>JAUMTR010000025.1:12596123-12610241 GCA_032270685.1 Microctenopoma stevenorrisi | reverse complement strand
TGAAAGCTCTCACCTTCATCGCATGACAACGGTTTATTTAGTCTGAAACGTTCCTTTTACTCTGTCCTAAATCATTTCCATTTTTTCCAGACTGGTATCAGCAATACTAAGATGTGACCAACTGGATTCAGACACTGCTCCTGCCCCATCTCCAAGTTGTTGGCCTTTCCCCTGCCACAGTCTCCTAGACAACTATACAACATCCTTAATATTACAAAACATTTCAATCTTAATCATTACGAAGATGCAGATCACCACAAACAATAATTCATATGTAAACAGTGTCAGAGTTAAAATGCACACTTTAACAGACATTTGTATATGTCTATATACACAGGGTTTCCAACCCTCTAATCACGCATTTCTTCTATTGTGTTTATAGGCTGATCTAAGACTACTTTTAAATGTTTTTACTATGAAATGTCTCTAGATTATTTTTATACTGGTGTAAACGTGTAATATATTAAATGTGGTTAAATCTGAATACTTTATGTACATATATCCAGCATGTTTTATGAATAAAGAATGAAGGAACCATGTACTGTAAATACAGTCATAAAACAAAATGTATTAATACTTATCTGGTCATCTATTGTTCATCTGTTTTCATGGCATCAGATCTCAACACAACTTTCTCTCCTGTTTGTTGCTTATATGGTTTCTGTTCTTATCTTGTGATGATTCACAGACCATACATTCAGAATTAAAGGTGGTGATGCTTTGATTCTTCTCAATTATTCCGCAATACATTCTTCAATAGTCCAATCAAATCTTCTCGTATTGAGCAGAAAAATCTGTCAATGGGTTATTTTTGGTTAGAATTCCAAAAATGGATCAACTGCATGCTTTTATTTATTCCTATTTAATTTAAGATGAATAATTAGCACAATAATGGGCTAAAAATCTTAACAGCTTGTTTTGTTTATCAATTTTTAATAAATTAGAAGTTAAGAAATTATTGAATGTTTATTACAACGATTACAAATGCACTAGTGGAGAAAATAAACTGTACAGCTCATCATGTCAACGCTACTGTAATATTTAAAACACTAGATGGCGCCATGCACAGATACACATTTTGGTTGAAAACATCAAAAACTCAAAACAGATTTAACTGCATGGCAGAAATTCACACTTAAAATGAAATATAAGATTTCCAGCTGAGCTCAATCGACTTCAAACCAATGAACATTTATACTTTCTCAATAAATTGTGTTCTCATGTGTGACTCCTATTGCTTATACTATGAATATTTTTAGTTTAGTTTACTTTTAACAGTGCTACATAAATACAACACCATATACCACCAAAGGCCAAAGTCTTAACAATATAAGACTTTAGACAAAGGTTTTTGGCGCAGCTTGGGATTCAGAATGTTTCTTCATAAACCTTTTCCGCGTGGATTTGCATTGAAGTCTCTCTGCCACTCTGTGTACCTCACCTGTATCTACACTCGCTGTTGACAGAGCATCTGCCCCCTTCCTTATTTCACATAATAGTATAGATAGTAGATCCTAGACTGTCTTTAGATGTGATTGTCCTGCCCCTGCCTGCATAGTAAATAGTGGATATGGGATAATGTCAGTGCCCTGTTTTTTCTGTGTTCAGGTTGCATTCTTATAAAAATCCATTACAGGTTAACTTGATAAGAAACAGTCAACACTAAAATCAAATACTTTTTTTTCATTTTCATTAAATTGTATTTTACAACTAATTTCAATCAAACAATTTTAGACTTAATACAGACCTAATACAGACCTAGACCTAATACACTCAAGTTATAATCTCTTATATATTGGAGTCAATATATAAAATATAATTTATATATAATTTACTTCCTACATAAAAGAAATGTCTAGAACTTCTTTCACTCTGGAAATATTGCAAAAATTGGAAACATCCCGTCTTAAAGTGATGCTGAGAAATTAGGTTTCACCTAGTGCTTGCTCACGTGGGCCTGTTGGGTTTCCCACATTATTCTGTTGCAAACAAAAAAATATATTGTACTGGTCACTGCAATTTTTTCCAACAGAAAGGCTGAAACTACTATGATATGTAACGTTCATGACTGGTGACCTAGTTAGAACAACGGCCTGGATTTTACTGCACAGATTGGAGCGCATATGAGTCAGACCTGACCAAGCGGCCTGGTAGCTCAATGGGTTAAGTGTCAGACTGGGATGCAGAAGGTTGTGGGTTTGAACCCTGTCTGACCCCTAATCCGTCCCCTATCAGGTGTGTCTTTGAGCCAGACACCCAGCACTAGCTCCTTGTAAGTCGCTTTGAAAAAAGGCGTCTGCCAAGCAAAGTAAAGTAAAGTCCTGATTGATCTTACTCACATCATAAAGTCATATATTGGCTGAAGGTTTTTTCAGAGTATTATGCTATGCTTGTGTACTTTGCTGCTCTTGTTTGCACATTGAATGTGCACCTTATGTTGTCTGTTTAATTTTATGTTGTTAATGTATGTTGCATGTAGAACCTTGGTCCTGGAGGAACGTTGTTTCGTAACACTGTGTACTACTAAATATATTTGTTGAAGTGACAATAAAAGCTTGACTTGATTTGACATTTTCTTTGTTGTTATTGTCAATCTCTGTCCTGTCATAGAACAGCCACAACAGACAAGAATCTAATTCCTTGTATGTGCTGGAATACCGGGTGAATAAAGCTGATTCTTGATAGGGGATGCCTTTGCTGTGGCTGTAGTGAGTTATACATGTGCAGGGTTCACTAAAACCTTATGTACGCTGAAACAGAAGCAAATCTTTGTCTAGTTAAGGTCTAGAGTATAAAAGAGAAAATCTGATCTTCCTATACCTTACTTGTTGGTCATCTGAATGTACTTTAATTTTACTGTAGA
The DNA here is from genome assembly GCA_032270685.1 of Microctenopoma stevenorrisi. Lineage (NCBI taxonomy): Eukaryota > Metazoa > Chordata > Actinopteri > Anabantiformes > Anabantidae > Microctenopoma > Microctenopoma stevenorrisi. The sequence goes on along the minus strand of JAUMTR010000025.1, from coordinate 12,607,378 downwards.
TTTGATAAGCCACTCCTCACTAGTAAAGGTACAGTAATTAAAGCATAAACCATCCAAAACAACACGTTAGATGTAAAACATTAATTGCATCACATGGATGTGAAAAAGATCTATTGTGCAAGTTGTGCCCTGCTAAGTATGAATCACTGACATGATTACTGAGAGTTTACTCTGGGGCAGGAGATTTTAGATAGAGAATTATTTTCCCACATTCAAAATGTGACTGTATGTTTTTCTGTAAAAGAAATAAAAGTCAAAAAGTTTAATATTCCTTTAAAATTAAAACAAAAGCTTTTTTTTATTATTGAACTGTTGCATTCACCATTCTGCTAACTATCCATTTTAATTTGTCATGGCAAAACAAAAAATGTACCTTTTTCTTCATTAGTTTATCTTAGCATTTGTCGTCTGTCTCCACGACACATTCGGCATTGAGAGGCTGAACCTCAATCGATAGTTCCATTTAATTTCAAGATCTTATTAAATGTTAATTGGCTTAAAATTACTCCAGTGACCTGTCAGAAATCAGCCTGTTACAAAATCGAAAGCGTAGTAGAGATATTTCAGTCCTGGGGAAAAGATAAGATATGATAAGATAAAGATTTATTCAAACTGTAAGAAGCTGTTAAGAAAAAGGTTGTTAACTGAAATAGATTTTATAGAGTGCTGACAGTGGAAATGTGGCTAATATGTATCCTGAAACTCAGACAGCTATAAAGATAAGACATTTCAGTCTACCTGGGTCACGGAGACATATGAAATGGGCAAACTGCCTGTTCTAGTAAGAAATACATGTACATATTAAATTCTAAAAATACAACAGAAGGAAATTTAGTATTACCATAAAACTAAGTAAAAATCTCCAGGTGTGTGTTTTCGCATTTGCACTGATAATTGCATAAAGAAATATGTGTCAGCTGTGGTTGTTCACAGTGCTGGAAAGAAACAGTCACTCCCACATCTCAAAAACAGCTGAAGAAACACCTACTTTCATTCAGCTTCACAGAGGTCTGTAGAATACACTCTCCAGACATGGACGTGGACAAGAAGGAATATTTTGTGCAGAGGGAGATTCTGGATGATGCACGTCTGGATGAAGTGGCCAAAAAAGGGACCTGGTCCACTAAACCAGCTGTTGCTGAAAGGGTGAAAGAGTCCCTCAGGTAAGAGATGTGGTGACTCAGAGGGGAGGGAAGTAAGAAAAGGTTTTTTTATAGTACAGTCAAACTTTAACATCACATATGTCGTGTGTGTTGTGTGCAACAAACTACAATGAAATCAGCTCAAATAAATGTATGCAGACATTGTCTCATTAAGTTGACTCCTACACATCTGTCATTAGAAGAGAACAGTAGCATGTTTTTAAAAAATCAACGGTTGTGACCAATTTTCAAGCCTCATACTGTACTAAATACACCTGTGAAGCTTCTTCGAGTGATGCTGTGTTTGTGTGCATGCCCCATGTAGACTACTCCTGCATGTACAGTACACACACTCCCCAACTGAACAACCAACAAATCATTTGAAAGTCGACTGTTGCAGGTGTTCGGTGTCCAGGCTACGGCTCCTGGTCGTGAGCTTTGTGCCTGTCCTGGGCTGGCTGCCTCACTACCCCGTCAGAGAAAACATCATGGGAGATCTGATCTCTGGTTGCAGTGTGGCCATCATGCATCTTCCTCAAGGTTCGAAGCATCTTGTATGAATGTGTACAGTGGAGGACAGTCAGGATTTGTCAAATCATCATCATTCTGGGAAATGCAGCTAGTTTTTGCTGGGAATTAGGTGTTAACATTAATATGAAGACCAAGTTCTTTTTCAAATGTTTTAGGTTTGGCATATGCTCCTCTGGCCGGCTTACCCCCCGTGATTGGTCTGTACACATCTTTCTATCCAGTGTTGATCTACTTCATCTTTGGCACTTCCAAACACATTTCAATAGGTGAGAGAGCCGGTATAGGTGGCTGTGTAAAAAAAGGGAAAGAAGGGAAAGGAAAAAGTGTCTACGTGCTCACAATTTTGTTTATACCTAGGTACGTTTGCTGTGGTCAGCATGATGGTGGGGAATGTGGTAGACAAGCTAACACCGGATGCAAACTTTATAGTAAATGGCACTAACGGGACAAACGTGAACACTGATGCGCGTGACGCCTACAGAGTACAGATAGCAAGTTCCTTCGCCATCTTAACAGGAATCTTCCAGGTGTGTGTTCTGAAAACGTTCACAGTCTGTTTTGAGCTACTGAGCAACCCTCTAAAGTTACAGTTCACTACTCTTTTCTTTATTGTCCATTCTCAGGTTCTCCTGGGTGTGGTGAGGTTCGGATTCGTGGTTACCTACCTGTCTGCGCCGCTCATTCGTGCTTACACCACGGGATCAGCATTCCTAGTATGCGTCGCTCAGCTAAAGTACATTTTTGGAGTCACACCGTCTCAGTTCAGTGGTCCTCTAAGCTCCATTTATGTGAGTGTGCGAATCAGAAATTACAGCATATAATACAGAATAGTGTAATAGAAGATATCCTAAAATATTTAACATCACATTTTCTACATTATGCTGCATTGAAAATGCATTTTAAGATGGAAAATCGATTAATTCACAATCAATAATCCACAGTGACAAAGAGAAATCATATTTTTCTAATTGCCAGTTAATTCAAATTACAAATTGAAATCTCTCATAATGTTGTATGTCTAAATATTAGTCCCTGTCTCTATTGACCTCCCAGTTTTATGAACACTTGTATTCGTCCTTACTCTCTCATGGGCTCTACATGAGTGTTTTTTGTTTGCACCCCATGTTTGTAGGCAGGCAATTCTTGATATTACAATTGGTTTTATTATAGGCTGACTCATTAACATGTGCTTATCACTGCAGTACATGGATTTTATAGTCTTGACTACTGTAGCTCACAGCGACTGAATGAAAATTTAGGGTTTAAATACGGCTGTGGGCAGTAGCTACGTGAGACCACGAAGCTCTACACATAGTGTTGCATTCTATACAATAACATTCACCGACTTGATTGCCGATTTTCCTCCTTCATACTTTGCACCTCTCAGACTGTGGTTGATATTTGCCGACTTCTGCCCGAGACTCAAGTGCCAGAGCTGTTGACCAGCGCGGTGGCACTCACCAGTCTCATTGCAATCAAAGCAATCAACACATACTACGGACAGAAGCTGCCTCTGCCCATCCCTATAGAACTCATTCTGGTGAGTCATCCCTGGTTGTTTCTTTTTCCCTCACACAGCACTTGTGTTCCTTTCCTTGTCCAGCAGGGGGCATCTTCTCAACAGAAACCAGTTAACTGACAGCTGAACTCACAGCACTTGTTTTGTGTCCTATGTGTGTTTTGTCCCACATACTAAACCAAAAATGTGTTTTGTGTTTGTTCTCCAGATTGTAGTAGCTACAATCGCCACGCACTTTGGCAGCCTCAACAGTAAATTTGATATCCATGTGGTTGGAGAGATTCCCAGCGGGTACGTTTGTTTGAGTGTGCTTACAGTGTGTGTGTATATGTTTAATAATCCCACACCAAGGGAAATTCACCTGGATGAAGTCACAGCTTCAAACGGAAAGTGGAATCTCAGGACAGCTGTTTGTGCTACATTGTTTAATAGGTCACTGGAAAATACTGATTATTGGATGTTGTGTGTGTAGAGCTGTAAGTAACAAATCAACAAAGACACAGAGTCACAATATCTGACTTTGTGAAAAGCTTCTGTTGTCTGAACAGCAGAATTTTCCCAGATGGCATAAAACATGGTTGTGCAAACAGCAGATTACTATAATCTATATAAAGTCTACCCTGAGCTGTTCTGTGTTTGCTTTTAATGGGATGTTCGTGGCTTTCGGGTTGAGTCCTGGGCTAAAAAAAAAGTGTTTTTTTTCTTAATGTTTGTTAATCTGCTGCGCGTGTGTGTGTAAATCTTTAATAACTACAACCTGTAAGCATGAGACCAGATACCAAGAAAAGACTACACACGTTTCTGGACTTAAAATATTCACTGTGAGTTGTTTGTAATGTGTTTAGGTGAAACGGGAACTCTGTTGATTTTCTGATCTGCACAGGATGTAGAGCTGCCTGTCTGGTCTTTGGGCTGTACAAGGTTGAAACCGGATTCAGTCTTCTTTTTTCCTCTTCTGCTCCAGGCTCGGGGCCCCTTCTGCTCCGGATGCAACTTTGTTCACACAGATGATAGGGGATGCTTTTGCTGTGGCTGTAGTGAGTTATACTATCAGCATGTCCCTGACCAAAACATTGGCTTTAAAACATGGCTACAAAGTGGACAGCAACCAGGTGAGGTGTTGACACACACACCCACAAAGTGGTAGTCTTAACTCTATAATTTTCTTTCTGCACTTTTGTTTTTGGCATGCACGTAGACAGAGCATGTGACTGGGGTCATTCTCCCCTACACAGTGATGGACAGGAAGCACTCACAACCTCTAAGTGCTGACCTGCTAAATCATGCATACCACAACGGTTAACGTAATTCAAGATAAAAAAAAAGGGTATTAATCCCACCAGGAAATTGTTTTGCCTTGTTGTAGCTGCTCTCATTACAAAGGAAAGAAATTATTTACAACCTAAGAAAGCTACACCCACACTAATACAAAAAAAAATTAAATGCCTATCATCATTATTAGTTTCCCTCCCCCTGACAGCAGTGGAAAGAGTTGTACACTGTGATGGCCACTAGCAGAAAGGATATCCTGTGGCCCTCTGTGGAGCAGTGTCTGGCTGAACGTTCCCCTCTGTCCAGCCAACACACTGTTGTGTAGTTGGTGAGAGGGACTGAGAAAAGTTTAGACCACTTCCTCCTCTCAGCTACAACAAAGGCTCCGGCTCCACATGCAGAATGGAGCCCACACTGCTGATTAGTTAGTCCAGCCTGTGAGTGTCTGCCCTCTGCATGTTTGCACAGAAGACTACGTCAGCAGCACGGTACTGCAGAAGTTGAAAGGCCTAAGCTGTTATAGGGGATTAGCTGCTAAAACATTCTTGGCACACCTTTGTGTTTATGTGTAGGCATGGCTGTAGTATTACTTTAAACATAGAGTAAATTTGCTGTCTTATGTTGTTTTTTTTTAATATTGTACAGGAGCTAGTTGCACTGGGCCTCAGTAACGCTGTTGGTGGCTTTTTTCAGTGTTACTCTGTAACAGCCTCTCTGTCTCGCACCCTTGTCCAGGAGTCCACAGGGGGCAAGACACAAGTAAACACACTCACAAACACTGACAGACACCTCACCTCTGGTTACATCTAATTCTTACGCTCAACAGGAGACCATTATTTTTCCAATGTGAGTAATTGTATGTGTATCTGCTTCATCCAGGTAGCTTCACTTTTTTCATCCATCATTTTGCTGATTGCAATTTTGCAAATAGGTTCTCTGTTTGAAAATCTCCCGAAGGTAAAACTCTCCTTCATGTACCATTCATTTTTAACATTAACAGCAAGTCATTGTCTCTACTTGCTGCCAATGTAATAATGTATTAATCAATAATGTCGTGAATATATATGTGTGTTTTTGTCTCAGGCTGTCTTGGCTGCAATAGTGATTGTGAACTTAAAAGGAATGTTTATGCAGTTGGCTGACATCCCTGTGCTGTGGAGGACCAACAAAGCTGACCTGGTACTGGTTAATAGTCAATCTGCCTGGTCAATGACTGTGTGCACTTTACACCATTGCTAAGCTGACTGATTATTCTACTCTCCAGCTGGTGTGGCTGGTAACATCGATAAGCACCATTCTGCTCAACTTGGACCTGGGTCTGGCCGTCTCCGTTGGCTTTGCCATGTTTACTATCATCCTAAGAATTCAACGGTAGCTAGATACCGTAGATTAAAAATATATTTCAGACATAAAATGCATAAGTGTTGTGAAAGTGTATTTCCCTTCTTAATTAGTTTCTATGTGCACATTTTTCATGCCTAAATAATTAAGATAATCATAAACACATTTTAAGATTACACAAAAAATAATGAATAAATACGAAAAACATTTTTTAAATGATGGTTTCATTTATATGGGAAAAAGCTGTTTTAATTAAGCCTCAACGCCAAGCCAGCTGTGGTAAAGCACAGAATTCATGGCTACATTATTTATGGCAAGACATCCAAGTCCTGAAGCCCCAGACAATCACAGCACCATGATCTTTTTATGAAACGCCCTTTTAGTTGTATGCTACATGTGTAATGGTAAAATGAATTTGATAACTGTGACAAAAAGAATCAGTAAGGGAAAAACAGACACTCACTCCACTGTATTTGGAGACTGATTGTGAGCTGTAGCACTTTATGTTGTTACACAGTAATATATTTATTTGAATACATTTCAGACCACATTATTCTCTCTTGGGGCTTCTGCCAGGAACTGACTTGTATCTGGACATGGAGACCTACAATGAGGCAAGAATCTTTCAGTGATAAATGACAGCTGCTTAATACTGTGTTCATCTAAAGAAACATAAACAATCAATTATAAAGTCAGAACGAATTTACTGAAAATATAAAATTAATTCTTTTCTCAATTTTTTTGTTTTCTACACTGCAAACGTTTGGAAATCTGTGTAATACTGGAGGAACATATCATTAATTAAGTTAGTAGCAAACAGCTCAGTATCATGATTTTTTCAGAGGAAGACTTTCTGCTTAACTTCAACATGTCATTAACTGTTAGCTGAGCTCCATTTATTGAATTTATACCTGGGGGAGGTAGGCAAAACAAACACTAGCAGGACCTGGTGTTTCTCCACTCTCCTACTTCATGATGTGTCCCTGCAGGCCGAAGAGATTCCCGGAATTAAAATCTTCCATTCATCGACAACTATCAACTACACCAATGCTGAGATGTACATGAATGCCCTGCAAGGGAAGGTGTGTGTTTGTTTGATTACAAGATATAATCCCAATCCACTGTCTCTAGCCATCTTAATTGCATTCATTATCTCTCTGACTGTTCTCACAAAGTCTTCTCTGTCTTTAATGCGATGCTCGACCTTGCAGAGTGGAATTGACTTCGGAAAGCTGCTGGCTGCAAAGAGGAAAGCAGAAGCACAGCTGAAGCGTAAAGAAGAGGATGAAAAGAATAAAGCGAAATCGGAGGCTAAGAAACAAGTATGTAACATAAAAGTATCCGTCATATTAATTCTACACTAAAGCCGGTTATGAATAAGGGACTAGTATTTGTCACTTTGAACCAATTGGCAGGATTTCAGCCTCTCACAAAGTTCTACAAGTTACCTTGGTACAGGCCGAGTAACATGGGCTGACCAACATGAACCAAGCATCTTACACTCAGATTCAGCTGTGGCTGAGGACAGCATCAACCAGATGTCCCACCGTGATGAAGAGAAGAGAACAGGCACACACAGCATCATCTTGGACATATCGACAACCAGTTTTGTGGACACAGTCTCTGTGAATACCTTGAAAAATGTGTGTGTGTGTGTTTGTAACATCTAACGTCTAGTATTTTGTTAAATGCACTTAAGTTACCAGAGAGGTTGTAATGGTTCATCTATTATTTCTTTGAAAAAAAGAGAAAAATAATAACTGTGATGTCTTTGTCTCCCAGATTTTCAGGGACCTTGAACAGATACATTTGAACATCTATTTAGCAGGCTGCCAAGGTGAGTGGGACACCAGAGACAAAACAGAGACAAATGTTAATGAAGATTCAAGGTCCTGAAGCATTAAATTATCAACGTGTCAAGGCCTTAGCGTCAGTGGCGCCTTGAATATTTATTTCCATAATGACAAAATGTTTTATCAAACACCAGCCTGTGTCGTGAAGCAGCTGGAAGCTGCAGGCTTCTTCTCAGAGTCCGTCCCAAGGAGCAGGTTGTTTGTCACAGTTCATGATGCTGTGCTTTATATTCTGAAAACATGGAGCCAGACAGACCTCATACTTGAGGTGAGTTCCCTACTATGAATACTCTAATAATATTACCTTCTCGCAATTTTTCACTCTCAATACCTTTTCTTTCCAGGATGTTTCCACAAGCATGTGACCAGCAGAGGTCAGACTGTTCCAACTCTCCTCATCATTTTCCTCCTGCTCCTCCTCTTCCTAATCTGCTGGCATTTCTATTGCTCACTATTGGTCAGCATCGCTCCCCCCTTCAGTGGGGAGGTGGAATGCACTATCTTGACATGGCGGATGGTTACCATGGAAACACTGTGAGCCGTAACTGTGGTAACAGGCCCTTTATGATATCGCCTAATGAGTTAGCCAGCAATACATCATTGCCATGTGAGAGAGACAGAAAGGGGGCGGAGAATGTAACGCTGTTCACAGCCTGTGTGAGTGAGGTTGGCTGTATGTGAAAGCTCACATGATGTGTGTGCATGGGCCTGTTAGTAAAGCCTAAACAATCGGCCTAAATTCTTGACACAAATCAGTTGATCCTCCCGCTCCTTCAGAAAAAAAGCCAAATGTCTACCACCCCCCATCAATGAAGTCCAAGTATGCCATCGTCGTGACAGGTCGTCCTTCTACCAGACACTTTATAATCTTCACATTAATATTTTCTGCAAAACTGTGCAAGAATTGGCTGAATGGCAGGTGTTGAATTTAACAGTCAGCGTGGGTGTATTTATAGTCAGTGTTCTCACATCTGATTCCTCTGACATCTTAAGCTCCCCTCTATTCTGGGAACTGATGGGTTATGATCTGCTATTACAACAACCTACGATAAACACTGTGATGTATATGTTACGTTTCCCTGCATTGGATAGCTGCGCTGTAGATAATCCCCAGACAGTTGTGTTTAATGACGTTATAACGCTCAACTATCAAATCGTTCTTCAGGTTGATATTTTTTATGTGGATGTAAAGGTAAAACATATTTTATTGCAAGTACATATCTTCAACAAGTTTTATGAATGAATAATGAATCAGATGTAAATGAAGAGTCATAAAAACAAACTGTATCTTCGACTTGTCATTTATTGCTTCTACCTTGTGGTTGCCCTCCACACCGCTCCGTCTCCTGCTCCATGCACAATTCAATCTGAAGTTTCGTTTTTTTCTCTTTTTTTTTTTTTACAGTGGAAATACTGATCATCGTCCCCCTCCAAATATTGTTAACACTGATTCACAGACCCTACAATACACTGGATACTTAAGTTAATTCATAACACACAGCTGGAAGTTGTGATGCATTGTCCTATTTTTTTTAATAAATGGAAGCTTTTTTTATTATGAATTAGGAGAATATAGTTGGCAGGACGGAGATACTGCTGCGATGGCCCACATGTACTTCCTCTACCTGACACATGATTTCATCCTCACACACATACGTGTACAAATACATGGGCAGATTTAACAACATAGAAACAGCCATACACGTGTTCCCTCACACATTAGGACCATTGCGCATCGGCAGAAGGTGCGGGGTAGTTTCAGAATCTTTTTAATTTCACCTTAAAATGACAATGCTGGGACGGAGAGGGCTATAGAAACCCAGACAGAAAGGCAGGAAAGAGGAAGATACTGCAACTACATTGGACACATTACACTCACTGAACAAGACGGGACACAACAGCACAAAGGCAGGGTGCAGAAAGAGAGGGGATACTCAGCGAGGTAGCGTCAGAAAGCAGAGCAGAGTGATGACCGTATGGGTGCAGGAGTGATTCAGTTTTCCCATCTAATCTTTGGTCCACTTGTCTGGGGCTTTTCCGTATTTCAAAACAGGGGCTGTGTAACTAATCTGCACCACGCCAATGTGGTGTGCATGTATTTTGTGTTTGTGTGTACTGATGTCAGGGTGATCTTGGATCTGTGTTCTGGAGGGAATAACTCATCAGATCACGCTTTCAAAAAGAAGTGTACTCTTGGTTCCTGCGGGGGGAAGCAGTTTGGCCTCACTCTCTGGGGCCAGGTACTCCAGGTGATGTCTGCCCCAAACTGGGGTGGTTAGGTGTTGCCATCGCTACATAGAAAAAGACAAGAACATGATGAGCTGCCTATCGGACAGATGCCTCAACGCCTGACAACTAACAGACAGGAGAGAGTGTTTAATGTGTATCCAAGGAGACACATTCCTGCTGATTTACTGACACATACACATAGAAACATGAACACGCACATTTGCACCCAGGCATACTGACCTCCCGCAGAGATCCTTTGCAGCGCAGAAGCTTATAGAGAACAGTTAGAGGGATACAGAGCATAGAGGACAAAGCCAGTGCCCAGCCAAGCGCCTCACCCCACAAGGGGTACGTGTACACTGTGTTGTAGGTCAGGGGCTTGTAGTTCACCACATGGAAGAGGAACACTCCCTATATACACACAAACATGTCAGCTATTTGCCACCGGCAGGTAAAACTTGAAGAAAAACATAAAGAATAACACTGACCACACAGACTAAAGGCGTGATGTAGGACCAGCACAACTTCATATAGGGTAGGGGCTGATAGCCAATCATGCGAGCCACGTCATCCATGAAACGGTCTGCACCTACAGAAATGACATTGTTGTGATAATGCACTAATTGTGCAGTTTGTTTTTGAGGTTTTTGACAATAGTCCAATATAAAATACAACTAATGAGATTTTGTCACGGATAGAACAATGAAGTCCTTCGTATTTCTGCAGCTGTTATTGGCATTTTCATTGTATCAAATATAACTGAATCTTATGATCAGTCAACTAAACACACAGTATACAATCCCACTAACAGCTCTATGGCCAGTCAGAGAAGCTTCCTCTCAGAACTTATGTCGATGTCCCTGTTGTCTTTCCAGTGACTCAGAGGTGGAAGTATCTGACTTATATTTACACTAAGCAACTTATTCTGGTCCTGGGCCTCAAAATACAGACCGATCTTTTATATATAAATCTGCTTAAGTGGTGCTCATCTTTTGACTACGCGTTTACACCACCAATCGGTAACATGCTGTGCCATTCAAATGTATCTTAAAATATCAAGATACAAGAGAAGGGTGACAACTACAGGGTTCAGTGGATTAAGTGATTAGATGAAAGCTGATTTTAAGGCATCTTATCAAAGACAACGATAACAAAAACTATGTCACTGACTATTAACACTAGCCTTGTTATTAGGGTTGGATTTCCTCATTTTCTTTGTCAGCCAGAGTGAAATAGTACGTCTGATATCACTAACTACTCTGTTCTGGTCTTGTATTGGGGATATTACCTCAGAATGGGAGGCAGAGCTTTCAGCTATCAAGCTCCTCTCCTGTGGAACCAGCTCCCAGTTACAGTTCGGGAGGCAGA
>JAUMTR010000025.1:12440895-12594625 GCA_032270685.1 Microctenopoma stevenorrisi | reverse complement strand
CTTGCTATGTAAAGTGCCCTGAAATGACTTTCGTTGTGATTTGGCGCTATACAAATAAAGATGAATTGAATTGAATAGATGCACTACAGTGTAGTTCTATTTCCATTTCTTTTTTTCATTTGTATATTATCAAAGTGTAGCACCGTCTCACCATAGACCCAGGCAATCACCACACACTCCCAGAAGGCTTGCCACAGCAGAGTGATGCCACTTGCAGAATAGTAGTCAAACAGCTGGAATACATACATCCCTCCCTGACAGAAACAAAGAGAGCGGTCAACATCAAGAACATCCCATTAATACTTCACGTGTGATCTAGTTCCAGCGTTGGAAATAGGCTGTTCATGCTTTCATGCAAGTTTAGGTCAGGCAATGGGTTCCTGACCACAAGGTACACAAGCCATTCATTTTTAAATGAATGACTATTAATTCAAATCCATTAGTAAAACAATCTTACACTAAGAGACTTCAACTTAATTCTGTGGAATATAAACAAAAACACTGAATCTCAAGGCCTCACTATACCTCTGTGACCATCGACATGTCGATCAGGAAGCAGATGACACAGCAGATGGCCGCCACCACCTCTCGTCTCAGGGAACCAAAGACCGATTTAGGGGGAAGCATGTCCATGATTCCTGTTATCAAACCCTCTACCCCTACAAACTGTCAAAGAGAATGAAGACCGAACGAGAAAGTGAACAATGGCGCAAAAGAGAAAGAGACACAAAGGTGAGGCAACATCCTGGCAAAGGCTTAGGAATCTGTTACGATGCATTGATGTAGTGCACAGACCAGTACACTCCAGTCTAGCAGCTCTGCCGTGGATTCTAATCTTTAAAAGGATATAAAAAGAAATGCATTTTTCTTGAAAGTATGAGAAATGTTGTTAATTCTACAGATGTACCTAATTAAGCGGCCGCTGAGTGTAATTTGCCATTGCTAGATGTGTCAATCAGAACTATCCATGAAACACAACCGTCAAACATGGAACCTTTCCCTTTCAACCAGTGTGTGTGTGTTACCTGCACTGAACTATGGATTTACATGACATGCAAACGCAACTTTCCATGTCAGGTGTGCATGTCAGCTCAGACCTCCCTCCTTGGTCTCAGAACTTAATTATATTAAACATTTATATACATATATACGTAACATGTATGTATCTTTAAAGAAACACATTTCAACCTCCAGCATTAGTCAATAGGAGACCAGCTGTGGAACTATTTTTACATCATTTACTAGAAAGGGCAGCATATGCATGGAAAATGTGGCTATGGCAGCAAGGAGAGAAAGAAGAAATGGGGGAGAGAACGAAAAGTGTGAGTAAATGAATGGATTTGAAAGAACACAGACGCTCTCTGTGTGAATCAGACAGAAGCTCTTTGACAAATCCCTGGGCTATAAAACAATGGATGTAGGCACAGGCTTAAACGGACACAACAAACAGGCTGCTGAGAAATGCAACGCTAAAACTGGACATGAGGTCTCTAGGCTGTGTGAAAAGAAGCGAGAGATAAAGAGTAGCCTAGTCTATATTAGGTAAGCAGGTGCAACAGAACAATAAAACAAGCCAACTGGTTGTTTTAAAGTGGCTACAGGAAGAAAATGTGGAAAGAAAGAAATGTTTGGCAAGAACACCACGTGTCTGTGGATATTACCTGACTGTCTAGGCCCAGTATGAGCAACATAAAGAAGAAAAGGGCGGCCCAGAGTGGTGCAAAAGGCATCAAAGTCACAGCCTTGGGGTAGGCTATGAAAGCCAGGCCTGGACCTGCACATTAAGAGATAAGTAACCCATTAATGCATCGAAGTTACGTAGGCAACTGTCACGAAGCGTGGCAAAACTGTAGGGAAGCTGTCTCCTTACCACTCTCAGCTACTTTACTGATGTCCACACCTTGCTCCGCAGCCATGAAACCAAGCACAGAGAACACCACGAAGCCTGCAAAGAAGCTGGTTCCACTGTTGATAAGGGCCAGCACAAATGCATCCCTACAGAGAAATAGACAAGCGAAAGAAAGAGGGAACAGAGGGGAGACAAGACAGCAGCACAGAGATTGGTATTGTGAGGAAGATTACGCTTTATAATATGCTGTAACCCGAGGATCATGTAAGATACTCAGGACAAACACTGGAAACAGAGGAGATGGTATGGAACGGTAAATAGGGGATCAATAGTCATTTTCTGAAAGCTGCTGGTGTTTTTGTAGATGGTACGTTAAGAGCAGAGAGCACATATGTCAATGGGAACTTTGTTTCAAGGTCTGAGAGGGAAAAGAGTGAAAGGAAATTACTGACTAATTAATAATCAGGATCCTATATCTAATATTACAATGATGAATGTGTGTATAATTACGTTATGCTGGACTCTCATTTAAGAATGAAGTCAATACCATCCTTGTAGGTAGGAATGTTACTGTTACTGTAAGGCTTTAATAATGTAAATAATGTGTATCTACACATCAGGACATGCCTGCGCTTTTAGCTATGTGTATTAACCCTCAGGTGATTTTTTGTGTGCCTGTGCTTTGACCTCAATGTTAAACACCATTATGTAAATATGTGCATGTTAACATGTTAACGTTTGGACATTACATTTTTAAAGTTTAACATTTAATGCCTTAATACCTAGTTAAACATTAGCTCACACTAGGACTAATTCATTAAAGGGTCAATATTAGTTTGAGCCATTAGTCTTCCAATGTAGATTTAAGGTTCAAGCAAGTTTTCTCCTTTAACCAACAGTTGGAAGCTATGACATTAGCGGTTCAGAAGCAAGTGAACACGAGCACAAAGCTCAGTCCTAAATGTAGATAATATACATTCGCATCTGAAAGCAGTTCATACACAAATCGCCCCAGCTAGTCGAGGGATACTCTGTTTGTGAGAAACAGACTCCAGCGGATAAACCTGATAATCTGAACACATTTTTCAACTTCCAAATGAGGTCAAGTCAGTGAATGTCAGATGCCAGGATATTCCTGCTGCTACTCCTATTACAGGCATTCCAACGTATCCAAACAGCAAGTGATAAAATTGTAAAAACATGTCAGCTAGTTTACATATCTCTGTCTGTTCAGCATAAACACATGTAGGCCCATTAAGCATTTTACAAAAACAGAAATAGTGAGGTCATCTCTATCTAAAAACTGACAATGTAGCTAAGGCTACACACAATCCTTAAAGCCCTTAACTGACCAGCTCATTTCTTCAGTTAAAAACAGACTTTGTAGGGCCTCGTAGGGCCACTGTTAGTTTCCCCCTGGCAACATATTTGCCAAGGACAGAAACACAGTTATAATGTGAGCAGTGTGCTAGAAGCATTTCAGGCTTGGAACACAAAGTAAGGCTAAAAATGATGCATCCTGTCTGTCTGTAGTAACGAAAGTCTCAGTCTTGTGGCTATACTATTTTAACTATTCAGGTCTGTTTGCTAGCACTCGTGCCTTCAGTAAGCAGAATTATGCAGAATCAAGTGTTAGCCTGTTTCCAGTCACTGCGGTGTCTGATTTTATGTTGTGTATCAACTCACTGGTAACAGTTGTTATGGAAGCAGTTGTAACTGCCCAGTGCAGTCAGAGCACCCAGCCCGATGGCATAGGAGAAGAAAATCTGTGTGGCGGCATCAATCCACACCTATCATAAAAAGAAATGTCTGAATAAAGCTTTACAGTCTCTTAGTTTCCTAGATATCGATGAACAAATGTACCCCGATGTAAATCCATTGCTACCAGTGAACTGATATGCTCAACGTAAACTCGTGCAAAAGTTAAAACCTGTGCTTCTCCAAGTTTGGACCAGTCTGGTTTCAGGTAGTAAACAATCCCATCTAAAGCTCCAGGTAGAGTGACTCCATGGGCCAGAAGAACGACCAGAACCAGGTAGGGGAATAAAGCTGTGAAGTACACAACCTAGAGAAAGACGGAGAAAGGGACCTGGGTAAACCATTGGACCAATTTGGAGGAGAGGAGATGAGTGCTGTGCATTAACTTGCATTACGTGAAGGTAGAAAACTATAGTAAATATTTAAACCCTCACATTAGATGAGTTAAATATACAAAATGTTATGTGGTTATGTGATAAATTTAACAGGCTAGCTTGAAAAGTTTAGTAATTATCAACATGGTCCATAAGGTATGGTCAAATGTTTCAATGCAACATCAAACCTTAGTATGTTTTTGTCACTTTGATTAAACAATTACCTGCTTTGCAAATACTCAAGTCTTAAGCAGAAGCCCATTAGGTCCTTCCTGTAGATGTGTAATGGGCCCTGTCATGTTACTTTGAAGAAAAGGTAGCCTGTAAACGGAAAGCCAGACAATTTGTAACCCTCCTGCAATAGCAGGGGTTTTTGGCAGACCTTTTCTTAAGGTAGTCTTTGTCAAGTTATGCTGAGACAGCTGACCCCTGCTACATAGTAGAAGCATCAAGCTAAATTAGTATGGTATGAGCAAAGTACTGAGAAAGCACATTTTTGCCTTGATCTAGGTCGAACATGGGCAGAAAAGCTCCTTTCCAGCTCTCAAACGTCTACATGGTGGAAAGTTACTAATCGGCTTACAGCTGGCTGGCTCAGTCACCATCATTATATTTTCCCTCGGTCTATGAGCTCTGGCTACTCTGGAGACACAACTATGCAAACACAGTCTTCATATGCTACAAAATAAAGACACATTAATTATTACAATGCAGAGCACACATTTATTCAATGACAAATCTTTTGTACACTACTGACAGATTATGGCCTGACTCAGCCATTACGCTGCACATTTAAATACATATTTGTGAGAAGCCAGGAAAAAAGAAGCCGGACAAATTAGCAGACATTCCAAAAATACATGTCTGTGCTGAATATTTGTGTTTCAGTTCAGACACTAATCCTCTCACTCTACCAAAGCTGATTTAGGGCCAAGGAGCAAAACGCTGCACGAAGCATGCAAATAATACCCCGCACGCCATGAACCCTGATAGCCTAGCAACATTTTATGTACTTACAGGATAGAAATCAACAAACATCAATCTGCAGTCAGTAGCCCCAAATCGTTACATGTGACATTGGACAGTATGAATTGCATAGCCACAAAATGCTTTACCTTGCCAGTAGATTTAACTCCTTTCCACATGCAGAAGTAAACAATGACCCATGTGGCCATGAGACACAGCACCATCTCATAGCTGATGTCACCAGGCTCGTGCAGACCGCCAGACAAACGAAGCACTTTACGTCTAAGTCAAAAGAACACAAAAAAAGATCCATTAGAAATAATAATAATATGTTCACAAACAAACTGAAGGCTTCATGAAAAGACAAAGAAAATAAGTGAATCATTTCCAAAGTTTAGGTAAAAGATGCTACATGAGTAGAACCTCTGGTACCTTAAGCACATAGCACACAAACACAGTACATCCCATTTAGTGCATTTAATGTTGCTCAAGTCCTATAAGACCAGAAAAGTTAAGACATACTCCCAGAATTCAATGACTGGGGAGCGCATGCCCTCAGTCTCCACGCAGCTGCCACTGAGATGCTGGACTGAGGACAGGTTCAGCAGGGATGTAGCAGAGACGAGGTTGGAAGGGGTGGCAGCAGATGACGGAGCTGGCTGGGCTGCACTGTCGTTATGGCAATTGCGACGGAAGTCCTGTGTACAGTTGGGGGTGTTCCACGGATGTCCACAGCTGGCCCAGGGCAGTTGGTTGGTGAAGGAGTGGAACAGAAAATAGAGACCCCACACCAAAATCATGATGTAGTAGGTGTTACAGAAAAACACTATCACCATTGAGGCCAGGCCCAGACCTGCCGGAAAACAGGCAGAGGAAGTGGGCTGTAAATACTAACGTTAGAGAAATTTAAATGTGATCTCTGATTACACTAACATGCATAATACATGCAGATATACCTTTGAAGAGGGGTGCAATGTTCCAAGCAGAGACCCCTCCCTGTTTCATGAACTGCCCCAAGGCAATCTCCAGGAAGAAGACTGGGATGCCCGCGATAAACACAATCAGCAAGTAGGGGATCAGGAAAACCCCTGCAACACACAAGTCATGTAATCACCAATAGAATGACGAATTCAATTCAATTATTCTTTTTATCTTTAGTGTCAAATCATAGCAAAGGTCATCTCAAGGCACTTTATATTGCAGCGTTTAGGACTTTGCAAAATATAAGTATTTATACAGAATTATATATAAAACGCAACAGTCCCATCTGAGCAAGCACTAGACAGCGGAGAGGAAAAATTCCCTTTAACGGAAGAATCCTCCAGCAGAATCAGGCTCAGGGTGGGCGGCCATCTGCCTCGACCGGTTGGGGTGAGTGAAAAAAGAGGAGAGAGAAAAGAACAGCTACCAGACATCAAAACAACAAGGAGAAGACGAGGCAAAAAAAAAAAAAAATCACACAGCTCTATGGTCAAAGACACCTGCAGAAAGACAGCGAGAGAAAAAGACGAAGCACAAATATGGGAGAGAGAAGACAAAAAGTTAACAGCATGTAACGATGGTATGATAGTGGGCGGAGAGAAAGAGAGGAGAAGATGAGAGGAGCTCAGTTTATCTGGAAAGTCGCCAGGATCAACAGAACATATGCACAGTAACAGTAGAAACATATTACAGTGCAGTTATATAGTGGAAATACCAAAGCATTCAGTGTAATTAAAAAATACTTTTGTTCTAAATCAAAATATCAATAAGAAAATATATTGCTGTAGTATCTGTAACTAACTTTAACTTTCAGGAGATGGCATGATAGCTCAGTGGGTCAGCTGTTTTTTCAGGTAGATAAAAACGACAGCGAGGTTTAAGATGTAATGTTAAAGTTGACCTTAGTTGTTCTGTGTTATTTAATGAAATTACATGGACTGGCACTAAATTTAACCCCTGAAAATTGTTAAATAACCCTTGTTGGATTGCACATAAAATTATATCACAATTAGGGGATATACTGCACTGTGAATTCTCAGCATTGATATAAGCTAAAATTAAAACTGTGAAATTAAAAATAAATAATTGTGAACGAGGCTCATTAAGTATGTTCTGCTCTTGGAAGGTCAAATGTCCTAACAACACTTTAACAGTAGCAAATCTAAGGAAAAAGTAATGTTTTACGTTTTAAAGGACAAGAACTACACAAGCACTCGAGCACTCGACACAACAAGTACCAGTCCAGGGGAACAGGAGGCAATAAAGGGTACAGGAATGACAGAGAAGAGAAGGCCACAGATAAGATTTGCCCTTGAACTTAGAGCTGAGGGATGAGGAGGCACAAATGGAGAAACAACAAAAGGTATTACTTCTGATGTAGAGATCTTAGCAGTTGAGCAAAGACAACTGGTTTGTTTGCAGTGTTTTCTATAATCAATCACCTTCTGCATTATCTTGCTGTAGCATACAGTAATAAAGGACATGAAAAAGGTGGCATGAGGCATTTGATTCACTAAATGAAAGTGCAGCAATTTGTTTGGCTGCTAAGAATATGATGATGCCATCAGAGTGTGCATTTGGAGGAGAGTCACATGACAAGGTATGACGCAGACCAGAGAGATGCTGAGAAGAAAGGAGGGAAAGATGGATTCATCACAAGAGGGAGGAGGCAGAAAAAACTGAGACAACAGAGGAAGTTCAACAAATATAAAAATTAAACATTGAGGTGTCAATCCTGTTTGTCGGCAAAAGTGCAGCTGACTGAAATTTTCTCCTTCATTCAGTCCATCAATTTTTATGTCAGTCTCTGAGAGCAGAGGCCTGTAGCCATATAAGGAAACATTCGTGTGCATGAGTCCAACTGAGAAAGGGATGGGAGAGCAACAGAGACACAGGCGGGGGGGGAGAGAAAGGGAGAGAGATGCAATAGAAGGCGTGAATGGAATGACTGAAGTAAATGCTTGTGCTGGCATACTCCAACATATTGGCCAAATCAATCCCTCCTTAGTAGCTTCAAGTAAACCCTGCCTAATCATAACTGGGCCAGGCACATCTGAAATAGCAGCTGGATTACAAGTAAATAAATGGAATTTGCAGAGCAATATTTCAGATAGTTACAGTATAATAATATATTACTGTTACTAAATAAATCATATACAAACTCTATATACAAAGAGTTACAAAGAGTTTCTTATTTGATACAGCTGTTGTGTTACAAACGTTACCCTGAGTTGGTCAAGGTGATAGCACTGTAGTGAATGTGCTGACGCTGGAGGAATGGGCACAGTTACAGGGCGGTTTTTGTGTGGCATATCTATATGGCTCCTTATCAGGGAGTAGAGTGGGAGAGATCACCTTTGTGTGCTACATGAACTCTGTTCTGGAGCTTAGTGGGTGGACTGCGTGAGGCAGGGCATTGTTATACGATACCACAAGGTAGGTATCAGAGGTATGGGTCACAAGACACAAACACAAAAGAGAAAATGAGCACTGTACAAAGACACACACACACAGTTGTGCACTCACTTTCATTTCCACTAAACGCCTTGTAATAAGTGGGTAGGGTAGACAAAGCCAAAAGTTGCAGTAAATGCAGGTTAGAGCTCTGAGAAGTCATGCCATACAATACTAGAAGAACAAATGAAAATGCTGAACCCAACACAAATTGTATTTGTCTAGTTACTAACCATGTTTTGTATTTTATTGTGTGGATTCTGATTGAGACTTTGATACATTTATGTTGGGACTGCACCTACACAAATATTTTTTGGACTGACATGATAAACCTTCTCCAAAGAAAGGTTGATAATACAAGTTCAGCGTTTGGAATGTTTGGTATAAGCAATGATAATTTCACTGACAGTGACACTGGATGCGCTGTGTTTCTGAAAAGCTTTATATCTACTCTAAAGCATTTTATATCTACAGCAAATTTTCATATCAAAACCAAATTTCACAGCAATATATTTAATATATACTTGCAACACTGAATTGCTTGAGATCTCATGAAAGATGCTGAAAAACTCCACAGATTTACTTAATGTCACCACTGTTGTGACACCAGAGCGTGGTAATAGGAAGAACATGTTGTAGGTTAAAGAAATAAAAAGTCTATTTAGTTTTGCTGCATAACGCTCGGTGCATTGAAAGCTGTGTACTATAAACTCTGCAGGGTGGAAAGTCCCTGCCAACATGGCGGCATAAACAGAACTAGTCATGTGACATCTGGAGCTCTATTGGTTACTTTGCACAGATGGTAAAGACATATAAAACAGGCAGATCTACTGATTAGCCCGAGAGAGCGGTGGGAACACTGCAGAGCAGGTCTGTTTGTTAAGCAATCAACGGCTATAACAAATAAAGTGAAAACACGTGGGTCACCACGGCTTTTCAGCTACGTGCTCATAACCACGTAGCTCGCCCTGGATACTTATTTTGGCTATTAGAGTATTATGTAGTTTTATAGCCTTATGCTGGCTTTCCCTGTTGTCCCACCAATTGGCAGGAGTATCTGAGTTATTCCAAAGTTGTACAGATTCACTCAAGTAAAACATGATTCCAGACAAAATACTTTTTCCACTGAGACTTTTAGTTTATTTTTTTGAAAACATATTCTGTATTCTCTGAACAGCCTCTCAACAAAGTGAGTAATTATTATTCCAAGTGATGACACCGCAACCACCACTTTTTTACATTCCAAACAACAGCGATGAACCAGACTAGGAGAAAATGAATCACTTTGCAGAATGGTGCCTTTTATGAATGGTATGAATGATGCTATCCAAAAGAACTTTAACGCCAGAACAACTCATTTAATGTTATTGTAAATCCCTACTCAGACCTCTGCGTTTAACATTTTATACTCATTTGTTGATGGTGAAGCTACTTTTCTTAACTGTGCCCTAAATAGTAAAACGTTATAGAAACTCATTGGAAAACAAACACCACTGGAACTACACAGTGCTCCTGATGCTCACCTCCTCCATTCTTGTAGCAGAGATAAGGGAACCGCCACACGTTGCCCAAGCCAACAGCAAAACCCACGCAGGACATGATGAAGTCCATCTGTCTGGTCCAGGTTTCTCTCTCCACCACTGGAACAGCTACAGCACCATTTCCAGTGCCAGCTGCAGCCTCGTCTGGGGTCTGCAGTGGGCCACCTCCTACGCCCTCACCACACCCTGGGCCTGCTCCCGGCATTGGCACCAGGGGACGAGCTGACCCTCCACCCTCCTCCTCTGACAGGGTCCCTGTCTCCAACTGGGGGAGACTGATTTCACCTGGTTGGGACAAGATGTACAAATGTCAGATAGCCAGAGGAAGACAAGAGACAAGGACAAAAACTCATGAAACAGTAAGTATATTCGAGTATAAGAATATGGTACAGATTATCACACAGTGCAGCAGGAAATATCTGAACACTACTCCTATCCAAAATATAGTAGTTTCACTTCTAGTATATCACTTATATCTACAAATCAGCACTGGAGAAAGATCAAGCTGTCTCTTCGTCAGGAGTTGCAATGAATGAAAGAAGCGGACTGAACATTTTCCATTCATGACAATAGAATATCAACATTAGCGCAGGCATCGCAAAGCCCTACTGGGATGTAACAGGGCTGAAATAAATCTCACAATATACACGTGCTGTATATATTTGAGGGGGAGAAGTGGCTTTTTTAGAGGGGGGCCACAATTGTGTTGCAGTTGTATTGTCCATCCCCCGATGTTCATTCTCACAGTCTATCTCTTTACAGAGTGGTTAGCGTTGTGTTGTACAACCTAAATTTCCAACTCCTGTGTCACCATAGCTCACATTTACGAGTCAACACATACAGATGCTCAAACACACTAAATGCAGCATGTTCCTTCATTTGTGCTGCTCTTGGTACTGCAAACCAAAGCAGCTGAATCCAGATTAGAGGAGTTTGAGGGGGTGTACGGACAGAGGAGGGGAAAATACTGAGGAGGTAAGGGGTGCCATCTATGGAGCAACTCAATAACAGGGTATCTGTGGTCTGAGCGAACATCTGGAAACTGAAATATGTATTTACATGAGTCATCCTAATTCTATGCTAACATTTGACTTTGATTATTTGTTTGTGTCTTTTGTATTTGCTAAGAAATGTCTCCATTCAGCATTATGTTTAGCTTTAAAATGGATTAGATGCCGCAGATTCAACTGTGGTTTAAAGAGTATATTGATCTAACCTATGGTGAATTGGAAATCCAGACAGAGGCAGGTTAAGTGCAGCTGGTGGATGCTCCTACCCCCACAGAATAACGTCAAAGCAGTGGCAGAGTGAGGTCTGCTTTGACTCGTCAGTAGTAGTGTGTAGTCGTTTTAGCTAGTGACTACGTTACAGGGCGGTAAATAATCACTCGTCATTATTAAGCAGTGGAGGTCAGTCATCATACTAACCTTGACTGTTTCCGTCCAACTCAGGGGACATCTTGTTGGGTAGCAGCGGAAAAAATATAATTTCTTTTTTTTTTTTTTAATACCCTAAAAAAAACAAAAAACAACGCGAGCGGTTGGTTTAAGCTAGCCAGGGGCTGCTGAAGTTTATAAACGTGCCCGGCTAACAAGGCACCTGGCTGGCTCAGAGAGGCAGACAGAGAGATACGGCCACAGTAACTGCTATGCGGTGTTCCAGTTGTCTTTCTTGATTTCCCAGTTTGATATTTTTACCTTCTTTAAATTAAAAATGCAGTTTTTTTTAAATGAAGATGACACCTTGGAAGCCCTCGGCTCTGCCAAGAGATGGAAAATTTTACAAAGCTCCGCGGTCAGTTCAGCGTGGACAGAGGGAATTCAAAAGCAGTCGACGAAGCACTTGAAGGTAAGCCTGAAGAATCTCATGGATAACAGTTAAATGAAAATAATACTGCGCCTTAAGTTAGAGATTTCTTTGTTTCGATAGCCCAGACAAAAGCCCGTGGACCTGTACGTGATGCCGAGGACAAACGAAGACTGCGCTCGGCTCGACGATCCCTTACCAGTGACCGACACTGGCCACGCCCCCTCCCCGCTGCTGATGACGTGATTGGCTGAAAACCGGCCTAGTGCGGTGCGCACAACACAGCATCAGCAGCACCACACGGAGGAGTCACAAGGATGGGTTTGTTTCGCTGCGTACGACCTTGGCCTAAAATCACACTAGGAAATGCATATAGTTGGGCCTTGCTGCACGGGCGGATCTACAGGGGGCACTGTAAGGTTTGCCCCCAGCTTCCACTTCATTCCCAAACAATCCACCACACTTGCTCAGTTCCTAAAACTGTAATTGATTTACTAATCACAAAATACCCTCACTGTCCACTTTTCTGTTCATACTTTATATTGAAGGCCATTTCATTAAATTGTTTCTAAGACTTTGCACATTTCATTTGAAAATGATTGAGGGGGCCTACCACACAATCTAATGCACTCTGGTATGACTCCACCATCCACTACGACCTCAATTTAAAAATAGAATTTGAAGCTGCTGAATTATATTGCATTGGAGTGAACCGGTGCACCTAAAAAGTGGTCAGCGAGTGTACATCTATGGGCTGGAAATGTCACTGGAACAGACTAAAACGAGCTTGTCTGTCACGCAACACAGAGAAAACTGTTAATTATAAGTAACTTCAAAGACACCACAAAATGTAAAATCTTGTGTAGACTGGTTTCTATATTCAATGTGAGTTTCATGGTAGATAATGAAACTGAAAGCCAGGTCTCCTTTCAGTTTGATCTACCTGGTCAATAAAAAAACAAACAAACTTAGGGGGCCATGGGACTGCAACAAACATGTACAGCTGCATTCACTCACAGGGAGTTATTTGCCCTTCTGACCCCAGCCACCCTGCCAAAACCTCATGCAATCTATTTTCCAGTACAAGTAAATCTTTCTACTGCCACTGCACCAAGATAAGAACAACAACAAAACTTATTACAATTTTTAAACAAAATACATATAAATTAAAACAATCCCTGTACAGGACAAGGCTAGACCCAGAAGATACTTGGTCCTGTTTGGCTAGGTCCATGTCAGTTTTTACACAGAAATCACATTGTCCATATGGAGTCTTAGAAAATAGATCTAATTTACTTCTTGGGCCTTCTTTTCTATATTTGCTGCCCCGCATTCTATGGCCTCTGCTGATCTATGCAGTCCCAATGACAGCAGTTGAGACCCTAGAGAGGAGGTGGCTGGGCCTTCCTCGCAGCCTCACCAGCGCGGCCTTGTATGGAACAAGTAATATTCTGCAAAGAAGAGTTTCATTGTGGCATGCACCAGGGAAGCTCTGCAGTATAGGGAGTCAAAGGACTGCAAGGTGTCAGCAGCAGGTATCGAAACGAGAACAGGTAGGAAGTGGAGGGCTGCGGAAGCAGGGGAGCTGGCAGAGTCTCGCCTAAGACCGGAGGCTCTGCTGGGCACAGTGGCAACAGGTAGAGCAGGCTTGGGCTTCTTCCCAAAGACTCTCATCAGCCAGACCCGTGGAAAGGAAAGACACCACCTGATCCAGGAAGAAGTTAGAGCGGGTGTGGAGGTCGAGAGAGTGAGTAGGGTAGTGGGACTACAGCAACAGGGAGCGTGGACGAGGTGGGAGAGTGCATTTGCCCTCTGTGCTTTGGCAGAGGTTCTCTGGAACATCTCCTCAGTTGCAGTTGCCAAGAGCCTGGCCTCAGCCATTAGCTCCAGCAAAAAACAACATGCTCCAAATAAGGCAATCTCCTTTGTCAAAGCTGGAGAAAAACCCAGAGCACAACAACAGGCCTACTCCCCACAGCATCTGACCGGCAGCTGCAGGCGGATTCGGGGAAACAGCTGAATTCCACCAGCCCGTCGCAAGAACAACCCTCCAGCCAGATATGATTATGACCTCTCAGTCCTCAAAATAGCTGATCATAGTGGAGTTGACAGTGCCCCGGGAGGAAAACATGGAGGAGGCCAACGAGAGGAAGAGAGGTAAGTACCAGGAACTGGTGGAGAAGTGCAGGAAGGGAGGCTGGAGGACCTTCTACGAGCCCATAGAGGTAGGCTGCAGGTGATTTGCATGGTCCAGAGCCGCCTGGGCATCATAGTAGAAGCAAAGACGAGGGCCATTAAGTCCGAAATCAAAGCCTCTGAGAAGGCCCCCTGGTAGCTTTGGATAAAAAGGGCAGATCCGTGGGCTGCTACTGGGACAAAAGTTGGGGCCTGATCACCCCCGGCTGGGTCGACTGGGTAAGGGTGTTTGATGTTGCGAGACCCCAGGAAAACATCACTGATTATGCGTCCCAGTGCATCCATGAGGTGTTCCTTGAATAGTGGCGCATACTAAAATTCTAAAACTATTTTACATGTGCCATCGGCTTCTAGCAGCTCTGACATACTGATTGCTTATCCATCTGAACTGCTGCTAACAGGATACTGGCAAAGTATTTATAAAACATACCTCAAAACTATTTCTAAACTAGCTCATAATTAACAGCTCATCTGAAGTTGGGCGACATCTAGTGGACATGGTCTCTTTCAACAGATTTGTATGAATAATCACATCTACACATCATTTATAAAACACATATATTTCATAACATAGAACCAGTACAATGACAAATTCAGTGCAACATCAAGCTGTAATAAATATCCATTAATTTAACTTAAATAACACACAAATAAATACTCTCAGATAAATAAATATTTAACTTGTGAGGATAATAACATTTGGAATATCATAGACTTAACTTTCAGTTATACCTGAATGACTGGCTTCCTGCAGTCAGTGTGACAGATCATTTTGTCCAATCTTGAACAGTCTCTGCAAAGCCATTATGTACCTTTTCATGATAAAAGCTCATAAACTCTAGAAACAAAACTGAAGAAGAACAGTTGTGAAGGATGTCACACAATCTGCAACCAGGAAAACATTCATGGTAAATATTGTGATATGGCCTAAAAAAGGTTTTAATTCTATAAAAAATAAAAAACAAAAAACATTGGCCTGTAATGCAGACAGCTGTCTAGTAAACCTAAATATAAGACAGGTCAACAGGCTTATCAACAAGCTCTTAAACATGACTGCATCTTTTTCAGCTTCATCAAGTTATCAATGGATATCTCTTATTGTTACAATGCAACATTTTCCTTGAGGTGAGACTTAACCGAGAATGGGATTCGTTTTGTTAAAGCCTGGCTATAGATCCTGGTGGAGGTCACTGTGTGAGAGAGGTTGGTAATGCTCCTCCATGCTGGACTTAGCTTGATGTCTCTGGGCAACTAGTCTCTGGTAGTGGGCCTGCATCTGGTGGTCTGGGTCCACATTTACCCAGATGTTGGCCACCCACTTCACCCCACGCCTGACAGGGCAGTCACCGTGGAGCGAATACTCATCAAGCTCACCTATCCAACCTAGGGAAGGTCGAGGAAATCAACTGCATAAACAAGGTTAAAGTTGTGCAATAAACAGTCACTGAATTATACTTTTGCAGACCATAACAGTAATTAATTATTATATTAATTCTCTAATATCTATACTGCTTTTTTTAAAATAATAGCTTACTGGCACAGGCCAGCTTATTCGACAGTGGGCTGATGCCTGTCAACAAGACGATTACCATACAAACTGGTATACAGCCAATAAATGTCGCTCCTCACCCGCAAAGAAAATGCGTTCAAATTAAGCTAAGACCTCATGTTCGTACCTCTACCATCAGAGAGATGGTTGTACCAGAGGAGAGCTGTGCCGGCAGTAGGTTTTATTCGGAGGTTCCCTCTGCCACATGTCTCCTGGGTGTCTGTCAAATCAACACCCTCCTGAAACAGTGCCTAGGAGAGACAAAGCTGTCAGCTGCTTATGTATGATCATCCCACTGTGTGCACTTAGGTGTCTGATTCCATGCCACTGCTCAGCACCATCCTAATCAAACTGGTAGAAGGAAAAGAAGCTTTGCTTGTTTATGACTATGGGCTGTAAAAGCACTCACCTGCTCTTCATAGGTACGATTGTCTGCCACAGGAAAGGTTGTCTCACCACCGTCTTCCACAGAACTGAGGTAGAATAATACAGTAACAAATCTAGGACAAAAAAAGAAAGAAATTATTTTCTTTTGCGGAATCATTTAACTTTGATGTGTAGTCAACAGTCAAAGTAATTGCTAAATGCTGAATGAAAAGTTAAGGTGAAAATAATTGAGTCCGTGCTTGCCTATGAAATGACATAACTCCTATACTGTCAAAAAAACAGAACATACACAAAACAGAAAGTACATTTTCATTCACACCTGCAAGAGACCTCTGTGAGAGCAGATGGGTTTCCTGCTAGCCGTGTATGTGCACAAGTAGTCTCTGAATGAGGTGGGCTACTATCATGGTGGCCGTTACTGAAGTCTCTGTGCTCATAGCGAATCACCTGCAGAGGCTCACTCAGCTCAACCAAAGCAGAGGGCAGACGTGTCAGACTTATTACTCTGAGTATAAGAGAGCAAAACAGAATGTGATCAGTATTATAAACATTACAGCAAGAGCATGAAAATAGTGAATGTATCGGTACAGTAGATACCTGTTCCTGAGTGTTTGTAAAACATGGTGGGATCCCAGTCCTTGGTAAAGCCATGTATGTTTGCTTCTCTGTTTGAACTGACTCCATAGCTTCCCACTTTGCTGTTTTTTTGTAGCTTTGGGCACATCATAAACTCGCCTAAAGTCCTCTAGTGTAAGCATTCCTGTCATGAACACATACACAATCCTTTATTGGATTCTTTTATTTCCTTTCTAAAGTTTATACAAAAATATACAGCTAAATACCTCATTTTTTAAAAACAATTATCACAAAGGTACTGATATAAAAGAAGCGGTATAAAATTTTAATATTACATTATCACAATTCATTCCCAACTCAATTTATTCTGGGATTGTGTAGTAAACAGTAGTTTTTTCTTCCGTTCCTTCCCTTGTCTAACTGTATGTCGTTATTCTCAGCTGAATGAATGTCTGGCCCCATCACTTTCCCTGGGAGACTGTGCCACAGCCACAACAATAAGTCCAGAGAGGAGAAGGCTGGGGAGGGAATGGCTTAGCAAAACAGGGTGGAGCGGATCCGGGGGAAAAATGGCTCTAAAGGCTTAGAGTAATCAGCTTTTAATGAGATGAGGTACATCCGGAATAGGATGTGTCACCAAAACGGTGTCACCCCTCGCACACAATCACAGCTACTATTCAGTCACTTACTGTCCTTTTTACACATTTACACATTTGGATCTGACAGGCTCACACTGAACCATGAGTTAAATGATAAAGAGCAATGAAGTTTTTATTTTGGAAAACTAGCAACAACAAACTGATAGAAATTGTACATACATTTTCCTGCAGTAACAGATTTTTCTGGAAGTTTTCAGGAGACTGTTCTTATAATCTCAATAAACAATGGATTCAATAACCTCTTCCATTTCAAATTACATTCTGCTGGAAAACAACAGAGTGATCGATTGCACTGGTCTGGATAAAAGGGGACTGTGGGTTGTGGGGCCAGCTCTTTGGCGGTTGCTCCTCAGCTCTCTTTCTTCTGGACGTCCAGGCCTCCTGCGTTTGCCTGATTCCTAACTCCACACTGTATTGCTGTTCTGTTAATAATCTCATTTTTAATCTGACCACCGAGAGCCACCGAGTTTTTCTACGACACCAGTGTGTAATTTATTCAGCCAGGACAGTCAAAAATGTACTGATACATACAACCACAGGAGGACAAACCTGTTCGGCATGCTTCCAGACCGGTGAGTATCTGCCGCAAACTTTCTGGGCTCAACCATGTTCCATCTCGAGAATGTGAGTGACTTACAAGCTGGAAGAGAGGCCAGAATGTTTTTCTCACAACAATAAAAAGCATTACATAACGACAGTTCTAATTTTCACTACTGTCCTCTTACAACTGTTTGGCATAAGGATGTTTGGGTGTGGATAAGGTAGCTGTTTCTCTCTTTTCACCTCATACTTCTGTAGCAGTCCATCCTGGTTCAGGTCCAACAGACTGAAGATCTCCTCAGTGCTGAGAGACAGCAGTGGCTCGTTAGACTCGTCTTGTGCCTGGTTGGAGGCTGGTGTCTGGCTATCCATCAGACCCTTGAGCTGAGCCAGTTGCACCACCACACGGCATTCCTCTTCTGATAAGAAGCCAGGGATCTCTGACATGATAAGAATAAAAGACAACAATGGCAAATATGAAAATTTGATACCTTAATTTTTTTATCCTCAGCAAAATAATTGAATGCACAATTTTATTTTCTATTAGAATTCAAGTTGATTCTGCAGAATCTATATTTCTTTCCAAAAGAGACAAATATCAGCCAGCCTAGTTTTAGCTGCTGACTTTATGAGGAACAGTTACAGAAAATAGAATATCTCTGCTATCATAATACCTGCCAGCCCAGAATTGGTTAGTGTTAAGAGTATACAATCTATCAAAGAGAGGGGTTTGAAGATAATAGTCAAGACCAAAAACATGGAAAGTATGATTGAGGTTCTGTGATTCAAAGATTAACTACTGTGCACATTCACACATGAAGGTTGCACATGATGATTAATTAGGTAACAGTAAGGGTACTGATAGACATGGAAGAACAGCAAATGGAGATGAATGCCATTAACGTTGTTACCAATTTATCGGGCATCTCTTAAACTTTCCTGTCAAATTTTTTTCCCTCAAACTTGAAAACTGCTATTCAGACATCTGCACCCACACAAGTCTCACTGAACTTTTTTGCAGACCTTAGAGGGAGAGTGAGTGATTGACTTCTAAGTGGATTATCTTGAATTAGAAGATCTCTGTTAACTACTAAATGGATTACTTTAGATTGCATAACAAAACCTTTCAGGTTGAAGGCGCAATTTTGAGATCGATTGATCAGTGTATGCTAATAATAATAGTACGATTAGGGGATTTAGAAGCTAAAGGGTGAGAGAAACAAATTTTACAGTATCACACTAAAATACAGTATGCTCAAAATTCGTTTTCTGCACAGTACTTTCAATTTGATTTTTTTGTTATGCAAAAAATATTACCATAACAAAAAAATCTGATACAAATTTGAAATCAAATTTCGATGAATTGTGGTAAAAAGAGGTAAAGTACATAACTTGGTCTTGAATATTAGTAAAATTACAAACTCACTTGTTTAAAAAGTACTTCTCATTGTCTAGCACTAAACAATTCCTAAGCATGTTCTTTGTCTTGGAGAGTTAGGCCTTATCAGGGTTCTTTGTTGTAGTATCTCAGATTTTACGGGAACCAAATGGTAATTGCTGGTGTCTTCTCCTTGTAAGTCGCTTTGGATAAAAGACAGATGTAAGACGTAAGATAGTACCTCTTTTTTTGCATCTTTTAGAAGGCATTTAATCATAGGGGTTTATTAGTATACAAGTATAGTCCTGGTCACTGGACCTCTCCCAGAGAAGAGCAGACACAGTGTAGACTACAGCTGGAACTCGGTCACCGCTGACACCAATTAGCACAAAGTGGTAGCTGAAGAATAGAACAGGAATAGGTGCACTAATTTACAACTACTTATTAGGTGATTCCCTCCTTTATGCCCTTCCAGCAATCCCACCAGGAATCTATCCCTGTCAGTCAGTCATTTCCCCTCTTAATCAACAGCTTCCGGACGTTTGGCTGTGTGGACAGTAGAGGTCTTGTTTGTCACCCGTGTCTTTTGCACTGTACTCAATTGTTTAATCGCTATTGTCCAGTCAAGCCTCATTAATCGGAATAACCGATATGAATAGAGGGAGGCTGAGCCTCTCTCTCTTTTTTCCTACCTCCCTCCACTGTCTTTCTTCCGCCCCCTGAAAGGAAGTGACCTGCTTGTCTGAACAGGAATCAGGCCATGGCTAAACGGCAGGATAACACCAATTTTGTTTGTGTTCTAGGCACATGCTCACACACATACAAACACAACCAGCAGAACATTCTAGTGCAGCAACTAACAATTATATTTAGAACTTTTTTATCTACCGAAGATGCTTTTGAAAAAAAAAAGGGTAAAAAAAGGGTGTAAAAAGGCATAAAAAAGTTTCATTATATCAGGTCCAGTGTTTAGTATAATGCTTAAATTATCTCATAAATGCACCCCTCCTCCCTACTCTTCTCTACACCTCCCCTTTCTCCTTCCTATGCAAATGTCACCACCACCCACAATAAATACACCTATTCTGCCATCCTCTCCTGCACTCATGAAACGGGGGTCTTTTTTTCACTTGACAGAGACACTTCAGGATTTCTCGCTCTTCCCAAACTCTGTTCCACCATGATTGCAGTTTTGCATTCTTGTATTAGCCCCAGAAAATCTTCCCAATCAGCCACTATACTATTTTTCCTTCTGATTGCTAGACCAACCAGCACAATGTCTCTTGGTCCTGGCGCCAGTAAAGTAAAGGCTGGGCTGGTAGGACCAGCAAGGTCTGAGCATAGAGAAAAAGTCAAGAGTGAAGACAGGGGACATACAAAGGACAACAGAGAGGTTGAACACGCTCGTGTTTCTAGACTGGGAGCAACTGCGGGGGATCGTGATGAGGTTTGGGGCGACTCTGATACTACTATTGGCTTTAGGTCTGTGTTTTCTGTCGGAGGAGGTGGACTGTGGGAGCCCCGCAGTTCTACTCGTTGCATCCCCATCCCTTCCAGCATGGCCTTGTGCCAAAACATTGGCTATGACACTATGAGGATGCCCAACTTGCTGGGCCATGAGTCTCCAGCAGAGGCTGTACAACAGAGTGCTAGCTGGTTACCACTACTTGCCAGAGAGTGTCACCCTGATGCCCGCATCTTTCTCTGTTCTCTCTTTGCACCTATTTGCCTTGATAGGTAAGTTTCTCTTAACATTTGACTTTCTGTAGGAATTGGTTTACACATAATAAAGTTTAAAAGTAAAAATGCACTTAAAACTACAGTATGTATAAACACAGTTTGTACAGACATGTTTTGATGACTGACGTATGGTCATTACACCACCATCAAAGGTTCCGTATTGTATCTTTAATACAGATGCACTGTATCACCGTCCCAGTGAAAAAAACACTACAATAGATAGAAAATTACCTGTAATGATAAATGTTATTAAAAAGACAAATACATTGGATGTTCCACTGTCTTTGAAGTTACAAAGGAACCTTGAGGGTTAGGATTATGTCTCTTTGAGTACTATGCGGATTGGAACTAGTCTGTTAGGGCAGAATCTGGTTTCACAAGGAAACCAAACCATTAAAGCACTATTGCCGCCTTTTTGTCACACCAGCGACTTTAAGTTTTGGAAAAACAAGCAATAAAATGTTATCTGATCCAGTTCCCTGATATTATACTACTGATTCCAAATCATTCATTACTGCCCGTGTTCCTTCTCTTCTGTATCAGGTTTATATCACCCTGCAGGAGTTTGTGTGAATCTGTACAGGACGGCTGTGCTCCAATCATGAGTTGCTATGGCTACCCCTGGCCAGAAATCTTAAACTGTGACCAGTATCCTGCAGACCATCTCATGTGTATCTCTTCTATCACCAATACCACTGTTCACCCAGGGGGGCGCAGAGGTAGGACACCAACTCTAGAGACATTTATCTGTAATTCATCTCCATCTAATAAATTATTTGGTTATGTGACTATTTCAGTGCCCCAGGCAAGCTGTCGGGATTGTGAGCTAGAAGAAGGCCTGTCTTCTAAAGATACATTAGAGACGTTCTGCAGGAGTGATTTTGGTGAGTATTAATAGTATTACACCCCTCTGTTCTATTTGGTCCTTCTTTTAGTTGCAACCTTATATTTTTTTCTATACAACAGACACTAGTCCATAAACAGGTGATGTCATCAATGCTTTGGGTTTCTTTGTTCTCAGTTGTGAAGCTGCGTCTAACACGGCAGGAGTATAGTCCAATAAGCCTGTCCCAGTTCTCACTGGCTGCTAAACTGGACGTTCTGAAGCATGGACCGCTCTTGGGTGGGCAGATCCGCTCCCGCATCGAACTGTGGCTGGAGAGAGATGCCACATGTGTGAAGAACATGACACGACAGCACCCACGAGGTGGCACATTTGTAGTGACAGGCATAGTGCAGGGGGAACGTCTGGTGGTCAACAAGGCTTACGCATGGCAAAAACGGGACAAGAATCTGGTGGCAGCGGCGCGAAAATGGAAACATCACAGATGCCGGCGTTAGGATTATGCCTTCAGTTAAAAATTTTAATGAATGAAATTATGACAGAAGAAGAACTAAACTAAGCTATGGTCATAGGTCACATTGGGGTAGTATTTAGACCCGTAACTATAAATAATGCTTGGTCTACTCTTGTCAAATCATGTCATTAATTCTGTGGTTATAGAAGTGATACAATGGTGGTCACAAAGAAACTGTCTCTCAAATATAAAATGTATATATCTGAAATTTTTAAGAAAATATTGCTGGCCTATATTTGTACAATTGAGAATAATAAAATTATGTGCAGGTAATATTACTGACATGCAATTTGTTCATAAACAGCAGTACACCTACAGTGTACTTACCAAAGAGCAGAGGTTTCAGGCTTAACGTCTTCATCTCATGTGTTCTGTCTGGGACAAGGGACACCCGCTGAACATACCCTACCTGCAGATGTGCAAGAATTGCATTTAAAGTATTAAATTATTTTAAGAATGAAGAATGGTGTTTTTTTTTGTTTGGATTGAACACACTTCAATTAGACTTAGCGAATTTGCTGAATGGCTTTATATTGTAATATGAAGTAGACTATGTAAGATATCAGTAACCATCTTTTTTTATTTGGTTAACGCAATACAGTCATTCTGTCAATGGGTTAAAATAGCATAGAAAATGCTGTCAGTTTTTCTACCCGTATCCCCTCAAGGCGAGGAAGACAGAAACTCTGGCTGAGGTCCTCCTCGTGGAGCTCTCTCGCTGTTGGGGCGGGATGAGGCAGAGAGCTTTCACTGTCGCTGACTGATACTGACGAGGCCCCCTCTCTGCTGACAAGATCCCCGGGTCCGTTGTTGTAATGCACGTAGAGCAGCAGGGCGATGACGTTCAGGATGTACACATGGAAGAAAACCATGACCACGACGAAATACGCCCGAGAGCAGACATTACTTCTCTGAATATGCAGTCGAGTGGAGCGAAAGGGGGAATTGTAGGGCGATGTTGGTTTGTCGCTATCATCTAACTCTTCCTGGCCCACTAAATGTTCCTGAGTGTCTTCCATCTTTACAAACAACTAGAAATCGATCGCAATTTATTCTATGTATGTCTATAATGATGTAGTAGCGTTAATGTCAAGATTAATCTCTTTACTGATAAAGTTAGCTGCAGCCTAACGTTGGTAAACCTAGCGTTAGCTAGCTAAGGAGCAAACCCCACTTCAAAACTCTGGCTGGGCCGATGGAAAATAGCCTTGTCGCCTCTGCTGCCTTTCCTCACACAAACAGGACAGTTTCGAACGAAAAAGCACGAACGCCGAGGGGAGTTTTCTCTGATAAACAGATGTGACATCATTAACCAAATTCACCTCAAGCTAATCCGTGTTAGCTAACCCGGCTGCTGCGCTGCCCCTGACAACCTAACAACAAGGCGGACAAGCTAACGAGTGCAGAGGGACCAACGCTGCCGCTAAGTCATACGATAAGCTGTTAGCGGCCCCTAATGGAAGAGGCCGACAAAAACGATCACCTGCATAACTAGCTGACTTTTAACAGTCAGCTTTTAAAATAATAAAAAAAAAAACATTTAATTGCCTTATTACAGAGCATAATGAAATAAGTTTTTCATGTACTGCTGTATAGCTCCTCTAAAGTTACAGAAGATATTAACTTAATAAAACTCACCGTGTGCTAAAGTTACTGCACAGCAGAATGATAACTCCTCAGATCTTAAAATAAAAAAATGAAAGTTTTAAAGTTATAAACAAACTTATAAACAAGATTACGTCCGCATGATTCAAAGGTGGGTGCTGTTTGCATGACTGCATGTCCTGCGTCCTTCAGGAGCTACATACTGGGACTAGTTGAAACTGGCTCTTCAGGATTTGCTCCAGTGAATGACTTTGGCCTGTGAATGAAAGCACGCTGCTGTAGTTTAAACGAACCACACGGTGGCAGGAGGACATTTCCCTATCTGCATTTGTTTGCTGTGTCATCTGTGTTGGGCATCCATGTGATCCACCTGAGCGTCACAGCAATACTGTTGTTGTGTTTGGTGTAATTTATTAACAGGTCGTTATATTAAAACCTCGACATATTTATATGGACATGTATAAAGATCACTCGTGTCCTAGGAGACACTGCCCTCCAAATTAATTTGTCTGATCCCCCTTTTTGTACGCACAGAGGGTTCGAGGTGGGGGTGTAGGTTAGAGTCCCATACACACATTCACAATGTAACGAACGCACACGCACACACACCCCTTGCGGTGTTTTCCGGGATCACGCCACTGCCTCCACTTGGGATCCACACAACAGCAGCGATATGCCCGATCGTCGCCGCACGGGACGGCGCTCCTAATAAGCGAAAGTAAACATAAATCATGCACCATTACAGCTCAGCTGTACTTTTCCCGAGGCGCGGCACGCCGTGTACCCCGGGGATAGGAGTTATCTGACGGGTAACAGCCAGTCTTGTGTGTTTTTTCAGCAAAAGTAGTTGGAGGAACTTGTCGCAGTGGATTCATCCCAGCGTGCTGCCTGGATTACCATACACAAGTGGAACAATAGTCCCCTGCAGCAAAAACACGAGCAGGTCAGTGGCGGAGGCATTTTCTGTTTGTCCACGTTTTCATTCTGAAAGGACAACGTTGGGACACGCAGCAGCGATCACCACAGTTGTCCTAACATCTGACATTGCAGGTGAAGTTCTTTTTTTTCGCGAAGTATCGGCGGTTTTTCAGTGGGCTACGTTGCGCAAGTATGCGTCTATGAGGCACCGCCGTGCGCATTTCGCTGCTCTTCAAACGTCGCTGTAGACATTTCCAATGGGATGATTTGAGTGTGATCCGAGCAGATCGGGGGATAAAGGGCGATACGTGCACCTTCACGTTAGACCAAATGAACTCCCTAGTATGATGTGCTTAAAATCATATAGCTGAGTGTGTGTGTTAAATGCACGTTTCAGACGTCTGTTGATCCCAGTCCTTTTTCCATTGAGTTTCTGAGCTGACCGGCCGGCGCTGTAACTTTTTCTCTCCCCTGCCTGACTCGCCCCCTCCCGGATACTTAGGACAGGAAAACACGGGGAGGTAGGAAATGACCGACAATGCAAAAGGCCGGGAAGGTAGAGGAATCTCTGCCAGTCAGGCCCGACACGAACTGCCGCGTGCCTGTGAGCTCCCGTGATATTTGTGGGGCGGGCGCCTGCTGCTCGCTCCTGCAGTCATGTCGAGTTGCACGGGAGATTGCCAGGACCTTCGCCCGTCCGCGAATGCGAGGGTCCTAAGCTGCGGCGCTGCAGGGTCATCGAGTAAACCGTATAGTAACACAAAAATCGGTTGGACAATTCCAGTATGAACGCACGATGGGAATGTCTAAATATTTCACGTCTATCACAGTGTGGGATGTCCAGATTGAAATTATGCGCGTCTATCAATACTTTTGCCCCGACCATGCATCCCGATTGTAACATTTTAATAACAATCTAACTGGTGATTTTTTTTGTATGTTTGGTCACGTTATTTTTTATGCACTCCTTAAGACATCACACAGAGTTTGACTTGTACTGTCTAAGTGGGGCCGCACTGATGTACTTTGGTAAAGAGTAAGGATACACTTTCTTTTTTCTTAGATCTGTTTTAAATGTCACCCGGCTGTATAGTCAATGGAAATGTTTCTAGATGTAACAGTGGGACACACAACTTGATGAGTCCATGTGTCCATTTTGCACAAATGTCTCATTATTCTGTGGGAAAATCTGATAGAGATATGTCCTCCATTCTCTTTCCTTCTCTACTAATTGAACATGACATTTCATTTGCTTGACTGTTGTTTTAAAGCACATTTCAATAATTTCTTCTCCTCATGCTCTTGACATTTAGTTTAAGTTACAGCAAAGATACTGAGAGCAGGAGGAACAAAGCTTAGAAAGAGAATCCACTTTTTTTGGCTATTTGTAGGTTTATGTTTATATTTGTGTGGACGTGTGGAGGATTCTGTAGTTGGGCAGATTTGTGCATTACTCATGCATCCTCAGGCAGCCGTGCAAAGCAGTGTTCGAAGTGCCACTGTGCACCCATTTCACTCTGCCACATTGTATGTTTGTGCATGCATGCGTACGATCTGTGTGCCACTGTATTGCAGAACAGGTTGTTAGACAATATCTGGTTAAAATGAAATAACATTGTAGTAACAAATATTATCTTCTGTTCTATGCATTTCTATGGCTGTGTGTTTTTAAACATGAGTGTGTCAGCCATGCAGCCAGCTAGTGTTTTTGTATAGCCTGTGGATGCTGCAGACTTAGGTCCTCAGGTTCATTCATTCTTTTAGCTACTTAAAAGTCATAATTGGCAGAGGAATCCCAGATCCAGGTTGGCAAGGATTGCATGCTGCAGTGCTTTGTCTTCCAAGCACCGGAGGGCTGGAAGTTCTTAGAGTTGACATGAGCATGTCTGTGCATAGGGACAGTGTAGATAGGGGAGCTAGAGAGATGTAAATTGTGAATTTTGGGTTTTCCCCTTCTGTCAGTCTCCTTTCTTCTTCTTCTCACCTCTGAGACAGAAACTACGGTTCGAGCCTGGGCCTGTAACCTAGCAACCCAAATGGTGTGTCTTGAATAAATCACATTGCAGGCTGTGTTCCTATTCTATCCTCCTCAGGAGTATGTGAGTTCACCCCAGCTCTACGCTACCACATCCATATAATTACCAACACACACAAGTAGAAGCACGTGTGCACATCCTTATAGGCTGTAAACAGACACAGGGCTGTGGAGAAGGCCTTATTTTTTACTTTATCATTTAGCCTAGTAACCTTTGGGCACTTTGGTGTTTTGTTTTATTACACTCATGTATGCTGCTGGTGCATTTATCAACAGCGCACTATATTACCACCAAACACATACGTAATCCATGATGTGGACTGTGTCTCTGCATTTGTTGGGGGTTAGGTATTGAGTTGAGTTGTTCATAGTTTGACAGATGTCTGGCAAGTGTGGCCTGCACATGCTGCAGCCTTGAGCCACATGTCTTGTCCCACTCCCTGATATGCCTCTGGAAACCTTCCCACACTAACATCTCCATTTGCACCAGACCTGACTCAACTCAACATGCAATGCCCACTTAATAAACACTTTATTCTTTATAAAATGAAAAGATATTTTAGGTATTTTAACTTATTTCAGAAAGTTTCACCATGCTCAAGAACGTATGTTAATGTGGAGAGACCCAGACTTAAACAATGGTGTTGTACAGAGACATTAACTTTTTATTTTTTTTGAGCGATGCTTTGGAGAATTATTATTTTTTGTAATGTGACCTCGTGATGTGCTGGGCAGAGCAAAGTGTAGCAGGGAGAGGACTGGGTGGAGCAGAGTAGATTGATCTAGCTAGCATTAGGTTGCATATTCTAGGGTTAAGTCTACCTTTGTTTAAATGGTTTGCCAACATTAATGCTACACAATTTTTGCAAAGATTTAAACAAAAGGAAAGATTAATATCACATCATAACTGAGATAGGAAGTCAGTAGAAGAGTTGAGTTAATGCTATGAATCTTTCAGGTAGAAATGTTCTGAATTAATGACATTTGTATGAAAAAACATATTTACATTAACAAATAAAGGAAATAATTTAATAAGATTAAAGTTACAAGGAATATCTGGCATTTCATAAGTTAGTTAGTAGATTAGTAGATAGACGGGGGGTTTATGAACTAAATTATATTAATAATAAATAACAGTTTAATAAGGGAAGGAGGTTTTTTAAAATGTATGTGCATATTTTGTGTAGTTGTTTAAAGTACACAGTGCACCTTACTTCATCATAGCATAAATATAATTTTAAATCTCAACTGTGAATAATTTACCCTTGCCCCCTGTGCTGTTTGTCTGTTTGAGATCCTGGGTAATGAGATTCCTACTGCATTACTGTTCAGACTAATTCAACAGAGAATAGATGACGAATGTGAAATTAGTCATTATTGTGTTTCTGTGTATGTGCATGGATGGGTGGGTGTGTTAATGATAACATTAATGATGTATTTATCTGGGCAGCACGCAGTAAGTTATATTATCATCTGTTCCCACATAATATGAGTCATTTATTACTCAAAATTCATTGGTGATGTTGATGATGATGGCGACACTGCGTGAGGAGAACCCAGTTTTCTGTCCAGACAGGCTTCTTTAGTGAAGACTGGGGAAACATGCAAATAAGGGGGGAGGGAGATTTGTTCCATACTGATAATCCACGGGTGACAAGTGATATGAAATGAATGGGGAATGCTGTTTTTTCACTTCTTTGTTTCCCTCCTAAACTTTTTTTATGGATATAAGCGGAAATACTTCCAATATGATACAAACTGCATCCAATTAAGCAGCAGCATCACTGTTAACAATGCATACAATGCAACCAGTTATCCTAAGTGAGGATCACTGGTTTTGAATTCCCCCAGAGCACTGGTTGTGTCTAATAGGCCTGAAAGGCTGAGAGCCTGAAAGAGTGAATGGCCTTTGTTGAAGACCCCAAGGTTGCACACAAAGAGAAAGGCAGTGGGTGCCATGTGTATTTGTGTGTCTGTGTGTGCACTTGTGCATGTCAGTTCTTAAGTCTTTATGGGTCAGATAGAAAGGAAGAAGTGAACGGGAGACAGAAATACTCTGCTATAGCTACCTCCAGGCCAGTAAAGCAGAGCGATGGGGAACATTATGTATAAATGACATCAGAACTACAAATCACATTCACTGTACATAAAACAGCTTTTTGTCTGCTGACGACCACACTAAACATACATCTTTGGAAGCTTTCTAATGTCAAGAGGCATAGTCCCTAATACATTTTAAGAATAGGAAACTTCTCTCTCCTGTAGCCACATACAGTATTTAGGTTGTTGATTGTTGTCACGTGGAGGCTAGTTTAAGTTGGAAAACTATAGAATGAGCCATTTCATTGATGGTGTTACTTTGTTTTTGTGTCATGTATTAATTTAGTCTTTCCCTTTAAACAAAGAACAAAGTGTTGTCGGTATGTAGAATAAGCCCTTTAATACAGAAGATATACTGCATATTGTGGATTGTATACCATTACATTCATATGGGGAGTTGATGGGGAGTGAAATGTGTCAATCACAGCTCATCTAGGGAAACCGCTCAGGTCTGAATCCTCGGTGGAGCTGCAGTCAGATGTTTACATGTTTTTCTGTTCATGTTCTGTTTGTTGCTGTCTTTCTGTTCTTTCCCCGTGTCACTCTGGGTCTCTTTTATTCTGCAATGTTTGCACTTGATATCCATAACAATGAGAACACATGCTGCGTGCGCAAACACAGGTAGTGGGAGCCCAAAGAACTGTAAAAAATGTGCCGAGACTGCACTGCAGTAGTTTCATTGTACAATGAAGATTAGCAGGGCACTGCGAATCTGGCTGTTGATGGTTTAATGAAAACAATGGCCATGAATATAGTGACTGGTATGCAGGTGGAGCTAGTGATGGTGGTGATGATGTTGGTGTTTCCTATCCTAGGCCTGTGGGCCCCAGTGGTGCTGTTGAGAAGATGGACAGGATGAAGATTATCAAGCGGAGGCTGTCCATGTCTCTACGCAGCGCTCGGCCTGTTGACGACTCCTTGTCTGAGCTGGCAGAACAAATGGCCTTGGACGAGCCATCCGCCACCACTGAAAATGGTGAGACATGAATTAATGCACTTGCACAAATTTACACACAGGTATACACACGTCAGCAGATATTGCCACACATACATACATTCGAGACATATTTCAAACGCACCTCACACACAAACGTACTAAGACTTGTGTGTGAACAACATGTGTGCATTATATATCAATGTAATACATGTAATTACGTTCTGTTCATAACCAAAGAAAGCAGCAAGGCAGGTTGTGTTTATATTGTGATGTAGAGTAATTGTATTACCATCATAACCTTCTTGGGAGTCACACAGTGATTAGTATAACATTATTTGTTATGACTAGCGTCTTACCACACAGAAGAAGTCCAACCATGTTATTACAGAGCTCCATCTCATGTGATTCAGTAGTTCAAGACGTTTTCATTTAGAGCTTTAACTGATGTATTGGTTTGCAAATTATGGCCTTATAGATGTAGAGTCGAAACAGAAGAAGTAATTGATCATTAGGAAAGTTATGCAATGAATGCAGACAAACAAGTAAACACAAAACAAAACAACTATTAACTATTAAGTTTCACCTGAGCTTTTCAACCCGCTGGTCCCGTCTTAACCTTCATCATCGTCACGTCACAATCACCTTCATTTCCCTCATTTCACTGACTGCACATCACTGATTAACTATTAGGACTAAAAGGAGCAGTATACCTGGAATATATGTGAATTTATTAAGGTGTCTTGTGGGTTTAGTTTGAACATCCACTTGCTCAAAAGTCAAAGTTTTTCCTTCTGGGTGAAAGAGCAAAAAAGCAATGTCATTCTTAGAAACTATGGGTGCCATCTGGTGGGCATCTTCCACGCCTGCAGGTGCCTCTTTGGAAAAATCCTCATCTGATAAGAACATAGTGCGAGTGTGATCAGTGTTTGTTTGATTATATTGCTGTGAGGTCGAAACCGCCAGAATACCGTATATTTGCAACTAGGATACGAAGAGAAATCATATTTTCACTTTACTTTGCTTGGCAGACGCTTTTACCCAAAATAACTTGCAAGGAGCTGGCGCTGAGTGTCTTGCTCAAGGACACAGCTGGTATGGGAGATGGGCTAGGAGTCTGTGCTGGGCTTCGGTCCTCGTTTTAGCTTTCAATTGCTCAATTCATGTGAGTTAATATCCAGCGAGCACAAGTAGCGTGGAAAGGAGTGGGATGGAGGAAGTGATGTTGAGAATGAGGAGAGGGACATTAAACTTTAATCACTACTCTACATCTTGTAATGTACTTACAATCTTCTCATGTACCTTTCTTGTGCTTTAGGACACTCATGTCTGTGCTAGGTAAGTGCTAATTAGAAGCAGGGTCAAGGTTGGTGCTAATAACATCTGGTCTTTCACTGTGTTCTTGGAGGATTTAGGCCTGTTTCTACTGTAGATTAAGGGATTCTTGTGAGGGTGATGGTGGAACAATTTACCCCAGTGCTTGTGGATTCCATTGTAATTTACTGTATATCGTTGAGGAAATAGGGGATTATGTCAAAAGTAAGACATGTGACGTATAAAATTCCATCAACATTCTGCTTGAAGAAGCATTATTACTTAAGAATGTGAAAGGTGGCGGATGGTGCCGGTTTGCTGACAGGTTGTTCAACATATTGTGATAGATAAAGTCAAGGTATTTAGCTTTAAAATGGCAATTTCTTTGTTCATACACTGACATTGGACCCAACACATTGAATTTAATTAGACAAACATATATTTCCTTTCAGTTCTTTGGTTATTGGCTTACTTCTGTGGCCTCTTTCCTGGTATGTCTGCTAGCCGCCCCATGTCTCCTACATTTTCCATTTCTATTGCTATTACGCTGTGTGACAAATGTTCCCTCCTCAAACATGGGTATGTCAGCTGTATGTATACTTATCCCTTAAACTATCACTGCTATAAATTGTACTGTTTCTACATAATCATCTCTCTTTCTGTGTCTGGTCTCTCCGTTAACATGTCTCCTTTCTTTTCCTGTTTTTCTCCTATTCCATACAACTCTTGCCACCTGACTACTCTTAATTTTCTGGCGTCTGTACCCTCCTCTTTGCAATTCTGCAACATATTATTTGTCTATTTCTTTTCCCTAATTTTTCTTGACTTACCTTTTCTGGGTTGAACCCTTTCTCTTTCTTTTCTCACTTTTGTGTGGTTGTGCTGAGTGTTCTCTTCTTGTTCTGGCCTTGTCCTGTACTTCTTTCTCTTTTCATTTTCTTCCCTCTCCCTGGCTGTCCATCTGCATCATGTGTCTCAGAGTCGATGGTGGTGTGCACCATGCACCCTCCTGCCTCCCATAGTGCTCCCTCCTTCCTGCGTCAGTATGCTGGTCATCTGGGCCGCACCGCCTTGTGCAGAGAGCCGGGTGGGGGTTTGGACAGAGCCTACTTGAGTCTGCACAGGACTGGATCTCTGGGTACACACACACACACACACACACACACACACAAACACACATGCACACTTAAGTCTTTCTGTAGACATAATGCATTCCTTGGCCCTTTACTCTAACTTACCATTACAACTGGTCACATGCCTGCCACTAGCCTTAACCTTAACCTCAGGTAATGTGTATAATGGGTTCAGTAATTTTTTATATATATATTTGTTAATATTTGCTTGTAGTGACTATGTTAATGTCAAGTTATTGTTATTTTTATTTCAGTAAAGGGTCCATGTACCTCCTCCACTACTCAGGCAAACACACTGCCTCACATTATACTTCCTCACATACACTTGTGTCTTTCTTAGTTGAGTATTTTTTTTGTTTTAACAGCAGTTTGCATATTTTGTCACTACTTGCCAGTGTTCAGGAAAGAGAACTATAAAACACATTTTGAAGCTATAGTGCCATCTGTGGGTGGAAAGCTCTCACACCAATACCTTGAAGCTGTCCCTTGGACTTTTGTATGAGTTTATTGTGCACATATATGCATGAATGTGTGTTGTCAGGAAGTTTTATCTGTACTTACTGACACACATTTAGTGTCTCTAAACATCTATTATGACCAACACACATGCACATATTCACATCCACTTGCTCACTCACTTTTTCCTTCTCTCTCTGCGTAATGTAATAGAACATTGTGGTCCGTGGTTGTATGGATCCCACTTATCTCATTTCCCACTGTGGGAAAAAGGCTTTAATCAGAAATTGGGTGGAGTGAAAAAATGGAAAGTGAAAGATGGAGAGACAGAATAGACCTGATAATTTGTCCTAGAAAGTGGATTTTGTTCATCTGGGAAACATTTTTTAGTGGGAGAAATATTTTAAGACTGATCCAAGTCTCTTCCTCAGTCTCAACTGACTGCAGGGTTCCCCAAACCTTATACGGTAAACAACACCTCTGCATAAGAAACTAGCACCATTGACTAACAATAGGCTGTGTGATCGATAATATGCAAATTGTCCACAGGCTTAGGGAATGGCTGCAGTCACAGCATTGGAAGCTAGTGAAATATGTACCCTTAGGCCACCTCCTTGGTTCAGAGATGATCACTTCTTGTGTTAATTGCCTCCCAGACTCCTCTCTCAAACCAGTGTTCCTCTCGGTTCAGGCGCTATACTTCTTCTCCGAAATGACCACTATCTGTAGTTTTTTATAAATACACTGCAGAATCCTGGCCTGAAGTTGTCTCTTCAGTGTTGTACCATAAGCTTAGCCAGTAGTTGTTTGGATTCCCCAATGTATAATTCACAACAATCTTCCTAGCACCTATCTGCGTGAACTATGTTACTCCGTTTGTGCCAGGGGACCCGATCTTTGGGGTGGACTAATCCTTGGTGTAGTGTGTTTTGGGGTTTGAAATCCACTGAGATCCAATGTTGTGAGAAAATGCATCTCTGCTGTTTCTGACAC
This sequence comes from Microctenopoma stevenorrisi, assembly GCA_032270685.1. Taxonomy (NCBI): domain Eukaryota; kingdom Metazoa; phylum Chordata; class Actinopteri; order Anabantiformes; family Anabantidae; genus Microctenopoma; species Microctenopoma stevenorrisi. The sequence continues at coordinate 12,561,025 of JAUMTR010000025.1, read as the reverse complement.
ATATGGGATTACCAAGGGTTTTCGGTTAGGCAGCGGATGTTCTTCCTCTCTCTTGAGTTGCTTAGAGTGTTCTGTAGGTCCTGCTTTGACAAAAGTCCAGCTGGGGTAACCACATTTACTGAGTCTGTGGGGATGGTGTTTTCTCTGCGATGTGGGGTCCTAATGACACCTAGTTTGTGCTCAAGTGGATGGTGAGGGTCAAACCTTAAGTACTGATTTGTATGTGTGGGTTTACGGTACACATCAACTTTCAAATTTCCCTCATTGGCTATGGAAAGTTCACAGAGAAGGCTAGGCTGTCATGTTTCATGTCTTCTCCGGTGAACGTGATGTGTTTGTCCACTGAGGTAATGTGGTCCGTGAACTGTGATAGTCCTGAGATTTGATTTTCACCTAGGTCTTATCCACATACCTGAACCAATGGCTTGGTGTTGTTCCAGGACAGAAAGATAGAGCCCTCCTTTCCACTGCTTCCATATACAGTTTAGCTTTATAGTATGGGTTTCATATACAAAGGGTGGCTTTTGTATATGAAATATGTAGATTGAAGACATAGGTACAAAAGCAGGGAGGTCTTTTTTTCTAGGTATATATATAACACGTTTCTGTACATTCTGCAAGGGACATTTTATCCGTGAAGAAAAATCTTCACTTATTTTGTGGTGGACATTATATGTAAAGGTTTAATGTCTTCATTTATTTTCATGTTATAGTTTCAAGAGAAGGTAAACTGTAGAAATGTGACTGTACAGGACTCAAGCCCACAGATTGTTGGTCCAGCAGAGTAACTTCTGTTCTGTGAAATGCTCAAAAATATTAGGGACATGGCTTGACTTATAACCTACTAAAGATGCTATTCTATTTTTAAACCTTAAATCGATGTTGCATAGTTGTATTGTTACGAGGTGCACTGAGTTAGTGTGTATTAGTGTTTCCCTGTGGTAGGTCTCGCTGACTCACTGTGTGCCACTTAGCAGTCAGAGCACGTCGTACCCTTTAATAGAGCGACACGATGATGTAATCTCACTTTCCTGCTGCACTAAAGCGATTACCCACCCCTTTTCTCTGTTTCTCTTTCTTTTTCTAACTTGCTTTATCCAGCCATAGGCGTATTCAAGTAAAAAAAAATCATCTGCATAAGTGGGCTTGACTGGAGGGTTTTGTGTGTTTGCTAAAAGCGTTTGGCTATTAGCCAGTGCCAGAGAGCTTTTACAGGTATGTGATTCATCTGTTGCTAACGGGACCAACACCCACTCCCACCACACTGTACTTACAGTCCGGAAAGATAAGCACTACACTTTTCATTTTAGCTTTGCACCACTCTCTCGTCTATCTCCCTGTGAAAATCTATAGTTACACAGTTAAGGATTAGTCAACCCTCCTGTCTGTTTTACTGAAAAGCTGCTTCGTATACTCAAAACCAACAGCAGGCTGCTGTTTCTCACGCTGTCACTAATGTCTCCTTTTGTTACTCTCTCTCTCTCTACACACATGAATTACAATATTTAACCTCCAAATAAAACCATTAGGATAAAAGATGGAGTTTCAGCCCACCTATATCACACTGTGAGAAACCATGTCTGTGCCAGGGATTTAATGTAATGCATTAACACTGCATTAATCACTGTAGCCCTCTCCCTTATGCCCTACCATCCATTGCACACACCAACCGTCTTCTTTGGATTTTAGAAGAACAATACGGTGCACCGCCTTTATGTTGCTGGTCTTTTAAGATTTTATGTGCGTGAGCACAGCTTCCTGTTTCATTAGCTAATGCTTGAGGCTAACGATATATGCTACTAAAGAATGCTTTTGATTTTCAAAGCTACAGTATATACCGTAGGGAGGCGAGGAGGGGGTAAGGCATTTGGGACGAGCACATATGGGGCTGGTAGCTTAACGTAGGCACTCTGGTCACACTAATTGAATAAGATTCCTCAGATGCAGATAAAAGGTTTAGAGGTAATTACTGCAGTCTAAATTCTTTCTGCCTCCAACCTCCTGAGCTGTTCTCTGTGTGTCTGTGTATTCCTCAGGGATGTTATATGCACTTCGATTTTTTATTGTCTCACTTGTCTGGATGTAGACTACAGTGTTTATGGCAAAAAAAGAAATCAATGAAAACTGCATATTTGAATTAGGTGGCTTGATAGCACAGGGGGTTAAGGCATGAGGATGCAGAAGGTTGCAGGTTCGATTCCCAGCCGCAGCACATCCCCCCTACCAGGTGTGTCCTTGAGTAAGACACTTGCGCTGTCTGTAGCTCCCCACTGCTCCCCCCAGGGGGATGGGTTAAATGCACACATTTCCCTGCGTGTTGTACATCGTGTAACTATGCATGTGACAAATAAAATTGGAATTTTTCTAATTTTAGAATTTCAATTGGAGCCAAGCAAGCATTGCACAAGTGTAAAATAAGGGGACAAGAAAAGTGACGTTGAATGAGACCTTGAAGGGAGTGAAAAGCTCTGTGCAGAGAGGAATCTCTGATGTAGACAGTTGCACTTGTGAATATAAAGAGACAGGAAGACAGTGATGGGTGGAGGGCAGAGTGGCAAGCTTTCGCCCTTGAAGCTCAAGGATGTAGCACTCTACATCAGTATATGTCTGTCAGTGTACTGTAAACAGTCATTACCTTTTATTTGAATTCAAACGAAGGGATCAAGTAATGAGCCGAATAAAAACAAGCAAAACAACAAGCATTTGAACGCTGCGGGGTTGTAGCCCTCCCAAACATTTATTTTAATATACTTCCCTAACCTTGATAGATCAGATTACCTCCAACATGTGAGAAGCATACAGCGTGCCAATTATCTGACATATTTATTTATCTAAGTCTGTTATATGATTACATTTTGGCTTCTGCAAAGTATGTGTTTGTGTAAGCAGTCAAAATTAACTGCAACATTATTGACACGTAGGGTGTGTGAGTCTCTCTGTATGAGTGTGTTTATTAGTTATAAAGCCGCCTGATTATTGACATGAAGGGAGAGGTGAGGTTTTATCTCCAGGTGGTTAAACACATTTGAACAGTTTTCAAAGTATTAAACCTTGAGAAAATCCTTATGTGGAAAAATGGCATTTGATGTTTTATCTTTTTGACATTTTGGATGCATCCCTTCATCGGAGCATTCATGTCCCATGTTTTTATGAGCATTGCATAGGAAACAGAGGAACTATGGAATGGTGGCAAAAATTCAACACATTCAGTCTTTCAAAGATACATTGAATTTTCTTTTGAATAAATAATTTTACAAAGGCCACATGAATAGTTCATTTAAATGTCCTGGGAAGTCTTCTGAAGTGAAAGTTGCTATATCTTACCATAAAATAATATTTGTGCATACTAATTTCTAAATGACAAATTATAAAATACAATCTACTTAGTTGTAAATTGATAAAATACTAAGTGATGCAAAATGACCCTAACCTCAGTTATGCTGTTAATAATAAAATAAGAATAATAACAAAGGTAATAAAGCATTGAAACTTGTTTCCGTAACAACATCTGTAATAAGCCCAGAGGCATTATAACAAAACAGATACCTTGTAAATTGTGTTTTAACAGTTAGCATTAAGGAAGTAATGGAAACTTTAAGTACAGATGTAACATTATAAAAAAACATCTTGATGATTATATTGCTGCCAACATTTGTCAATGATAGACACAGATTTATTGTGTGTTATAATTTTCAATGGAAGGTTGGTTTCTAAGGAATTTAACCGTGTAGTCTATATGCTTTGTAGGTGCGTCCAAAAGAGACATGTACAGGAAGTGGGTGTGCAGGGTGTGTGAGGGTGGGTGTGTATATGTGAATGGGTATTGGTATATTATGGTCCGTTGAGGGAATAACAGTGAGAGAAAGAGAAATATGAGTGTGGAGCGAACATACGAGAAATGGAAGATGAGAGCTAGGATGCTGGAGGCATTACTCAAATTTCAATTTCAGCTCTAGAGAGTGGTAGTGATGAGAATGCAGAGGAGGGAAAGAGCTAGAGTGAGAGGAGGCAAAAGACATAAAGTGATAGTGACTAAGTGCAGAGGCTGATGAGGCAGAAAACGTTGTCATCGGTTCCTGAATAAGAAGAGGTACTGTATACTTTAAACCATTTCTGGACCTAGACGGAGATAGGAAAGGTGAGGGAGGGAGAGAGATCGGTATCACATGAGAGGGAGGAGAGTAATAACAAGGTGAAGGGAGGGAACGAGCGCACCAACAATACTGAAAGCACTGATAGGGGCGCCAGAGGCAAGGAGGGACCAAACGAGAGAGGGGAGTGGAGAGAGAGAAACAACAGCCTGAATAGAGTGTTGGAGGAACAGGGAGGACGACGGGAGGAGATCGGACAGGGAAGAGGAGAAGCATCAGGGAAATAAAACTGTAACATTGGATAGAGCGTGAAAAGGGAAGTTATGCAACTAAAGAGATCAGGTAGTCGAGCACTGTATGTCTGAGAGTGGATGAAGGAGCTTTAAGTTAGCACTGCCTTACGTGTGCGTGTGCTGGATCATACGTTCATACTGAAGACGAAACACCTGTTATTTACAGATGATGGCGGGTTAACAGTTTTCATCTTGTGCGCGCTGGAATGTCTCTGCAGCATTTCGCCTACCTGCACGGTGTTTGACCTTCCTTAGTCAGCAAGCAGAGTGTGACTGCAGAGAGAAGAAGAGCAAGAAAAGAGAAAGGAGAGATGGAGGGAGGGAGTGTCTTCAGTAACATACAGAGAAGTGGAGTAGCAGCTAAGGGAGTTGTTGCATTGTGATTAGTGTGCCTGTGCAGTCTGCACTGTCCTACCAAAGTAAAACCTGTCCTCTGCTGTATGGGGCTCTCTTGGAGATGCAGATGCAGTCTGAAGGTTGGATTTGATCACTTACAGCTTTTAAAACCTAGGCCCCACCCTGACTAGTTGACTGGACGCCAATACTAAACTGGTCTCAACTCCTCAAAAAGCTTTTTGTTTTTCTATGTATTCTACATTTTTTTAAACAAACTGTCAGCTGTAGTGCTTTGAATCCTCTGGAACCATGGATGTGTCAGGCAAACCCCAGGGGTGCTCTGCTCACCCTCCTAGGGTGGGAGACTCAGGGATCAGGGAGGCTAGAACGGGAGAAGGGATGAGAATAGGTGAGAGAGAAGCCCCGCTGAGGCTGTCACCTTTCCGTATGCTTCGAGTCCTGGACCCATGCCGTCCTCCAGGAAACCGGATTGGTGAGTGTCATCATCGCTGGTAATGAGATTATTAATGTAATATGCGTGTATGTGATTGCTGCAGGAGCTATGAAATTAAGATCAAACAAAGTACAAAGTGTCCTGCGGCTTTATTTGATACAGACTTTGTTTTTTATAGACCTTATCATTTATGCAAAGTAGCTTTCTCTCAGACTCTGCTGATCCTACACTTTGGAACATTTTTTAAAAAAGTGTTTAAAGATTACAGATGCATGGGACTGGCCCAGGGCAGTATGCGGGTATTTTTGGTATCCCGTGAACTCCTCAGAGTAGTGAGGAGTCTTTTAAATTCTTCTTTTCAATTTTTTATTCGGTTTATGCTTGTCAGCACAGGGGTATCTCTATTCCTCCTGTTCGTACCAAATTTAGACAGTATAGAACTCCTGGCCTGAGAGCAAAGAGGAAAATGAATTCAGTTGTAAGAATAGTGGATAATGCCTTGGATGTGGACAGTGAATGTTATTTCTACTTGTGTACCCTTAAGCAACTCACTTAACTTGGTATCTGACCTTGCTGACTGAGGGCTTACGAGGAAAAAAATCCCACATTTCCACTACTCTTTGAAGGTTTCGTCAGTAGATCTTACGTCTTTTCACATCCTTTCCACTTCACGTTCCAACATATTCTGAGGAGTTGCCAACATTTGCCAGAGATGGACCTCCAAGCTAAGTGGATACGTGCAGAGTCGAATGAGGTAAGGAAAGTCCTAAAAGCAGCCCACTCACTCCCGGATAGTAGGGAGTCAGAAACCCTAACTAGGCCAGGCAGGCTCCACACAGGGAGGCAGTGTCAGCTCATAACTTTTACTGTCTGCTCTAAGTCTGCCATCTAACTGGAACAGAAGGAAGCTGCAGACACTGAAAGACATTGTTCTGTGTGATCAACAAATGTTAAAGAAGGGAATTGTGTGTTTCACTTATTTTGATTGTTCTGTTGGAGAAACGGGGGTGCGAGAGACAAATGTCCTGTGGTGCATTTGGTAGGGCAGTTGGCAATCGTCTATGAAGCTTCTGGTTTTCCCCCCAATTGGTGGTGAACTCTGAACACTTGGCGGTGGTGGTTGGTGACACAAGGCTGACTTGTTTCCAGGTAATCATGGTCACGGCCATGGCCTTTGAGAAAGTGAAGAGGACCGGTGACATAATGCCAGTACTGGATACTCGCATGTCGTTAGTGTGTCATCGTGTGTGTGTGTGTGTGTGTGTGTGTCTGTATGTTGATGTTCTGGATCAGTTTCTCCTCACTCTGGTGTCAGGTACTTTGAGTTTAATGTTTCACCATTAAGGATGTGAGACTTCATTTCTGAAATGACCACAGACAGCTCAGTTTTCTTACCAAGCTATACTATATACCTTACATGTACATTTTCTTGAGTTTGTCTTTGTTTCATTTTTAAATTTTAATTTTCTTGAGGCTGCAGGCAGTGCATCAGACCTGGAAATGTAAATGTTTACGCAGCAGTTTGCAGATTTAAAGTGTATAAATAGTTCAGTAAATATAACAAGTTTGAGGTTTATGGATGGTTTCCAGTTAGAGGCTGACATACTTTACATTCATACATTTTCAGATCTGATGCTTTAAAAATTCTTATGTACTACAGGTTATAAAACGTTATATAGCATGTAAAAGGCTTGTTATCCAGACATCATACTCATACACAAGTGTCTTTTTCAAAATTCTAACCTTGACAACATGAAAGACACATGCACATGACCTAGAAACTGCCTGTGGTGGTGTTACCCCACTCTGCAGATGATGTACTATAATAAATAGCTTTACCTAACCCTGAATAGTTCTATTCCACAGCTGAGATGCCAAAATCACTCAAGAGACATATTTTTTCTTTCCACTACATATGCCAATCTCTTAAACTTCCTTCTAGGTTCCTCTCCTCTGCCACTGGTGGCAGTTTAAAATGTAAACGATAAATGATGGGAAGGTAAGATTTGACCAGTTGTAGGAAGTGGTTTAACTTCCTTGTTGTCCTTCCACCAAGTACAAGACAGAAATACACACACGTTCATACTGTACATGCACAGATGCTCACACATGTGCTCTACATGACCCAGACTTGGGAGCTATCAGGCCTCATGAACTGAACCCAAAGATAGACCCTTCCCCCACATTTGCTCACACACACACAGAGAAGCAGGCAGTCCTGTCTGCAGCACCGTGACTCATTAATCAGATGGATTCTGGGAGGAGTTAGGAGGTATGGCAAGCAGAAACATGAAAGCTCCCAGTGCATGCAGGGTAATATTGATCTTTGATCTCCTCATTTTACCAGTGGCATTTTATCAAAGCTCACCTGACACCCCTGCATGGCTGGTGGTGCAGTCCATCATCTAGGCACTGGGCCCCCAGTATTGCTTTCAGAGAAGGGTGAATGAATGTAAAAGAAAAGAAACGTAAAATTAAGCTGAGTTTGGGTTTCTCTGCCAGCATAAAATATCATTTTTTGATAACAACAGTCTGCCTGCCTGTGTCTGTGTCCCTGTTTGTTTTTCAGGCATTGTCCATGAGAACGTGAAGATGGGTTCAGATGGGGAGAGTGACCAGGCATCCGGGACATCTTCTGATGAGGTCCAAAGTCCAGTCAGGGTCCGTATGAGGAACAACCACCATCGACGCATCTCTAATGAGGTAAAGGAAGCCAGTTCACGCCTGCAATACACACACACACACAAATAAACTTTATATCATACCAGGCCTGCTACACTCACTCATCTAATATTACAATATAAATTGGGTATAATAATTATCACTAGACACCAGCACACTGTTGAAAATTCAAGGAAGCCTAATGAACGTAGTGTTGTCACTGATTTCAGACAGAGCTCAGGGTTTGTGCAAGTGCACCTATGCTAGCTGTGTCCAGGTAAAGTTGTGTTGTTGTGCCACATTCCTTAGTGTGCAGTCATGTCTCTGTCTGTTGCACACATGTGCGTGTCTGTTTGAAGGAGTTGAGGAGTGATGAGCGCAGCAGTATCACAGGAAGTGCCTCTGGACACGCAGCCTGCTGCCTCTGACTGCTGTGAAGAGTGGAAGGGACTAATTTAGACCTGTTTACCACAAAGAAGGAGGGTTGACGGAGAGGGAAATGCTGGGGTGAAAGAGTAATTATGGAAGTGGGAATAATTATTGGTATGACAACGAGAATGGAAGAACGAGAAGAACAGGGCTCAGGAGATAAGAAAGGAAAGGAGGGAGAGGGAGAGATGGTGGACAAAATTACAGCGGTAGAGAACAGAAAAACAATGTTTCCTCTCAACCACCCCCCTCCGTTCATCCCTTCCCCCATCTGCCTTTCTCCCCTCAGGAATCTGTCTATTCCTCTCTCCTCCACTCCTGCACTCGCCCCCCACCCCCCTTCATTTTCCCTCCTGCTCTGAGCATGTGGATGGCACTCTACCACAGTGCCAGGCTCTCTCTCTCTCTCTCTCTGTCAGTGTGTGTGCAGTCATGTGGCAGGTCAGAGGCATGCATCGTTGAAAGCGAGTGTATGTGAGTGTATAGAAAGACACGTTTAAGGAGGACAATGAGGGAGCTACTTGAGCTTTTCTGCATTGTGAGTATGGGCATGTGTGTGTTTTGGCCATCAGAAGTTACCGGCTTCACAAATTGCATGATGTATTTGTGGGAAAGTTCTTATTCTTGTGATAGCAATGTGCTGCTTTATCGTGATGCTCTTTCATACCTACTTCCATGGTTCAGTACATGTGTTTGTGGTTTATTTTCTATCATGTGCAGTACTCAGAGCCTGGTGCTTTAAGTGTGTATCACTGTACTTAGGGTGAGGGCTTGTATGTAATACCCCTTGTTATTATGTTAGCCAGTGAGGTCAGATAAAACCATTACAGGCGTAAAATCCTTCATCTTTAGGCATATGCACACTACTCTCTCACTAGTGTTCACAAGTAAACATTTCACACACTCGCATCAAAGACACGTTGGGGCTTTTGGGACTTGGCCAGGCACCGCTGCCATGGAAACAATGTGCGATTGACACCTTGCCAGTTACATGCAATGCATTATAGGAAAAGTAACATAACACACATCTAATAATAGGAATGAATAAGAAGTAAAATCATTACTCTAAAAGTATTTTGCGGTAGTAAACGTACACATGTGATGTGGTAAATTTACTCAACAACAAAAATACTATATTTACCCAAGTTTAAGATGTTATAGTCTTAAAATGAAACATAAAATGCCATCACTGTAGGCAAACGAGCCAAAGTTCCTAATTAAAATGTCATTATTTTCTATAGGTATGTTTAAACAAAATTAACTACACTAAGCAAAGAAGTAGAAGAAAATATTTCATGCATGTTAACAAAGCCACAGATAAAATATGCCAACCGTCTCCAGTTGCTTTCATTCATCTTTTCAAATTACAACTGTTGTTCACATCACCATTCACTCACAAGAGCACATGGCAACTGTAAGCTAAAGGTTTGTATTTACCTGGATTAGGGTGCTGGACAAGCTATTGCCAGAAAAAGACACACGGAGGAAGTGTTTTTTTTTTGTGGTCTCAAAAGTAGGCCAAACACCAAAGGCATGAAAAAGAATTTGGATGCCAGATAATGGCGAACAGTTGAAGCGAAGGTCTATCAACCAACCAAGACACATGATGTTGGTTAATGATGGTTCATACATTAATCTACCTCATTCTTATCTGACAGATTACCTATATTCTTAAACTTGAGCTGTTAAATCACAGTTTATTTCAATTATTTAATTTGGAGATGTCAATATTTGAGTGTTTAATTACAGCTCATTTTACTTCACATTTAAAATACTATAATTATGTATTCTTTTCATTTCTGCAGTGCTTTTGTCTTTCAGAGTAGAAATTTGAATTACTATCTATAAATACGCATCTGTCCAATGTACTTTTGTTTTGAAGTAGGCCACACCTGTCATAAGGTTTGAGGTTAGAGGTTGCAACTTAAGAAAAAAATCGGCCTGGACTGATATTTTGCAATACTCATAAATGGTTTTATGTCTCTATTTATTCCCTCTCTGTGTGTTTCAGGACATAAACAAACGCTTGTCTCTCCCAGCTGACATCAGGCTACCGGAGGGTTACTTAGAGAAGTTTGCCATGAACAGCCCGCCCTTTGACAAACCCATGAGCCGCAGGCTACGACGTGCTTCACTGGTCAGTATTCAGTGCGCAGCTATGTGTACATGGGTACAAAGTAGCCAAAACTAGTTTTATTCATCTGCTTTTGTGGTTTTTACTTCTGTATGTGTGTGAGTACAGCTGCGTGTGCTCTTCTTTTGATGCTGCTTTGTACTGCAACAACCATAATATGGGCATTCACTGCAATTGTGTTCTCAATGCTGACCATACTAAAATGGTTGACAAAGACAATTATATCCACTAATACATGTAGATACTGCAGACAGATTAGCATAGACTACTTTTAAACACGTGGATTTATGTTATAGAACTTACAATAGCTCAGTGGGGAGAAGAATAGGGAATTATGTACTATGAATCCAGGCCAAGAGCATTATGGGTATGAAATTAGGGGTATTGGACAAAGGAGGGTATGAGACAGGATTAATAGAGAGAGGGAGCTGATGGGTAGAGATAGCCTGATATTCATGAATATGCAGTACGTCCCATGATACCCCTTTGTAATGCGGCTGAAGTAGCATCATTCTTAGACTTTTGGTCATGCTTGATTCAAAATTATTCTTTTGTTTCTGTCAGCTTTCATTTTTCAAGTTTCCCTTCAAACATGAGCCCACAGCTCTCTTTCACTTATTCTCTCCACATCACGTGTTCATTATTTCAATATTTTTTACGGAGCCATTTCTCCTTAAACATAATAACCATACATAACACACAGTATATTATTTCTACCATAACTTAATTATTGTATAGGGACATAGCCCTGTGTCCGAACTCTCTGCGTAAACCAATTTAATGACACAGCTTTTCTTCAGGAGTCTCACAGAGATACAAATAAGGAATTGTTATTGTTATTATAGGCATAGAATATATAGTTCTTATGCTGGATCTGTAGGGATGCTTTTGTCTTTTCAGTAAGTGGAAGACATTTTATGGCCTGCTTGGTGCTGTCCATTTGTGCACGACTGTGTACGGGTTGTGCCATATGTGTGATGTAATAGACCACTAAATATTTTAGCAGCAGTGTCAGACTCATCTACCGCAGCTTCTCTCCTGGCTAGGATTACACACCGGGACACCTTGAAGTGAGCTAGAGAGAAAAGAAAAGATGCAGAGAGGCACGACAACTGCTACAATAAGGGAACAAATGATAGGATGCCATGATTTAAAAAGTGAAAACAAAGATAAACACATGTCTACATGTGTATGTATGAAAAGACTGTTTGGCCAGCATTGCAGAGTTTATAAAGGAAGATAAACCACAGGTCCACAATCTTCCAGCAGTAGATAAAGCCAGAACTGACAGAAGGTTTGATAAATAAAACCTAGATCGTGATTAAACAGAAAATCTATTGAAATAATTTTTGTCTCCAGGACTTCTCTAATGTGAATATATGCATTGCTTTGTAATAATTGTTTTATATGGAGCACACTGACATACTGGCTTTTATATTATTTATATGGCTATCATTTATTTCCGTAACATAGAACATGTGTCTCCTTTGATCTTTGAATCGCTTCCAATGTAATGTAAGTAAAGTTGGTCAGTATCAGTTTTCTCTCATGGCTATTGCTCATTGGTAATCAATTATTCACAGCTGTCCAATGAGATTCAGTGTTCCATGGTACACTTATCCTAACGTATGGCTAGCCACAGCTCTTTACCATGTTACAACACTCGTTTCTTTCTGATCCATTCAGCCCTGAAGTGAGACAGTAATACAGTAATGGCAACACACCAGTTTGTATGTCTGTCTCCACTATATTCTGTATTCAATTATATTTCTTTGTTTAATAATGAAAAATAGTTTCTGAGCTCATGTTGGTTTACATGAGAAGGTGATTGTGTTGATTAAATAAAGCTCTGAGACCTGGCTGCATCATGCAAGTGAAAGGGCAATTCTTCGCTTCCATTGTCTGCAACCCCTTTTCTTAGCAGAGGGCTCTGCTCCACTCACTACTTACTCACAACTTAGTTCTCCCTAAATAAAACCCTAAATAGAAATTAAATGCAGCGGGGGGGGTAACAGACTTAGTTAACATGCATTTGATCCAAGCTGCAGACGTCCCACGTGTTTTCTTCTCTCAGGCCATACCTGTGTATCTCCTTAAGACATATACAAGGCTCAAGCAGAACACACATTTATTGTTTTCTGTTGCTGTAATTTTGTCACTAAAACTTGGTCTGACCTAGTTCTGCTGAGTAAGCTCACTGGAGCGTTGAGAATGAAATGAACCCATTGCCACTGGAAGCGTATGCAGGCACACACACACATACACACAAACACACTGGAATGGATTGTACAGCGCATAGACAGAGAGTGCAATTACACGTTGTAAGCAAAGAATGGGTAAAGAGTCTGGCATTTCTTTGTTTTAGAGACCCTTCAGAAAGAGAGCTCGGGTCCCCTGCCGGCAGAGCAGCACAACTCAGCGACATGTCCTGACAGCCACTGTCATAAACACAGAGATGGGCGATTGTGTGTGTGTGTGTGTGTGTGTGTGTGTGTGAGTGTTTATATATGAGCATAAGCTGCATGTCTCATCACAAATATTTTCTTGCCTACAGAGATACCACATAACAAATATATACAATCAATACCTCATATATACATACGTACAGACAGCGGTTTTTATAAAGATCTTTTTTCAGACACTGCACATGACCAGCTATGAAATTAGATGATTATACCATAAAATTGAGACATAGAATATATAGAATGTCTCAAAATGTGTTATGCAAATTGCAGTTTGCACATGCCCGTGCACACTAAAACATTTATTTCCATGTATAAGTGTGTCATCTTGTGTTGGCTGTTAGGCATATCTTTGAGGAGATCACATGCTTCATCAGCTAACTTGGTCACTGGAGACCTTCCCCCTCATACACACATATAAATGCGCATATCCAAGCACTGGCCTGGCACTCGCATCATCATGATGGAGTGGGCCAGCGCAAGATAGAGAGAGATGGGTACGTCCGAATAGATGAACATATGATAAAACGAGGCTTAAACAACCCTGTCAGAGATACACAAATACGTGAGGAACAGTGACAGGGAGACGGATAAATGCTGACAGGACTGTCGGTATCACAGCTTGACGTAGCTACATGCATCTATTATTCATGACCTGGAAACTTGGGGCCACATACATTATGCAGCTTTATTAACTGAATTCAGAATTAATTACGAATTCGTTTGCGCACACAGATGTGAAGTACGCCTGCTGGATATGGATACGATAGAGTGGACGACAGAGATGCTTAGTTAGATATTGGAAATGTAGGAGAACACAATTTAGCACAGAGCAGCACAAATAGTCAGGAGAATTAGACTCTTATTAAACATGCAAGTGGCCTAGCCTGGACTCCAGTCAGGCTACAGCATCAGTAAATGGGCACTGGATTAGTGATTAGGTATATTGATTAAACTCATAATGTAACAGACTAACAAACTTTCTTTGTGTTTTTTCTAGTCTGAAATTGGTTTCGGGAAACTTGAGACCTACATCAAACTGGACAAACTAGGGGAGGTGAGATCAAAGAAGGAAAGGGAAAATAACACGATACTAAATGCATATTCACTTTACCTTTTTGCAAACATGCTTTCTGTCTCTGCAGGGAACGTACGCTACAGTGTTTAAGGGTAGAAGCAAGTTAACAGACAACTTAGTGGCTCTGAAAGAGATCCGACTGGAACACGAAGAGGGTGCACCCTGCACAGCTATCCGGGAAGGTACGAGGCTGTTTCAGTTTCTCCCACAGGTTGTCTGTATTCGACTGACATTGTCTGATGTGTCTTTCTCTTCTAGTTTCTCTACTGAAAGACTTGAAGCATGCCAATATCGTCACTCTTCATGACATTATTCATACTGACAAGTGCCTGACACTCGTGTTTGAGTACCTGGTGAGTGCCTGTACTATACTCAGCTGTATGTTGTGCGCATGTCTTTACAGGAGTTTATTATACTGATGTTTTTTTTCCCTGTTTCTTTGTTTCTTTATTTCTTTCTTTCTTCAGGAAAAAGACCTAAAGCAGTATATGGATGACTGTGGGAGCATTATGAGCGTTCACAATGTCAAGGTATGTATGCATGGTCAGTAATGAAGAATAGCTGCTGAATGTAATTATGTTTTCAACAATTAAAAAACAGAACACTCTCTGGTTACAGCATCTTGCTTTATACTTGGTACACTGGGGGAATGTGAAACTGATACAAGATCAGCTGATGATTTGACAAGAGAAGACATCTTACACAGTTTTCTCTCACATTGTACAGAGGTGTTACAGAATAATACATATTTGTATCTCTACCAGTCATTAATTTTTATTCATGGAAATAGTATTAGTTATGCATGCTGATCTTAGCTGCTGTTTGATTTTTTGAGCTGCAAACAAGTAATCTAGAGGCATGGTAGAGAGTGGGGGGGGTGTATTGCATATATAAATGACTTAGTTATTTAATCATAGCTTACTCTCTTAATATAATATAACTCATACATGAGTTACTCATATGTAACTGTAACTCATACAAATCTCCTCTCCAGATCTTTCTATTCCAGTTGCTTCGGGGTCTTGCGTACTGCCACAGAAGGAAGGTCCTCCACAGAGATCTTAAACCTCAGAACCTGCTCATCAATGAAAAAGGAGAGCTGAAACTGGCAGACTTTGGTATAATAACATTTACTTACTGTGTTGTTTTGACACTTCAGACGCTCTCATTTCAAGAGATATGAGGTGGAGAGTCTGGACATTCCATCAATTTTCCTGCAAGATTTCAAAGCAGTATTGAAAGCTTAAAATACCTTTTCACCCACCAGGACAAGTGACTGGGCACTCAACACTACCCTCCTTAGATGGAGTTGATTTGGTTTTGATAGGATACTGTCTTCTTTAGCTGTGCTCCACATCATAATAAATAACAGAGACTAACCGTATTTGCGTAATTTAGTGATCACTTTTTGTGTTTGAATTCAGGACTTGCACGAGCCAAGTCTGTCCCCACAAAGACCTACTCAAATGAAGTTGTGACATTATGGTACCGACCACCAGATGTGCTTCTAGGCTCCACTGAGTATTCCACACCCATTGACATGTGGTGAGCAAACACACATTCCTTTTTTAACAGAATAACCCCATTGTCTGACTCATATCTTTACGTGCTATGGCTAATTTTTGTTTGACACTTTTTTGTTGACTCAAGCACTTTGTATTAAAATTGTAGATAGAAACACAGTGAAGCTTATTAAGGACTATCCACTGTCTGATTCAGTACTTTTGTAGAAATTACATTTATATTAGCTTTATATTGTTATGTTTTTGTCTCTTTGTTTAGGGGTGTGGGCTGTATCTTTTATGAAATGATCACAGGCAGACCCCTCTTCCCTGGATCAACCGTAGAAGATGAGCTTCACCTCATATTCCGCATACTTGGTAAGACTATATCTGTAGATTTCAAACGAGCACTTGTTTGGCTAATGTTCATGCTTTTATTTGTGCGTGTCTGTGTGTGCTCGGCATGCACTGGCTGACCTTTCTCTTCAACAGGTACCCCTACAGAAGAGACTTGGCCCGGTATCACCACCAGTGAAGAGTTTAAGACGTATAATTTCACTCAGTACCATGCAGAACCGCTTGTCAACCACGCCCCAAGGTGTGTTCATTTGTTTGTATTTACCCGTAGCCATGGATACATACAGTATGTGTATGAGGCAGCATTGATTTTCAGATGAAACTGTAGTCGTGCATTTCCATCCCTGTGCAAAGCGCAGCTACATTAGGTCGTTTCACTGAAACTGACTTGTTCCTCTCACACAGGATAGACAATGATGGTCATGACTTGCTCTCAATGCTCCTCCAGGTAAAGAAAACACACGTTTTCAGATCATTTGAAGATATGTACTGTTTATCTACAGCATTTACTTAAAAGATGATATACACTTACACCTCCCTTTTCTCTGTGCGCTTCTAGTTTGAGGCTAAGAAGCGTATATCAGCCGAGGATGCTCTCAGACATTCATACTTTAGATGTCTTGGAGAGCAAGTTCAAGCACTGGCTGACAGTGAGTACATGCAACCTGACTGGCTGAACACAATGATTTTCATACAAAAATGTTAACTAACCAAACCTCTGTTGTTTTCAGCTGCATCCATCTTCTCTGTAAAAGGAATTCAGCTTCAGAAAGACTTGGGAAAGAGATCCTCAGTCTACCCAGAATCCAGTAAGTCCCCAAATGTAGAAACCTAAACAGGAATAAACGTAATAATAAAATTCTCATGGAGAGTAGATTACAGAATAGGTTTTAGTCCCTATCCTCTTCCGCGTCTTTCTTTTTTCTGTCTAGCTCTTTGCTTGTTGTAGTCACATACTCTATGTAATCATATACTGTATGTCACACATAGTTTTCCAGTCTGTCGCCAGGTTCGTGCTTTCACTACATACAGATCACTAACTCACTATTTCCATCTAAACAGCTACTGCAATACACCTTAAAGAGAACATAGGAGGAACTCGGGTGGGAGAAAATATTTGTTTCTATAGTGAGAATAGTAGTGAACCCTTAACCTTTCCTCTGTCGCCACCTTCAGGCCAGATATTCAACTTGTTCTGAAGTTTGGTTTGTCTGTGAAGCTAACGTCATCCTGTAATTCATGATCTGTGCGTTTTAGCAGATGTTAACATACTATTATGTGTGATTTACATATACATTAACAGTTGGATGTTGGAAGGTGCTACTTTAAGGACGGAAATTACAGATGAAAGATCCTGTAGAAATTCACTACAACTACAGTGGATAGAAAGAAAAAGAAAAACAACTGAACTGCAGCATAAGGAACAGTAACAGTTTAGCAGGAAAATAGTTGTTTATGGTGTTAAAGGAGCTTTGACTTTCTAGGTTTTGTCTTTAAACTGCCTTTCATTACCGGTGCATACCTGATATACCTTTCTGGCATCGTTTTACATTTACTTTAGTGTTTCTGTCTTTATCATGGTCTTAGTCTGTGTGTGTCTCTTTCTGCTCCTTCTGTCTCCCTGTCACTTGCTGATAAACTTCCCCCTCTCTTTATTGATACCCATGCTCTCTTCTTTCGCAATGTTCATCTTTTCCTTAAACCTTTTCTGTCTCACTTGTGTACCCTACTCCAACTCTTCCATAACACCTTAATACTCCTGACCTCCTACCCTTCCCCTTAACCCTAATAAGCGATGGCCCATAAGCTAGGCTCAGCACCCTCGCAGTACTTCCAGAGAGAAGCAGCCAATCCCAGGGCTCAGAGTCACAATCTCTCCTCCACTTCTACTGGCTGAGTGGCCCCTACCGTTCTGGTAAATACGGTCTCTTTCATTCTGTCTGTCTTTTGTTCTGTTCCACTTCGCTTCCACTTGTCCTTTCATCCTATCTATCGGACCTACACTTACCTAGTCCTCTTTTTCTGGGAGAGAGAGACACACCCACTGTCTAGCTCAGTGATGAAAGGGCAAGAATATGTTCCCAATGGGAAAAAAAACTGTGTAACTGAGTAATTTGAAGCTTTTCATTTGTAGTTCTCTTTAGGTTTCTGCAGCGAGAGGTCTAGCCTTTTTGTTAAGTCTGTAAGTGAGGTTTGGGTGGGGTGTGTGTGTGTGTGTGTGTGTGTGCGTGTGTGCTTGTTTGCTTGTGAGTTACACATTTTCGAACAGCGTGGATATTGGTGTTTGTTTTACGTTATAACTAACTTATGTTACTGGTAAATATCATTTAGCTTCAGCAAGGTGGAGGCTGTTAGAAGTTTATTAATTCCAGTGTCTAAAGCTGCAAACAGTAGCCATTTAATTGATTTATCAGTCTACAGAAAAGTAAATAGGTACTACTTCAATTAAACATTTTAAAGTTCAATGCTTTGGCAAATATGCCAATATGAATTTTAAATGGTTTACAAGATAATATAAGGCTTAGATGTGTAGTCAGGCAAATCAGTCTGCAATTATCTGGGTCGCCTGAGGTTTCTGGGAGTAATGGAGAGTCCTTTGGAAGCAGCATAATATACTACAGTAAATATTTTGGTGTTTTGGGTTGTTGGTTGGTCAAAGGAAGACATATAAAGACATCATTATGAACCCGAGGAAACAGTTACAGGTATTTCCACTGTTTCACAGACTGAGTGCAAAAGTGTAGTTCATTAGTAAATAATCACAATAATTGTGTGACCCGGGATGTTCTGATCAGCCAGAACATCCACACAGCCAGGTGGTTTTAATCTGGTGCTGGTCAGAGATCAGCAGAGGTAAAATGCAGCGCTGGCAGTGAATGGCAGGTGTCAGAACACACAATGCAGCTTGCAGTGCTCGAGTTTTGCATTGATAGCATGGAGTGGAATTTGCATATGTGTGGTGTTGTGTGTTCGCAGGTCCGAGCCAAATCCAAACCTCTTTTTTACACTTCTCTTTCTCTCTCCCCTTTTCTCTCTGTGTCTCTCACAGCGCAGGGGAAGAGCAGGAGGCAGAGTGTGCTGTTTTAGTGCTGGCAGGGGCGCTGAGGTGAGGAGGACAGTGACTCGTGGGTCTGTCCTGTCAGACATACATTCATTATCCCTGCCACACGCACACTGAAGGAGCAACACACACTCTGCTATACAAACACACACACATACAGAAGAAGAAAACACACATACAAATACACTCACACACACACACAATGAAAAAACTTTAGAAAACTAAGGCTGAAGAATTCGTACTTGACTATAAGAAATCCTGACTCATTTCAACTCCAAAGACAGAAAAATCAAAAATGAGAGAAGTGTGTGATGCTAGTGAAGTGAAGTGGGAGAGTAAAACATTCTCCTTGCTGCTACGAGTGCTACTGTCCAGAAGAGGGCAGCGTTAACGACGCAGTCTTGGTTTATGAACAGAACTGCATGCGTCAGTGAGCTGTGAGGAAAGAGTGAAAGTGGATGTGATTCAAAGAAACAAAGAGGAACCCCGTCAGTCTCTCTTGTACTTTATTTTTTCTTTCAGACTGTTGTACATAAAGAGACTGAGCTATAGAACTCTTGCTTTTTCATAAGACTCCTCAGCCTGAATCCAAACTCTGAAAACCGCACCTCGAACCTAGACCCTTGCCTAACCTCTTGGCCCTTTATTAGATAAACAACACACAATCCGTTTCCTCTATCTTTCTGTCTTAAATGCACACATACACAGTAAAAACACACACACAAGCACACTTGAAAGTTAGGAGTGTGTTGGTCATCGGAGTTTACAGAGTTCAACTTTAGCACCTTATTGTCCAGTAGAGGTCAGGGTGGCTGTCGTCGTGTTACCTCAGTCACTCAAGCAGAGTAGGATGTAAAGTACACAAACGTGACGAATCAAAGTAATAAACCAAAAACAAACAAAAAAAAAAAACAATAACTCACTAACCATAGAAAAGTGGACGCCGCTACATACATACGCTACAGTTAAATGATTCACAAATTTCTCACATGCTGTAAAGAACACCACACTGTAAGATTCTCCTGTTTCAGTACACAAGAAGGACATCGTTAAGGAAGTGTACAAATCCTCACCTGCTTCTTCTTAGACACCCCCCCCTTCCTCTTTTGCCTTGACTCAGAGGTGGTCTTGATTTGTTGTGTGATGATGATGTTCACGTGTTCATGTTGAACTGTTCTGTTTGCACCTGATTTTACCTCTTTAGATAACGAGTAGCCGATCATTCAACGATCCCACTCTCTTCTCCCCTACTCTAGGTTTTTTTTTTATTATTTGTATATATGATCATACTTTTTAATTGTCAGAAGCAATGCTAATTCCAGGATGCTGTTGTCAGTCTTTACTGCGTTCCCACTGGAACACTTGGCGACTGCCTGTGGACATGTTGCACATTCCTTAAGCTCAGGACTTATTGCTAGTGTCGTTTAGTAGGTGCTGTAAGGTACAGCCGCTTGTGTATGTCTCCCCCTGTAGAGCAGAGTATGTCAAACCCTTTGCAAAGCTGGTTCAAACTGGAGCGGAATAATTCCTCACCACCAAACTATCTGTTGTCAACATGCTTGTCTTGGTTTGACTGTGATGTTGCTGTTAAAAGACGACTTTATCCATGTCTTCACTCGTCATCCTTTCAACATGCTTGTGTATTGAGCATACAGATATGAAATAGCTGCTGTTCGAAAAAGGCAAAAACCTCCAGTAGGTTTAAATACATAGACATTACATGTTTAATTTTTATTACACCAAACCTTAAATATGACGAAGACAATGACTACACAGTATTCAGCAACAGTGTGCCACCAGCTTGGGTTGGTTTGTATGACAAATCTGACCAGTGCAGTGCAAACTGTTATGTGGGCTGTCGAACTTGACGCTATTGGATTTGGAAGTGCTCAGACACACTGTTGTTTCATGCTGTTATTGTTACAGGCTGCCAGAAAGACCAGGACCAAAGTCAATCCGCCAAGCACCAGGTGTTAAAGCACACAACTGTTTCACACACCAGTCAGTTGACATGTCAAAGAGTACTGTATCTACGAGATGGCTTGTACGTGTAGATTGAGAGTTTCCTGTTCCCCAGGCACTGACCTTGGTTCTCAAAGGGCGAAGTGATCCCACGTCTGTGCCTGTCAGGACTACTTATGTACCCAGAGCGTGACAGTATGTAGCATGTACAGAGATGATCCTCACTGTGTATATACTAAATATATAGGTTTGATACAGCTATTCACATCCTGGCTTTTTTGGGGGGCTTTCTTAAATGAAAGCCATAGCAATATTTCTGTAATCAATAAAAAGCCACGGTAATAAGATGAGTATCCATTTGTGTTTCCTGAGAGAGGGGGACGTGACTGTGAATAATCAATCTGTGAGACTTGACTAAAACGATGGCAGTTTTGTTGAACTTTTTTTTTTAATTTTGATTGTTATTTTGCTGTTTAACATCCAAAAGGCTGGAGTGCATTGTGCAAAAGAAGTATAACACATTGATCATTTTGATTTTCTATCAATAAAAGCCATACCGGTCATATAAAGGCAAAAGGTCTTGTGCGTGAGAGGTGTGTACCATGTTTGAGCACAGACCTTAAGAAGCAAAGGGGGATGTGTACGCCTAATAAAAAGTCATTTACGCACCTTTCTTCCTTGTGATAAATTATTTGATATTGTAACGTGTGAAAGATTATAATTATATATGCCTGGAGGCTCTGTTGAGCGTGTGTGACTTTTCACTTACAGCGTGCACTACAGTATGTGTAAGCCTCCTCCGGTGAGAAAAAAAAAGAACAATCTGTGACCAACATAACAAGACAAGACAAAACAGAGTTATATTATTGTCAGATAACATGAACAGCTGTGACAGCGTCGACAGGAAAAGATGGATGGTTTGAACACAGGGGCAGACATGGTGATGGATTCCTTCTTTCATTTCACAGCTGCATAAATGTTTAAAAATAGAACACAGCCAGCATCTGTAGAGCCGACATCATTCCCGAAATCCCTGTGAGTCAGTCAAACAGATGTTCCAGTGAAAACTCCCCTTGCAGCCTCACGTAGAGAGGCCTTTGTTAAGGTGCTAAAAAGCACTTCAGATAATACGGCGCTGCCTCAGGAGTGACGTCACGCTTTTTAGGATTCTTCAGGGGAGACTTTCTGATTCTTGCTGAAAGAAGCAACTGTGGTTTCAACTTCAGATGTTTCGGGACCTGAGTCCCACGGATTCCGTCCACACAGGATAGTGGAAACAGCGTATCCTCGAAACTGAAAACACACATACAGCACATGTAGTTAATGCAGGCAAATGATCCTGTACGGTCACCTTTGATCCCTTTCGTCAGCTTTCTCTAAACGTGTGTGATGAAGGATCACCTGTCTGTTCATGAAAACATATATGATGGGGTTGTAGACGGTGCTGCTTTTGGCCAAGTACACAGGTACGGTTGCAACGACGGGGTCAATATGAAGACTGGAGTCCATAATGACAGCAAGGGCCATGGAAGCATATGGCAGCCATGTGACTAGGAAGGCCAACACCATCACCACCACCATGCGCGACACCTGCACCTCCACGCGGCTTATGCTGCCAGTGTCTGATACCTGCAGCTTGGTCACCTAGGAGACCACAAGACAAACCAAATGATTTTAGCACAACGTTGAACCATTTTCAACAAAAAGTATACGTCCAGCCTCCCTCCGCTGACAACCTGACGGAGGGTCCACAAGAGTCGTAAGTAAGACACCATAATGACAGAGAAGGGCACCGCGAAGCAAAGGAAAAAGTATATGATGATGTAGGACATGTTCCCAACATCCCGGCTGGACCAGTTAGGAGCGCAGGAAATGTGGACACCCTCCAACTCGTAACTTCCCCAACCGAACAGAGGCGGAGTGTTCCACACAAAGGACCACACCCAGGACAGCACCACTCCAGCCACTGCATGTCTGTGAAAAACACAGCGGGTCACACGCTGGAATCAGCTGGTGGATGCTTGTCACTGTCATGCTAAAAGACAGTGGTTCTTACCTGGTCTTGAAGAGCACAGCACCCATGGGATAGCACACCACTATGTACCGCTCAACAGAAATGATTCCTATCGTGCACAGACTGGCTATACCTGGTAGGAACAAAAGAGGAAATGAACACACTCCCACACACAAATCAATCTGCTATACGAAGTATGACATTAAGAGGCTCATTTAAAGAATCAATAGACTGAAATATTTAAAGTTATCTATTGCTTCACAATAAGAGAAAATATGACACCTAAAAAATACAACAATTTAAAAATTGGCAAATAAAAATATATTAATATTAAATGAGTCACTTTGTTGAGGTCATTTTGTTGACTATACTTGCTGCTGTATTTTCACTATGGAATATAGATTACAGTCTTCACTTTACTGCAAATGGACTGAGTACATCCACTACTATGCACAATATGGCATAACATGATGAAAGTAATACAATGACATGCAAACTACTCAAAACTTACCAAAAAAGGCAACAGCAAAAGCCTCTAACACGCAGCCCACTCGTCCCAGGCTGAAGTATCCCATGGCACTGGTTAGCGTGGTGGGCAACCCTCCAAACATGGCACAGCCCAGGTCACATATGGCCAGGTTAACCAGGGCGTAGCTCAGTGGCTGCCTCAGCTGCCTGTGTCTCACTGTAACCACAATCACCAGGATGTTCAGGATGATTCCCACTACAGAAAAAACTCCCATGATTACAGCCAGCACTGTGAAGCCAGTTCGAGAAAGCATCTCTGTGTTGACCGAGGTGTCGGATGACGACGAGTTTCCGTGAAGGGATACAGTCTTCATTCTGGTCAGTGTAAATCAGGCGAGTGACTGGTTGCAATGTGAGTGGCCCTTCTGCAGTTTAAATTAAATTCAACTCAAGTCCAGAATGTACCCATGCCAAAACAAAGAGCTTTACTAAATATAAAGCAGAAACAAAACTGATAGGCAGCTTAATAAAGCTCTAGATATGCTGCATGTTTGCTGTTATGGAGCCGCTCAAATGAGACGTGGAGATGGGACCCTCTTCCTAAGCCTGTTAAGTGGAAAGAATCTCCAATCATGACATTTCATTCATGAAAACCAAATCCTCAGATACCGGATTGTGGAGGCAGTAATTCTAATATCCTGTAAAACTGCACTTTTGATGATTGCTGGTTTTACAGCTGCCCCTGATTAATGCAGCAGGGGTTTAGCAACACAGAACGGATTATATTTAAATGCATGTCTGCTGGTCAATGGCGTAGAGAGCTCATTTCAGATGGTTAATACAATGCATTTTTGATACACACTAATGGAATCTGCTTTGAGTTGACTGATATGACCTCTGATCTAATGTATCTATTGATCCTTTAGAAGGACACAGACTATCTGATAACAAAATCATAACTAAAACACTAGATTTTTTTCTGGATTCCCCTAGGTCTATTTTCTAGAAATTGGAAATCATTTACTAACGGTAATATAACCATAAGGTGTGACTTTGTCTAAGGGTCCAGAAAGTGGTACACATTTAGTTTCACTAATGACAAATTGTTAAGAAACAATGATCGAGACTACAGCATTTCTTAAAGGAAGGGTTTGTGGCAGGCCTCCACGGTGACACAAATAATTCACAAATGAACAAATAAATGACGTTAAACGTGAAACCAGGAAAGGGCCAGCATCACTTTCCAGAAATAATGCATCATTTTAGAAGAGCGACCTAGGTACTTGCCCTCCCTGCCACTAGAGGGCGGTGCACACTGTTCTGCGGCAGCGCCGAGACGCTCTTATCCGGCTCCTCGCCGAACACTTCAGTAAACATGGCTGCCTCCTGCAGGAAAGCAGCTCACGATATAGAAACGCGAAAGCGGACTGACGATGTGCTTCTGTCGGAGGGCATTGACTTCAGCTCCCTGCTGCTGTCTCAGGCCGTGCTGGACGGCCTGTCTGCGGCAGGATTTCAGAAACCCTCCCCGATCCAGCTCAAAGCCATCCCACTGGGCCGCTGCGGACTCGGTAGGTTTAACTCACCTGCGCATGTGTCTGTGCGTTAGAAACTCACTACGTTTGGCTGGCGGAACAATAAATGTTGTAGTGACATTTAAAGTAAACTTTGACTGTCAAACAGACTGAAGATATTTCCTATTACTCAACCCTGACCACAAACATCTGGATCAAAACTCTCCTGTCCGGTGTTGGATTAAAGTTCTATGATCGAGTTCCTACAGTAACAGGAAGTTGCGTGTAGTGACATTTTTAGATGTTTGTTTTCCTAAAACCTACATGTGCATCTGTTCTCACACATAGAAACGCAGACAAAAGATGCAACTCTTTGCAGCAATAACTGTCTGACAGATCCGTTTCTGTAGTAATTCAGGCGTGATTTCCTCCCAGGCCTCCGACAGCACTTGTGCTCATTGGTCCAGATTCTCCCACCCCGAGCTCCACAGTTCAGATCTGGCAAAGTCATCACACGACTCAAACGCAACCGTGAGGAATGCCAGTCTTTGAACAGAGCAGTGTTGTCCTGCTTGTTTTGTAATGATCTATTTTCTACCCACCGCTGATTTCCTGGATCAGGTATTTTCAGCCAATAAGAAGCTGTGAGTGCAAAGACACTTGGGAAAACTAGCAGGACAAGTGTGCCTTGAGGACCAGGGTTGGGAAACACTGGCCCAGAGGGAACAGCCTCCTCAGTCCAGTTTGGTATCCATGCCAACTGAGGACGCCTTGCACAGACTGCAGATCATCCACTTTCCCTTTGCCAAAGCATTCCCAGATCATCACGTTCCCACTCCCATGCTTCGTCATTTATGGTGTTAGACCCTTATATTACAACATTTACAGTTTCACAGTGTAGACAGATAAAAGTCATGAAACCTTTTCACTTAAGTTTGCTGAAAATACTTTGATGTCTGCTTCACATGAGGTGTATAATCACAGAAGTTGCAGAAGTCTTGTTCTGTGAGATTCTCACTGATGAAAGCACTTGATTGAGACGAGTACTGGGCATGTGTGTTCATTACCAGACGATATGATGCTTAAAAGCTACAAAAATAAATGATTCTGCTAGATTGGCTCATATACATTTTGTTTTTTGGGACGTGTAAAAGCATCTGTTCAGCAGGTCTGAAGGAGCGAGGTGAGGTGTTCGGACAAATAAAAACATTTAAGGTCTTGGCCAGTGAACGGAAGCCAAATCGGGAGTAATATGCTCCTGTTTCTTTATGTGCTTGTTCTGCAGCGTTCATTGTTCATGTCGTTTCAGATTTGATTGTGCAGGCTAAGTCTGGCACAGGGAAGACCTGCGTGTTCAGCACCATCGCCCTGGACTCGCTGGTCCTGGAGAATTCTGCAACACAGGTATGCAGAAACCTTCAAGATCATTAGTGGAATATTGTGAAATGACTTTTATCTTTTGTTCTTTATTCGATTCCCCTAAAAGTTTCCATAAAGAAACACAGCTTACGTTCTACTTTTCTGTAAACCCACCACATTTTAGTTAAATTAAGATTGACAGTTTTATATTGACTGGATTTTTACTAACAACAGATGGTGATGACTAATAAGCACTTTAGTTTTGGAGGACTTAAGCCGATGTTGTTAAGCCGCTCAGTGTCAAACATATAAATGAAAAGAGACAGTAACTGAGATTTTGCAGTAATCTTATCATCTGCTTACTGATTGTGAAATTCATAACACCTGTCTACACCCGTAATCTGCTCCCAATCGAGTGTGAGTGGTTGTTGACCTCTAACTTTCTTCCCCCCCTCCTGCAGGTTCTTGTGCTGGCCCCAACACGTGAGATAGCGGTGCAGATCCACTCAGTGGTGATGGCCATAGGCTGTGCCATGGAGGGCCTGGAGTGCCACGTTTTTATCGGCGGCAGGCCTGTGAGCCAGGACAAGTCCCAGCTGAAGAAGTGCCACGTAGCTGTGGGCTCTCCTGGTAAGTGTAACATGGATAGAGGCGTCGCCTGTCCGCGCTGCTGCTGCTGCTGTGCTGTAAACATGTTCCTGGTTATGTTCACAGGTCGTGTCAAGCAGCTTATCGAGCTGGGAATGTTGTCCACCACCAGCATCAGGCTGTTTGTTCTGGATGAGGCGGACAAGCTGCTGGAGGAGGGCAGCTTCCAGGAACAGATTAAGTAAGATGATCCAGTGCTATTCCACGCCCTCCCTGTTTCTGCTGTCTGTGAAACGCCGTTGTCTGACCACGGCGCCTTTGTCCCGCTGACAGAGATGCACTGAATGTCTAACTTTCAATATGAATTATCAGCTGGTGAAAGACATGTATGTGCATGTAAACTCTCTTACTTGCTTGTCCCTGTTCGTCAGCTGGATCTTCTCCTCGCTGCCTGTGAACAAACAGATGCTCGCACTTTCTGCAACATACCCAGAATCCCTCGCTCGGCACCTTACTCGCTACATGAGAGAGCCCACCTTCGTTAGACTCAATCCTAGTGACATGGGCCTCAAAGGTAAGATTGAAAACATCAGCTGTTGTTTTGGGAAACCGATAAACCCCCCTCACGTTGTCCTCATCTGCGCCCCGTAAGGTTTGAAGCAGTATTACAAGCTGGTGCAGTCCCATCCGGTAGCCCACAGGGTTTTCGAGGAGAAGGTGCAGCACGTGCTGGAGCTGTTCAGTAAAGTCCCGTTCAACCAGGCCCTGGTGTTCTCCAACTTACACACCAGGTGACATGTGGTTTCAATACGTATCCTCTGCTTCACAATCGCTGTTGATTGAGTCTGTTCCTGAAGTGGTGGTTGCTCCCACAGGGCTCAGCACCTGGCCGACATCCTGTCCTCTAAAGGCTTGCCTGCCGCTTGCATCTCAGGTATGCATGTTTGTGTGCAGTCCGTGTGACGATTTAGATTGTGTATCATCATTAGTTAGTTAAAATTGGACATTTCACTTGTGTTTGATGCTACGATAGCTGCTAGTAAGGCACCGCTGGAGTCCTGAAGGTCCTCATGGACCTAAAGACGGATCCCTTGGAATAAACGATTACAAATAGTCACGAATGAACCTATTATTTATATAATATGAATTAAAGTCTCATTATACTTTTCTTAAAGAGCCTTAAGTTATTAAACCATAGCTTGTAAATATATTCAACATTATCATAAAGTATTGCTGATTGTAGATGTGAATGTGTGCAGGTGGTTTGAGCCAGGACCAGAGGCTGGAAGCAATGTCCAAACTGAAGCAGTACCAGTGCAGGGTACTGATCTCCACAGATCTGGTGAGACACTTTCCATACGGCACACGTCTTGTTTCTATCA
Organism: Microctenopoma stevenorrisi; assembly: GCA_032270685.1. Lineage (NCBI taxonomy): Eukaryota > Metazoa > Chordata > Actinopteri > Anabantiformes > Anabantidae > Microctenopoma > Microctenopoma stevenorrisi. The sequence goes on along the minus strand of JAUMTR010000025.1, from coordinate 12,532,880 downwards.
TACGGACTAAATGTTTTGCTAATCGAGCATTTTATTTCTTCTGCCTTTTCATCTGTGGCAGACTTCCAGGGGCATAGATGCAGAAAAAGTCAACTTGGTGATAAACCTGGATGTGCCACAGGATTGGGAAACTTACATGCACCGCATTGGACGCGCTGGCCGCTTCGGTTAGTCTCCAGTATTATTGGTTATAGCAGACGCAGAAGGTCCAAACAAACAAACGGCATTGATAAACATTTGGATCCGTCTGTAGAGATGTTTCATCATTATTACAAAGCGTGTCCACTGTTTAACTCGTATATTGAAGAAATGACATGTTGTTCTCTTGTGCACGGTGTTGACTTTCTCTCATTATTTATGCCCAATGCTTTTGAATTTATTATGTTGCTATAAATAAAACCTAATAAGCATTGATTTGTTTCTTAACTTCATAAATCTTAACTTTGTGTTGTGTTGGAATCAGGTTTAGCTTGTACACACTTATTTGGTTTGTGTGTCTTATTCACCATTAATTGAGCAAGTTCTAATCAGCATTATGTTTTTATAGGTACTCAAGGGCTTGCTGTGACCTACTGTTGCCATGGCGAGGAGGAAAACAAGATGATGGCAATCGCTCAAAAGTGTGGACTAAACCTCTCCCCGCTGCCATGTGAGTCCTGCCCTTGTCTGGAATGATCTCTGTCTGCAGCACATTCAACTGTCCTCATGGTTTTAAAGGGGATTCATATACGGAGACTTTTATATATTTCTGTCCTTTAAGCCACCATAGAGCCTGGCCTGATGGACGAGCCGTGTGACTGGGATGTCTGCACTGAAGCTTCCACTCCAGGCTCTTCATCCAACATCCTTACCAGGAGAGAGAAAAAGAAGAGTGTGAAGAGTGAAGTCCATGTGTCTGGCTCCATGGGGGGTGAAAGCGTTAAGCACAGTACTGAAAGAAAGTCCCATTCAACACACAGGCAAGAAGCACACGGGGAAGGAATTCCTAAAAAGGTGTCTTCCATGAAGGACGCTGTCCCACAAAGTCCCCCTCCGGCAGTGCCAACTCGGAAGGAGCTGCAGGATGCTCTGCCAAAGATCCCTCCACTCAGCTCCTTCAAGAGTTGCAGGTCAAGATTTCTGACCTTCGAGGAAGTTCAGTGGGACTTTCACAGCTTCATCACTACAGGTTTGGGGAGGACAGTGGAGGTCATCAGGGAGTTCAGAGGACGGGAAGACGACGGTCCCTGTAATCAGAATGATCACAGAGAGTCTTTAACACTTGGTGACGACGGAGCTCAACGTTTAACACAAAATGTGCCGCGCCCAAGGTCAGTTTCTGGTTCCTCCAGTTCTTCACATTCCCAGTCAGACATGGATGAGAGCCAGCAGGATGATGAGACTGAAAGGTCTGAGAGGGCCACTAAATCCAAGGTTTGTACTTCTTCCACGCCCAAAACTCCCCAGACAGTCTGTGGTTCTAATGGGAAAACGTTGTCTCACGCCGAGAGCGGCGGACTGGTGCCAAAGGTCGGACGGAGCAGGGAACCTGATCTCACAGCTTCAGCACAGACTGGCAGAAATAAATCAAAGAAAACGAAAGAGGAGACTGGTGAAAAGATGAAGACGGAGCACAAGAGGAGCAGGGATGAAGGAGAAGAAGATGACGACGACGCTGAAACGTACTGGAGAGCCTGCTACAGAGCCTGGAACAATTATTACCAAGAGCAGGGCTACCAAAGCTACTACAGCGCAGCTCACAGCTGGATGGCAGCTTATCGTATGAATGCCGTCTACATGCAAGAGCTCATGAAAAACTGACTGATGATTTATTCCTCATCTGCTGCTCTGTGCACACTTAGGTAGACGCTAGCATGAACTGGAGGCAGGACTTCAGACACGCTGCATTTGAAGAGTTTTGAGTGTATTATGCAATTAAAATCTGTGTATTTTCACAATGACCTTTCTAATAAATTCACTGGCGCATGCATTGCAGAGCCTTTTTCACTTGTGACCTATAACTAGCAGTTTATTGTATGTAATCCCTTCAGCAAGGTCAGGCTTCTCCACATGCTCCTGATTACTCCTGGCTAATCAACTCTACCTACTTTTCACCCAATCAGTGCAGGCCCAAACAAAGGGCAAACACCCTTGAATAAATGAATATGAACTACTTAAACCAATGTTGCCCTCTTCAGCACCTGAGCTGCACCACTACAAGCTTGATTGCACGAAAGGCAAAGGGAGGTTTGTCCATTTCAAAGCTCAGCAGGAAAGTCAGCTGTGAGCATGGACGCGCAAACTTCCTGCAACCAAACAGCTGCGCCTCGTGACGGTCACGTGGACACGGTGTTTCTCCTGTTCAACTGCACAGTGTTAGCCCTGACCTTAGTCTTGGGTTTACCGGGGAACCTGTGGGTGTGCTTGGTGGTGTTCAGGACTAAAAGCCTGCAGACGTGCAGCAACGCGCTGCTCGTCAGCCTGGCCGTCGGTGACTGCCTGAAGTGCGCGCTGGACACGCCGCTGCTGCTCCTCTCTCTTCTCCATCACCACCTGTCGGCGTCCGTGTGCGCGCTGCAACAGTTCACCTACGCCCTGTGCAGCTGCGTGCAGCTGCTCACGCTGGTCGGCATCAGCGTGGATCGCTTCCAGGTCATCGCCTTCCCCTTCCAGGCCGACGTGAGGAGAAGCAGGGTCCGCCTGTGGATGCTGTGCACCTGGACGTGCGGCCTCGTCTTGGCTGTCGTCTCAATGACTCTCTCTGAGATGCTCCGCCCTTCACACTTCGGTTGGTATTCGGATCCGTTCGGACCCTTCGTGCTGGTGCCGGTGTGGGGTCTGTCTCTGACCGTCATCGTTGTCCACTACGTGCGGACCTTCAGAGCTGTGAGGCACCATCGAAACAAAGTGTTCCACCGGACAGTCCAGTTGAGGCCCCCGGGGTCGGAGCAGGTCTGGACCTGGCTGAATGTCCCCGCCTCAGCTCCACCGAGCTTGTTCGGGCCGCTGGCCCCCGTTGGCCCCCCGGGGCCTCCTCCGTACATCGTGGGCGCAGTGTGTCCTCTGAAAGCTGGAGCCAGGGAGCGGGGGAAGGACCGGGTGGAGGGGAAGCTGGTCCAGCGTTTTGGATATACTCTCCTCGCCTTCACGCTCTTCTGGGTCCCCCTGGTGGTCCTCCTGCTAATAAATCTCCTGTCTGGGCAGAACCCCGGCACAGTGAGTGCAGCAGTGTTTCTATTTGTGCGACAGTTTGTACGTTGTAATGAAGAAAACTACTAAACTACTCTAAACGAAAAACGCTATGCAAAATATTATAAAGTCAAGCCGCATATTATAACGGAGTCAAAGAATCAAATGAATACAAAGCAGTAAGCTAAATTTAAATCAAGTCTAGTTTTGCATTGCACAGCATTATCTGTTCATTTCGGCTGGTAAATTGATTCATCATAAAATAAAAAGATTAAGCTGCTTTAGTTTCATGAATCGGTGAATTGCAGCTGCATCTCAAACATTCTGTCTTTGCACCATCTAAGCTGTGCGCTGTGTTCCCTACAGCTGCTGATGGAGCTGGAGACATCAGCTGTGGTGCTGACATGTGTGCAGTCTGCAGTGGATCCGCTCATCTACACTCTGGCCACCAGACAGTTTCGCTCTGAACTCAGCAAGAACCTCGGCTCCATCCCAGGATGTCCATTAAAGCTGAGATCCTGAAGGTCCCGCTGTCTCCATCAACAGGGCACCACTGACATTAAGCATAAACGAACCACTACGTTGTGCTACAGTAATTTGGAGGCAGGAGAAGAAGGTAGTCCACAGATTTTGTATTTGTGGCAGATATAGATGTTTTATCAGGCGTTTCACAGTCAGGACACAAGACAAAGTCATAAATAATATCCAACACCTGACAAGATACGCACAGCAGTACTCTCAACAACGACAGGTGTCATAGTAGGGCAAAGCAAAGAGTGATGGGGAAAAGTGTCCAGAAAAAAGACAAAGGAGAATACATAACAGAGAAAGAGACACAACACAATTACAGACCTCTGTTTTTGTTGTTTGTAAATAAAAATGCGATCCGTTGACACCTTGAGCAGAAGAAATATGCTTACATAATTATTCAAACTGTGTCAGTGTTATAGTGCAGCTGACGCAGGACAACCTATCTGGAAACAGGAAAGCAGGAAATAAATCACGTTTAATCACTGTCCTAGCAACAAAGGAACACAGGGAACCTCACTTCTGCTGTTACCTATGTCATGTCCTTATGGTTGTTTTCCATATACTCTAAATGTTGTATGCGATGCTGTGAATATGAGTTCAATGTCTTTAACCCCGTCGGTAAAAGTACACGGAAGAAGCTCTGCCTGTCTGTGCTTGTCTTCTTTTTTTTTTTTTTTTTTACTCCAGGTAATTTGTGCACAGTTGGTCTAAACACTAATGTCGCATCTAGGCAGCTGTGGTCGCCGCTTACAGCACTAAATTACCAGCAGTAGTGCTACGTCACCACGAGGAATAAAACATACCCTGTTCCAGCTGAAGAAGGTTTCTTTGGGTTTTACTATCCACAGGATCAGAGAGAACTGAAGCACAACGGAGGAGTCTAAAGGACCTTGTGTAACGATGCACTGATACTGGTACAAATATGCTATATAGTGTCACCCAAAAAGGTTGGCATGATGATGATATGCACTGATTGACTGTAAGTTTCAGTACAAATGCATGTGTAAAAGCTTTTAGATGTGTCCATCTTAAGGTGATTAAATACCTAAAAAAACATGATACATTTTGCTGCCAGTTTTAAACACAGACTACTTCTACAAGAAAAAACATCAGCTACATATGGGCAGATATAACGTTATAACCAATTCCAGTATTGCTTTTAAAATATGCTCTTGGCTGATACAGACAGTATGTTGATATATTAGTGCATCTCTAGCCCTGTACGTGTGCGCTTGATCAACATTTTACTGAATCTATGTGTATGAGAACTGGGTTCTAAAGACGGATCTAGCTGGACTCGGAATGACATTCAAGCTGAAAAAGGCCAACGACGAGTCGTCAGCTAGGAGGCTGTCAGACTTAAAAGGTCGCCGTACATAATTACAAAGGTCAACTTTGATGGGATCTGATGATCAGTTGTACTAAAGTTACACTGAGGGTCTGTGAGTTGAGAGAACAGACAGAATTCCGTGTCTCGTTCGGCGACAGATTTGCGGAGGACTCGTATGGCATCCTCCAACTCCCTATGGCCACCATTACAACAGACGTCCCTGCTTTAAGTTCTCCGGAAGATAAATAAAATTCTTTGAAACACCAAAGAGGACAAAAAGTACATACACCAAGTTATCTAACCACATAGAGTACACACACTCAACAACTTTGAAAAAATGCCTGCCGAGTTTGGGGAAGAAAAAACATTGACAGCTATAAAGACTACCGAAAGCATACTGTTGTTCACACAGAAGGTAGGGATACAACAAGGACAACGACGAGAGAGAGAAGTGAAAAAGAGAGAGAGAGAGAGGGAACAGGAGGACAGCTTCACTGGTTCTGCCAAATGATGATCAAATATTACAAAATATTCTATTAACAATATTCACATAGAACCTGGGCTCAGGACAGATTCATGTCAGAAATTCTCAGCAAACACCTTGTGCTTTTACTTGTCGTGGTTTAAATTGAAAATGTACTTTTTTTGGTTTGTGTTAGAGAATTATTTATTCGAGGTCCGCTGGGCTATAGGAGCCAAAAACCAAAAGTAAGTCGGTGGAATTCAGGAAACTGAAAAGAAATAAATCTCTTTCTACTCGAGGAAAACAGGCACATTACGTGTGAAAGGCTAGCAGCTGAGAATTTCAGATAGAAATGTGTGCAGTGAACCCTTCAGAGTGGCAGCTAGTCAAATATACCATATACTGAGTCACAGAGACTTCCAGGAGTATTGAAACAAGTTTTCAATCAACGGAGACGAACACATTCACTCACACAGGCACATACCTCCTATTCAAAACGGCACAAATCCTCTAGCTAGCAAAAGTTCACACACTCATTCACAAATATGAAACTCACTGGTTAACGCCATCAAAGACACGCCTACCATATTTCATGTTTTAAAGAATTTTCCCTCACGTGGAATAACACTGGACCTGAAGAGGAGTGGTGGCTTATTTATCAGTCAGGGGACCAAAAGGACAAAACACAAGAGCAGGGTTCAATTAGTTGCTTTTTTTCTCACTTTTCCACTTATTTCACCAGCTAGGAAATATAAGAGTCAAACTGAAGTGAATAAGGTGGAAGGTAACACTGGGAACTCATCCCTGACACACGCGCACACTCTCACTCTTCTAAAATGACTTCCTACATTTATCCATCACTCTTTCATCCTCACACACACGCACACACACACGCACGCCCAACCAATAATGTACGTAAAAGCCATCCTCCATCTGTACAGAGAGCCTGTGTCGTTACAGTACGTGGCCAGCAGAGGGTGGGCTCCACCGCAGCCAGACCAGGACTCTGAACGCCTTCCCTCCATCGTTACCAGTCCTCCTCTGTCCCTCGGCCTGTCTCCATGAGTCTTTATATGTCTTTCTGTGTGATGCGCCTGCACTCTATAGTCTTCACAGTGCAGACACCTTCACAATGTTTTGGTGGGTGGGGCCTGCCGGCAGGTGAGCGTCGCCCTCCGGAGTTGTCACTGGCGGCGTGGGAATGCTGATGATAGCTGTGGTGATCTGGCAGCTCTGGCAGTTCAGGGGAGCTAGGTCGTCTACGCGCATGTTCAGACTGGAGCGGCTATAACAAAGAAAGAAAATTAGGAATTAGGACGATTAGACGGGCATGATTTGATTACTTGACCAAACGTTGCAGAGTAAACAGTGAATGAGGAACCGTCCTGTGTTCTCTCAAAGCTTCCTCTGAGGTGCCTTTAACAGACAAAGTAAATCCCATACATTACTTTCAAAAGGAACAACCCCAGTAAACCCTGGGTTTAAAGTCAGTCTACATTAGTGCGTATCGGTCAGCCTGACTTATCCAAAAATCCCTAGGGTTTAACGCGGATTTCTTAAAGCTAAACCATATTTTATACACAGCCAACAAATCAAATGATCCAGTGTTCTTATGATAATAAACTATAAGTAGGAAGCCCACTGCTGTCGCAGGCTTGCCTTGTATAGATGTTCCTGCTGTTGGAAAAGGAGACAAAAGGAAAGTTTTACCAGTGTTCATTGTCAAAATGAGACAAAGTGAACATTACCAGTCTGACCAAATGACTCAGAGTAATGTAATAAATGGGATTCTAATGGTGCCAAACATCTCTGGAGCTCTACATAGCTGCTTATGCTCAAACAAAAACAGGGCAACACAGCAAACAGTGACTGGTGGAGAAAATGTCCTTCTCAAAGTGCCCATATATCCCTCAGGAGGTGTGTGGACAAACCAAATGTAAGGATGCATAAATGTTCAGCGTACATTCAGGTGGGTACAAAATACTGCACAATCAAATGGGATGCTGTTATTGCTCTGCATCTCCTGAGCGGATGCTGTTTACAAACAGGTTCATTATAAAAATCTGGAAATCTGACGTATTGGTTCTTTTTAATCTAAATGTATAGTGGCACCTATATATATATCAAAAAGCACTTTGTCCAGCAGTGTCGTCAACTGACAACAAATGCAGAATAAGTTGTCTTTAGTTTCATACGGTTAATTAGGCTGATATTACCTGGTGGTACCTGTTATGACGTTGTACTACAGTCAACCTGAATGTTGAGCAGATCGTTAAACTTCGTTTTCAGGGCTTTCTGAATAAAAATGTAAACGTTGTTACAAAACACATTGTTTCTGATTTGTTGAACGTCAACATGTTAGATTCCACAATATCATTACGAGACGGGTTCAGGGAGAAATGAGCACATAAGGAAAGTTAACAACAGCTGTCAGAAATCACTGCACACAGTGAACAGTCTTGATACAGGCACTACAACAGAATAACCAAGAATACATCGTACCTGGTGCTTAGTGGCTGGATGTGGATGGTGCTGAGCTCCTGCAAGCCTTGTTGGTGCGTATGCGTCTGTGTCAAAGGCTGCATATGTGCTGTGGCACTGGCATTCGGAATGGGGCTGTGGTGCTTCTTGCCCCGGCGGGTGCAGCACGTGCCTGTGACGCCATCTTGGCTGGAGAGGGAGGGGCTTTCTGATGGGTAATTCTGCAGCCCCGCCTCCAGGTAGCTCTGCTGGTAATACTGCTCATCCACAAACTCATGGTTCTACAGAGACAAAGAGTCACGGGTGGAAAATAGTCATAAAAATGTGACATTTCTATTTATGAATTTGTACTGTATTTGTTGTTTTCATTGCAGATGTACACGGCTGAGTGTGTGGCGTCAGAAAGAATTTTTCATAGTTTCAGACCCTTACATTTTTTATACTAACAATGTAAGGGTAAATAACATTTAGCAGGTAAAGACTTCATCTCAGAAGGCGTTAAGAGTGACACAAAGCTAAAAGAAAACTCATAGTGGACACAATCAATGAATGCTGCAAATTATTTATTGTTGCTACTCTGACGAATATGCAAATAGGCAAATGCATTATCTTTAATGTGGTGTTATAACAGGTTTAGATTAAGTTCATACTGGTTTTCATGTTTTCCCACGTATGCAGTGTGAAGTGTATAAAGTTTTTGGACTAGCACATGTCAGATTACTGTATTTGTTATGTTCTGAATTGTGCTAGGCTGGAACAGATAGTGCTTTATTTCACTTATAGGAGGACAAGCGTACCATAAGGGAAATGTAATTGTGCAGGACATCATGCTACAGTGAGCTGCACTTACCCACGCACTTACATACACTATAGCTCTACACACATTATGTCTGGCTGTCAGTTACTATTAACTAATGAGGTAAAAGTATGGATGACTGCACAATCTGGCATTTTATCCTGCAGTTAAAATATACACAACTGAAGATCTGTTTCGATCCCACAGAAACGAAAGTGTGCATTGCTTTTATTTAATACCACACAGATATTGTTGAGTTAAAGATATTGAATGTACATGCACTCACAGTGGTTTTCTCCAGACAGTGCAGCAGGTGGTGGTGCTGGCTCTCTAATAGAGAGGTAGACTTACTTAACCGCTGGTCATCTTCAGTCGAACTCTGTGAGACGCACACAGAGACACACAGACGCAAACACAGGAAATTAGTTCTACGCTACATTTTTCTTTTAGGAAGACACTAATCAGATGTGGGAGATGTGCGGCCGGCTGCTTTCTCAGTACCTGATCTGAAAGGTTCATCTTGTATGGAAGTTGCTTTAGTTGGAGAAGGAGACAAAAGGAGAACAGACAGGAAGAGTTTTACTAGTGTTCATGGGTCAGCACTGAGGAACAGCTGCAAAGGCCACAGTCAGACACTGTCGTTTTGATCCTGGTAGCTGTGTCAGTTAACAGCAGTGGAGCGAGTGCATTGATCTGTGCCAGAAGGGAGACATCTAACACAACATACCGCTAATGGGCACATAGTAAATATAAGTCCTAAATATCACCATTGTGACATTTTGCCTCCATGTCTGTCATTGCAAAGGGTGGCTACGGGCAACTTGTTAATTACTTGTTTTCCATATTCCTTATTTTACATAGCGCGGCCTGTTTACGCGTTTATTCGTGCGTGCATCTGTGTGTGAACAAGTGTGGGAACTACTTCTGGGGCGGTTTGCATTGGGCAGCGGTGAGTCAGAGAATAAATATAGTATTGAGCCTAAGATAGCAAGACCAGCAAAAATAACTAAAACAGCATCTGATTATTGATAAACAGCTGTTAATTCATTTTATTTTGTTGGTCCATAAGTTTGAATAATTTAATTGAGGATATAATTTTAATGTCAGGTCTCAATTAAGAATTGATTGAATTACTATAAATACATCTTAAAAGATATCTAATTATTTACATTTAGGTGAACACTTGCAAACATGATTTCAAGTTTTAATATGCTTACAGTTTAATTATATAACAAATCGGTACATTTATCTCAGTAAGGTTTTTAGAAGAGAGAGCACTGCAGATTACTCCACAGTATTATTATATATATATATTGGTAATAGCCTTAGCTTGAAACAGGGTAGAAGATCAATTCAGAATCACTGCTCTTCTTGAAAGAACAGCAGCTCCTCACATATACAGACTTTCAGTAGGTTGCGTCAGTATTTCCCCGTTGAGTCTCAAGTTGGGCTGTTGATAACAAAACAAAGCCAAAATATATTGCCCTGATCATGTATGCTCTGCAGCACTGCTAAAAGGCAACTAAAATGCCACGTTTGGAAGATTTGTAGTACACATTTCCTGTATGTTAAGCGAGTGGCTGTTCATTCTCAGCAGGAATGTCTTTGCTGAGAAGTTAGGTTCCTGCCCGATGACGCGACTTGTACCCTTCACCTGTGTCCACGCTGCTTATCTGCCCCTAACACGGCAGTAAAACACCGGTGTTTAGGTGGAGTTATTCCCGTCTTTCTGTATGCATGTCAGCAGTCTGGAGGCGGCAATAGCTCACCACCCGGGTGGAAACCACCACCAGAGTGGAAACAGCCTGGCATGCAGAGTGACAATGTCATACTGCGAGGTGTTGTAAATAGATGCCTTACAATTGACATTTTAGTGTGTGTATGGTGTGTGGTATGAGCATATGAACTGTCACCTGATGCTTGAAATTGCTGTAATAGGGGAAATAAAGGGAAAAAAGATCATCACTCAATAATAATCAGGAATGTGTTTTTAATGACAGTTGTGGCTGTGATTTAGTGTTGAGTGTTTACTACTGAAGAAATACATGCACTGCCTCACATTGTAGCAGCACTGCCTAATTTAAATGTTAACGTCCAATTTGTCTGTGGTAGTCTTAAAAAAAGTGTGAACTCTACAATGAACACAAACAAAATCATCTTAGGACCTGAAATAATGTCAACAATAGACACTACAAGTCAAAAGGTTAGACACATAGAAGCAGTTTTAACATCAAATTCTAATCTGAAATACAGATCTGTAGACATTTTTACTTTAAAAAATGACTATTGTATATAAAAACGGTCTTTTAAAGAATTGTTTGCATTCAGAGGCCTATAATCATCAAACACTACAATTGTCTTCCAATAGCATATTATGTTTGCTAATGGAAGTTTAAGAGGATAACTGCTTATTATAAAACCCTTTCAGATAGATGGTAACAATGTTTTTGTCTCTTTTGAGTTTTTTGATGACATTTTGAGGACTTTTAAAAGCATAAGATTTCTCATGTACATCATGGAGTAATTGGAAATTGTATGATGTAACTTAATAAGTCGCCGTTTGCTGTATAGATAAGCTTAATCTTTGACACTTAAAATGCTCAGAATACATAGAATAAAAAACCTACATATTGTACATAATGCACTGTATATAAAATAACACTGCAGTCCTGTAGTGTTCCATGTCTTAAGGCACTTTCCATATGAAGTTAATGCATTATTCAGCCATAGTTCAAGTATAAGCACTGGTGTCATTCACCACTGCAACTGAAAGGGGAGTGAGAGGAAGAGGAAGAGGGAGAGGGAGATGGAGAGGGAGGACTTGTTTTTGTTTTTGCGCTGTGTCAGCCTCAGGCCACTATACTGCTTGTGAACCACAACATTTTGGCAAAGCACGAAACATCCTTGAGTTGTGTTTACATTTCCCGCTGCATTGCCTAAAGCCTGTTCCTCAGCTGGGCAGCTGAGCTCAGGGATGCTCACGTTAGAAGTGGCGCTTATCGAATGAGATCACAGCTAGCTGCCCGGACAAGACGCTGAATGCGTTCTAAGAACTGACAATTAACTGAGGCACAAGCAAAGCCTGCATCCAGGGACTGAGCTCTGAAATGCTCTGAACTATTTTTCCAGGAAGATGCAGACGTCAGGCTCTCTTTAGCGTCAGTTAATACATTACATAACCTTGGGTAAAACCGTGATCAGACCTCCATGATGGCCATATGGTGTCTGGGTGCTTCGGAGGCTTTTCTCACCGTGAGTTCTAGAGCTTCATTGAACAGGCCGTTGCGCTTACTGTGGAGGAAGGCACTGGAACTTCCAGTCTTGGATATTCGTATCCTGGCCAAGCGAGCTTTCTGTGAAGTAAAAGAGACCAGAGAGGGAACCTGTTAGTTAATTCTGATACCACACCCCGTGTGAGAATGAGCATCATCCTAAAACGTCTTACTGATTCGAGCTCCGGCACTTTCACATGCTTAATATTTTAGTCGTGATCATATAGATGAAGTCATGTACTACTAAAGCATTCACTTTGGTCTTCTTTGATACCGATGAAAGATTTATGGTGACACAATTACACATTCCTTGGGTTAAAAATCAGTGAGATCAGCTGCTATGAGCAGAGCAGGTAAGTCCCGTATGAATTAAGCAGCTAAGTGTCATTTCGTATTTAAAATACTGAATTCGGTTCATTTCGTCTGTGTTTGAGCTGCTGTGTTAGCGGTTTTATTTTGTAAAATAAACCAAAGAAGTATCCTGGCCCATAGCGCTTTACATCTTTACTCCTGAGCCGTTATGTTCGTGTCGGCTTAAATGCATCTTTAGTCATCAGGCCTGTACGGCAGCGGCTGTCCACAGTCCAGCCTCTTTTCTTATTCTCTCGTTTTGTTACTCTCATGCCGTCAGATCTCTCCTGTGTGGGGAGCAGCAGAGATGAACAAGAAGGGAAGGAATACGAAGAAAACAGACACACGTAAGTCTTTCCTCATATAACATACATATATGCTCTGTAAAAACAGGTCTCTATGAATTCATCAGTTTTACCTGTAATCTGAGTCACTCGCGTCTCAGACGCCTGCCATTTTCCCATGAAAACGAAGAGTTAGGTGAAGCTACAAAGTGCATATGTTTCCCTGGCGTTGCTGACTGCTTTTTACAACAGAATAACAGATTCACTGAAGATACATCAGTAGAGAGCCGTGTAAACGAGCAGGCAGTAGTGGGGAGCCCATGCACCACGGAGAGGTTAATTGAGTGTGTGCATGTGTGTTTGCAGATCTCTATATGTCTTCTTGCATGAATATGTCGTTTCATAGCTGAATTAACATACATATGCATACAAGCCATATATAATCCCAGCAGAAATACCTGGTTCAGGAACAGTATGGTAATGTATGGTAATTCAAGTTCACCCCCTAACTTGAGTTTCATTTAAAACATGGTAATGTTTGTTGACCTGCAGTTAGCTCTTGCTGCGATTTAGTAATTTATAGAGAGGAAGGGGAGCGGATCAGGGATACATGTGATCACACAAACGCACAGCCTATAGCAAAAGTATAATTCAAGGAGGTCCAGATAGAGAAACTTCAGGTCTGTCTCCGTCTGCAACATGATCAGATTCAAATAGCATTATAAAGTAGTTATTCATTAATATTGATATAGTTTTGTGATTTTTTGTGCATGTGCATTCACAAACATTACATTATATAGATTCAAACCTATGTTTGAAAGAGAGTAGGCAGAAGTATACACTTATTTTGGCCTACCCCTTCAAATTTTACACCATTACATTACAATTACGTCACATTCATTTTATTTACCTTTAGTCTTATCTTAGTAAACAAACTAAACACATTTAACATGAAAGAGAAAAAACAAAAATTAACAAAAAAAAAACAAGCAAACAAAAGACAAATGCTTGCATACTAAACGAAACAAACCAAAACCTATATTCATATAGAAAGAGAGGTAACTTGACATTGAGCTATAATTCAATGCCATTTCAACAATATTCCAATGAAACTCTGGAGGTTTACATACATTAATAAATAATAAATAAGAATAAAGCTGAGCACTGTCAGACGCCTCAGTGACTCATCTACAGCTCAGCCTGTGGAGACTTATACATGTCTTTATGCAGCTGATCTAACATCTCTGTTTCATACTTTACTGTTCCTTTTTTATTGGCCGTATGCAGATAGGGATTTGTTTTATTTTCTACTTTTTTATGACGTGTATGAGCTCCTGCATTTACACACTTCTGACTCCATCACTTTTCTGTACCCTGGCCGTCACATTTAGTGGGTAACTTTTCTTAGATGTATCTCTGCTTAGTTACATCGCGCTTTTTCACATTTCCACTTTTAACCACTGAGAACAGATCTCAGAGCAGAAGAGATGCAGCAGTAGAAGGATGAAGACAAACAGCTCGATCTATTCTGGAATAAAAGTCTGCATTTCATTGTAAATCTTCCACGTTTCGTCTCCGTTGTTTACTTTCTGGTTTTTCTCTGTTCAGTGAAGGCCCATCCTACTTTTCCTGTGACTGGCCGATTCTTTTCCTCAGCTGGACCAATCTCAGTCCTCATGCTTAAACCCAATACTAATAACTAAAGTCGACTAAAACTTTGAGTTTTGCCTGGCTCTGGATCCGGACAGGAAAGAGACTGATCCGGACCCAGGATCTTGGTCCGGATCAGTCTTTTGGTGACCCCTGATTTATAGTGTAGCAGCTATAGCACTACTTGCCTTAAATTGTTTACATTCTTCTGTACCTTTTTCTCTCTTACACTTGCTCCTGCTGTCCTTGACAAGTTCCCCTCACTCGCTTTGTTCCCTCACACACAAACACCTCTGTACATTTGTGCTGGACCAGCATTTCCACAGGCCTTCGGGATGACCCTTCCTTATGTTTTTGGCATTGTGCTCAGCAGATGGGATAGTCTCTACAAACAGTGGCCTGTGACTGTGGCGATGGTTCCCAGGCAGCGCAGGGATAATAGAGGGGAAGTTAGGAACATGTCTGACTAGATTAAATCTACTTCTGCAGCTCTCTGATAGATTCCCGGGACCTGTGGGACCTGGGTACCGGTGTCTACAGCCCATCTCTGTCTTCAAGTAAAGCCACCACATGACAGATTGCGCCTGAATTGCTGCTGAAGCATCATTGAGAGCACATAGAAGTATAAGGAAACCATGGAGCATGGGCTTTTATGAACACCTACACCTATTGCAAACAGAATACTGTGTGGAGATGTGTACCTTATTGAGATTATAGTTTGGTGCTGCAGATGTATTGGTCTCAGCGTACAGCGTGGCTAAATCTCTATGATCTTAAGCATAAGTTCTTTATAGCAGCTAGAATAGAACGGGGAGTTTACTGCTATATGTAAGTAGGATTAAATATTAAGCAACCGATTGGCCACATGGAAACAACTTTTCCATCACAGTAGACAGACAACAAACAGCATTAAGATAAATTGGGTGCAAAGGGGATACCGAACTATAACATTTTAACACAGTGATTCACTAAGCAGATTTTTTATGCTGCAGCAGTCAAAGAAGCTATTTCATTTCAAAATGAACAAGTTGGAAAAATGTGAAATACTGTAACCTCTGTCATCAAAACTGTGATGCTCAGTAACACTGCTTGAAACTGTCCAGATGTTTTCACGCTGCCAAGGGCCATTAAACAGATCCAGACACATTTTTTTCTCTTTGTTTTGCTGCTTACTGCCATGAAGCCACGATTTAAGATCAATTACACTTTAAAGATTATAGCTATAGGATGCAAGCCAACACAAACGCTTCATTTTAACACTATTTGCTGCCAGCTGAGGGATCTAAACTGGCATGTCCTCAAATGATTAAAAAACGCAGCATATCTGCTCAGCTCCCATGCCATACTCCGCTGAGCATTGCCAGGAAGTTTTGTTAGAAGTTCATATTTTAGTTGAAAGTAAGTTGAAAGTTAAAAAATTCATGGCACTCTGTGAGTTACGTTGCTGGGCTGTCTATATAGGATCTGGCTGAGTGAAAAGTGGAGCAATTGAGCTATGAGACCAGATTAGGTTGTGCCTCAGGCCTGCCTTGGAACCATACAAGTGAAAGAGAAGGCCATCTGATGAGGAAGCTCCCCCCTCCCCCGCACATATATATATATATATATACACACACACACACACACTTTACCATAGAAGACTTGCACAACTCTTCTTAAAAGTTGCTTTTTTACTTGCTGGCATTCCTGCTACAAGGAAACAACACAAGGGGGGAGCCAGGTAGAAAGAGAGTTTGGGAAAAACGGACTTTCTGGAAATCCATCTGTGAGTTGATGTGGACAAGAATCGATTCAGAGGAAATCAAGTCCTCTGACACCTCTGGTCCACAGATATTGTTCTCTGTAGCAAAGCCAGCTTAACCTCAGACTAAAACCACTCATAGACCAAATACCTTTGCTAAGCCTGGATTACCTCTTCTTTATAGAGGAAGGCACAGCTCGTCTCTATGAGCTACTGTGATGCTAACGTTTAGGATGTTTTTTCTCAAACAGGACATGTTCATTCATTCTTGACCTATTTCAGTGAACTGCCCTGTTATTATCCCTCTATCTTTTTTTTTTCGGTCTTCTTGCAACGTGAAAGTGACTTTATTGATTGTCTAAAAGGGCAAAACACTCTCCCAGATGTCATCTCCACCTTTTGACTTCAACCTTTGGAGCCAGGGCTAAAACAATAGTGAGATAATTTAAAGCAAAGAATGGTAGGAGCAAGGGAGAGACAGGAAGAAGTGGACTGGTTTTCAGAAAAGATAATTGGAATAAAGATTGACGTGGATGGGGGAAGGAGGAAGGGGTAAAAGCATATGAGGAGAGAAAGAATTTAGACACAAATTTTTCCCTCTCCCAGTCTCTCACTGCCTGCTCTCACCTCACCGTTCAAATACTATAAAAGGCAATCTTGTGCAGCTATATCCGATTTTACTTTCAGTTAAACATAGTCTTATTCTAAGAAATGATCTGAGGAAGAATGGCTTTTCTGTGAAATATATCCACAGGCGGGTAATAAACCCTGAGCAAATGACATTTTGCTAAGGCAAATGACCAGTGACACGTCTTAAATGGTTGGTTTAATAGCTACAAAGGTCATGTGTCATTAAGGTTATGGACGACTGAAGAACACTACATGTTGTGTAGAGAGTAGTAATCATGCATTTAGGGATATGGTCAGACTGATTTATTCATGGCTTGGGTGCGGCGGTAAAGATCAGTTGTCATTAGCAAAGGAATTGAGGACCATACCACTATAATAACTCTATCATACACCCTCCACACTGAGGTTACTATCTTTTATAGCGGTAAATCCTGCTGTCTGCCAAAGTGGAGTAAAAAAAACGACGACACTGAACTGATTCAAACGCGTCAGCAGCAGCAGCTGTTATAAAGGCCACTAAATGCATTTTGAGCCGAGATAAAAAATAAAACAAGTCTAAGTGCCAACAACTGCTCTTAGACACAGCAGTGGTCTGAGTCAAACATCGGGGCTCATTTTTAAAGTGTAGATATTGAGCAGGTTCACTCGTCTTAGTTTAGCGTAACACTTGAAATACCATATTACTGCAACTCATCCCCTGGGAAATGATTTTCCTCATTTGTATTTGTCACAATATTTTATTGTAAACCAGAACGTCATTAGGATTCATCCTCCATCCAGTAGTTTTTGACTTTAGACTGACTTACAGACAGACTGAAAGAGTAAAACTGACATTTATAGCACAATCCTAGACAGAAAGGAAAAGGTCTAAATCTCATAATTTTCACAGCCTCTACCACTAAAGCTAGCACAATATGTAATTCAAGACATGCTTCGCTGGTTTTAAGCATAGAAGCTTAAATGCTAAGCAACACTTAATCCTGTGGGCTAATTAAAGATGGAGATGGTGCACAGATTGCATCTTCTGAATTCTTAAAAATATCACATTTACAATCCTGTCGTCATCTTTGGCACTTAGACCTTGATTTGATGTAGGAATGAATCTGCCAATGATCAAGTCATCCAGGTGGAATATTGTTATGAATGCAATGATAAGACATCTGATTCATGCTGTTATAAAATGGTAAAAACCTATCTGGTGGATGTATGGGTGCTGGAACAAATCGCTGACTTCCCCGGGCACGAGAGAGGGAGGTAATTCAAGTGCCTGAGGGAGTCATTCAGTACTGCTTAATGACGGCAATACAGTCATGCTACACTGGTCAGTTGGTAGGTACTTCTAGAGGTTTGAGTGGTGACTGGGACACTGCACCACACTGCGGTTCAGAAATGGGGACTGGCGAAGGTCAGAACTAAACTGACAGGATGTGCGCACACACACTTGAACAGATACAGACAGACACCTTCCAGGCATTCTACACCTCACCGGGGTGATGGCTATTTTGGGAAAGATCACAGAATGAGGACCCTTTCAGTCTTCCTCGTCACAGCTCCTTTCCTCTCTCTTTTCTGTATCAACACGTCTTTTCTGACCTGTTTTCAATCTAGATCATTTTCCAAAGCTTCCTACTGTATTTGAATTCCCTCAGCGACCATTGTGCTTCGCACATCCCTGCCTGTGTCACACCACGGTCACGCTTTTTAGACGAGGGTATGGTTAGTTAAAACTGTCCAGCAGTCAGGTCACGGTCGAGTTGCAGGACGTTAAACTGATTAAACCTACAACCAGAGTGGGTGTGCCGAGATGGATGTCAGTAATCACAGAACGGGTGGGGGTGATGGAGGGTGTTGGGAAAATGGATGGAGGCAGAAGAAGAAGAAAAAAGCGCAGTAGTAAAAAATGTGTTCTTAGAAAGGTATGAACAGGAACACTGAGAGAGAGTAATGGCCTGTGTTATGAAGATATGTGTCAATGTGTGCAGGTCTGACAGATCCAAACAAAAAAGCCCGCTAACATTATTCAGCCCTGTTCTGTACGTGAGTCAGCGGATGCTGTTATCCAGTTTAGTTTATGAACACACCACAACGCAGTCTGAAGGCTGGGCTGTTTACCCAAAGGAAGATAGGATCTTTAAACTTCCTGCATTTTCTACACAAGTTTCCTTAATCCTTTTATGACTTTGTGCCTGTGTGGGCTATTATTACAACACAAGGATAAAAGCTCACACGGGCAGTAAAAAGGGGAAACTGCTGATATTTACATGTTTATAGCGTCATAGTTGGTTTGAAGGAATTTTATATTGTACCACGGGTGTTGCAGGTTTTATTAGGATACCAGTTTAACATGAAATATTTATGACCCAAACATTCAGAAGTCCGGCTAATCTTTTTCTGTGGTAAGTGTTTTCACTAGAGGGGCTTTGTGTTGAATTAAAGAGCTGGCAGACCAACACCTACCATAGACAGCCTAGGAGTTGTTCTTATTGACGGCTTGTAAGTAATCTGTAAAGCTGATATAATTTGCACATCTGATTATAATTAAGCAATTAACAACTTAATAACTCTTTATTAACTATGTTTAGCAGCCACATATACAATATAGAATAGAATCGTCAATGTATGAATAAAGACCTATACAGTGGTTCCTCGCTATAACGCGGTTCATCTTTTGCGGCCTTGCAGTTTTTTTTTCTGATTGGCTGTAGACCACTATCAATCAAGCTCTTCCGTGCCGTGTCTCCTGTGCAGTACAGAATGCATTCAGCTTGCATAATTTAAGATAAGATAAGATAAGATAATCCTTTATTAGTGCCACACGTGGGAAATTTCAGTTTAGATAAATCTTTGATTGCTAGCAGTGTTTCTACGAAGGTTTGAACTTTAAGAGTGTTTCAAGAGAGAAAAGTGTGAAAATATTAATACCTGTCTGAGAAAAGTGTATAAGGTGTGTAGTGAGAAGTTTTACAGCCTTAAAACATCTAGAATACCTGTAAAAAATAAAGCTGGCTACTTCACAGATTTCGCCTATTGCGCGTTATTTTTAGAACGTAACTCGTTGGGCTACTATACTTTTCCAGGCTAACCAACAACATTATACTTTAGGCTGGAAGGTATGAACATCAGTATCGTCTACCTCTGGGTGAGAAGGAAACAGAACTATTTATGCAGCACAAAGGGAAAACAGGAAGGTCAGGGTTTAGGTATGCCACTTAAAATATGGTGATCGCTGAATATGTATCACATGTCCACTGTGAATGTAAATACACTTTATATTAGTAGTGGTATGGTGGTTAGCATAGACTTGTTCTCCCTGCGCCTGCTTGGGTTTCTTCTGGGAACCACAGCGTCCTCCCACAGAGCAAAGGCATCGATTAACTAGTGACCCTCAACCTAACCTGACAATGACAGCTGGGATTGGCTCTAGCACCCTTAACAGGAAAGCACTTTAGATAAAGAATGGATATCAGATATTTTAAGGAAGACCTGATCCCTGTGGAGCCTCCTCCTTTAGAGTAGAGTTGAAGGAAAATAAAAACTGTGTTTACCTGTACCTTCTGCGCCCGCCGTTTGTCTGCTCTCTGGTTCTGGTGATAGATGCGGCTAAAGTTGGACACGATGACAGGAACAGGCAGGGCAATTACCAGCACACCACTCAGAGAGCAGATTGAACCAAAGATCTTCCCTGCAATCGTCTTAGGAACCATGTCTCCATACCTGAGAGAGGTGACAGTGAGAAAGAAAAAAACCTTTTTTAACGTGGATTTAATAAAACCTGTCTGCGGTAGCTCAACCTTCAAGTCACGCACAGCCCACTGGAGGTCATTCACATCACTCAGGCTCTTACATACATACAATATCAGCCAGCTCAGCTTGCTGCCCGTTCATTCATCATGTATAAACCTTTCATCTTTCTTGTTATGCCTCTGCTGCTGCATATTTACATCCCCAACAGGGTAAAGGTTGACCTGCAGATACTTTCCCAGCCCACAAGAGAAAGGGCTCCTACCACTGAATGGCGCAGTAAAGACCACAGACCTATTCTCTGAAAGCTGATATTATTAACCTTTGGAAAAGAGAAGAAGGAGAATACAGCGAATGCCATGGACATTTCCCGAAAGTAATTTAGCCCAATTCAATCTGAAAAATTCAAACCTGAAAAAGTCAAACCTGACCTCTTTTTTAGTTTTATTACACTAACTATATTAAATTTCTTTCTTTCCCTCCAAGGATAAACCCACTAGGGGTATCAACACAGAGGAAGAAATTTAAATGATAAATAGTTTCGACTTTAACTCTAAAAGAAACCTTTATTTCAAATGATCTTCATTTCGTATTCATGAATAAAAAAGCAGGTAATTTGTTCTTGTTTTCCAGCTAAGAAAGAAGTTCCACTTCATTTATTAGTGTTAATTTATACAAATAAACAAGAAACAAATAGCCTTTGAGGATCCAGTATGATAATATGTACTGTAAAGCTGATGGTTTAACAATTTTTATGTTTACGCAACTATGGTAGCAATTTTAACACAGCACCAGTGCTATGTGACAATCATAGTGTTAGCTACATAAATTAGCATTGCCAATCATAGTTTTATATCTATACTAAATGAAGTTACACAACAGATTCGTATGGAAAACTGTTCCAACGGAGCATATTGTATGTGAAGGACATGTTGATGTGTGCTCCTGCTTCTGTAAACAGGGAAGGGAGACAATGATTAATTATCACACTCATCAGTGAACATGTCTGGTACAAATTTGCAGTTTAGATGGCACCGATAGTCTGAAAAGAAAACTTCGAGCAGAAGCGAAGCCAGAAAGACAGCAACAAGATGATTCGAGGGAGAGTCTGTCTCTCCTCTGTCTCGTCACACTCGTCGCTGTAGAAGGCGATGTGACATGTCAGACACAGAGAAAACAGAGATGTGGAGGTGTCAGTGAGCTGTAGTGTGAACAAACCACTGATAGGTGGAATTACCCTCTGGTCATGCCCTCATGCATACTGATGATCAAGGGAGAATAAAGTACAACTACTGTCACAGTTCTGAGGGTTTCAGACTTTTACTTTTACACTTGCTGTGTGTAGATTCTGAATTGTAAACTTTATTTTAACGCTCGCAGGACTTTCCCAACTATTTCCGTATTGTATATAACATGTTTTACAGCAAACTAACTCAAAGGATGTAAGTTTGGTTGAGTAGCAAAGATATTAAACAGCTAGAAGAACCCTAGCAATACTATTCCTTTCAGCTCTCGCGTATATCACAGACTTGTTGGCAAACGGTACCCCCAGAGACTCTTCATAAATGAACAATAATCTGCATAAGAAGTTCACGAGATGATGCTCATGAGAGTTGTTTTATAAGCTAATGAAGCACTTCTGTCGCAGTAAAACTACAGAATGGTAACACAAAGACACACACAAAAACATTCAGTTCACTTCAGAGACGGAGATGAAAACTCATACTCGTTAGTCATAGACTCTGTGAAGCCATTTAAGTGGAATGTGGTTTTGGCGTTAACAAAGGACTGCCCACACACAGCGAACCGCTGGTCCACAACCATAACTGAGAGTATACTTACAGAGAACATTCAGCGCCCCTTCCTGGAACTTTAATGGCCTTTATTCCCAAATTAGGCAATAACAATCCTATCACTGGGACAAAGTCCCTATCACTACAAAACATTTTATCTCCTCCCCTCTTCAGAAGATGTTTCCATTAGGAGGAGTGAAGAGCTAATCATATTCATCTGCAAGCCTTCTTCTTCAATGCGATCCTATCAGATTGCCTGATAGAGGCCCTTCTCTCCTAATACTACAGTCAATTTGCCGCTCCCATTTAGTCAAGCTGGCCTGTCTTTGATACCATCTCTGAGCCATTATACATGGCACAGAGATAAAGTTGAGCTTGCACACATTAAAGAAAGTGAAAGCTTTAATAGATGGTGTGAGGACGTGCATGTGCGTGCATGTGATAAGTGAGCTTAGATGTAATTTCTCTCCTTCCTGCCTGGATGAATGCCGGGGCTGTGTCTGACTCTGCAAGACAGCACTCAGGGAGGGGAAGGAGGTGGAGACAGAAGTAAATGTCTCAGAAAGGAAGAAGACGGATAAGTATTAAAACGGATTATACTGGAGGGAAAGATATTTTCTTAGCAGATGGAGCGCACCCATAGGTTGTTATTCTTTCGTCCTGCATGAGTTTGCTAAACGTACTGCTGCTCAAGGACACACCTGGTATGGGGGATGGTTCAACCCTGTCACCTTCTGCATCCCAGTCTGATGCGTATCCCATTGAGCTACCAGGCACGCGCAAACACTGGTGTCTGTCATTTAGCATTATACGTACAGCAAACTAAAACTGACAAACAGGTAAATACGGACACTCACAAGCTCCGTCGTTGGCTCCCTGACGATACTTCTACATTCCCGTTCTTTTGTGAACACTAGCCTTCCATGTCTTAACCTTTATTCTGCGTTTCAATAAAAAGAAACACCCATGTCAGGTGGGCAGGTCAGTCCTCAGTCAAGGTTGTCATATGCCATCAGCAGAAGGCTGGGTCTCTATGCGCTATATTATTAAAAGTCCAAGGAAGATAGATTGGGAGATATTGAGTGGGACTGAGTGCTTTCATGAAGGTATGTGTGATGGATGGACTTATCAGAGATGGTCTGACAGCTGACACACAGATTCATGATGATGTCAGGTCATGTTCGGTCAGGAGAGCACAATACCTGCTTATCAACCTAGGAAGGAACACGGGTAATATAAAAGAATGAAACAGCTTAATACAAATACAATACGAAACATTATAATTCTATCATACTACAGACCATCAGCACTGTGGGCCTGTGATTAACTGGTCACAGTAGAGTCACAAATAAATATTGTAGAAATTTGTTTTCACTTTGTGCATCATAAAGCGTTTTTATGTGCATCCAGCAAGATCATAATATTTACTGATGCATTCAAGATAGGAAGGCTGTAATAACCGTGAGAGGGATGGAGACAGAGAGTGAGGCACCTAGTGTTTAGGGTTGGATTTCTATTTACAGACCAAATCCCATATGATCCCTCTGCAATTTTCTTCAGATACAGCCTAAGTGATTCTGTTTGGACCACGTTCCCTTGCAGCGGACTGACCCCCAAGAGACCTGACATCGCCTACCGAAAGAAGCAGTGCATCTGGTGTTAGTGAGGGTGATTGTATGTCTACTGTATGTGCAACGCACTGTACATTTAGAGTGTGTGAGGACATGCATACATTCACCACAAGACATAGAGCAGAAAATAATGGGGCGTGAAGGGCAGAACAAAGGACAATGCATCTAAACACGCATACTCACCCACTTTTTTTTTATCTAGATGGAAATGAAATGGCCCCAAGTCATCCTGATATTGGCACATCCAGTATGTTCTCCACTGTGTGTTATGTGTGTGAAATAACCCAACGTTCATGAGACAGCGTATATGCATCGCAATAAAGATTCTATTACAATGCATCCATTACTTTGTCACTGGGGTCCTGTTTTCCTCACCTTGCAAACATAACTTCAGGCAAAATCATAATTATCAATTTCACCAAGAATCTTCCAATTGTTATTTTTGCAAACAAAGCTAAAAACCAGAATGAAGAAGCAAAATTTTTCTTTTTTCCATTCACTCAGAAACCTGAGATTTCAGCACCACGGAGAGCTCCTACAGTTCTTATCTACAGTCCCTGCTCACGCACTGTCTCTTCACGCTGCTGAAAACGGCACCACACTCTACAACAAATATTAGTCTCTATGTCTTCTGTTTTCACAAGAGAACATTATCTCAAATATGTTAACATCTGCAGACCACAGTTCAGATCACAATTCACCATATGATCATTATAACACTTATTTTTCTTGATGTTTGATCATATTTGATAATATTTCACAATAAAAGCCAAACAAACACGATACTGCATGTTGTTTCTGCATCAGATATGAATTGTCATCGAATATTATAATGTCCTACTTCAAATGGGATACTTGACCTAAGAGAGAAGAGTCATTTCAGCATATTTACCAATTCATTTTCACACTTGAGGATTACTGAGAAACTGCATGTGTTAAAACAGCAGTGATAAATGATGATGCCTCATAAAAATATCCAAATGTGGTGCTGGAGTTTCATTTTTATTGGGAAACCTGTCACAAGCCAATGGCGCTTATCTATCCAGGGTTCAGCAGAGAGAAAGATCTCTCTCTCATGCCTCTAACCCTCAACCATTCATTCATCTATACACTCATTTGACATTTCATGGCCATTCCGTCAGATGGATGTAACTCTGATGATACATGACTCTTCAGGGATGAGGCAACCATCTATAATCACACCCACAAATGTCACCTCAGGAAAGTGAGGAATAAAGAGAGGGAGAAACAACATGGTAGGGAGTCAGGTAGGATCTTTGAGGACAGCAGAGAGGTGATTCTGATAATGTTAAAACTTATATGCGGTGTCAGATTTGTTTGATTTAACATTCTTGAAAAATGTATTAATGTGGATTAAAACAGATAAACTGAAGCTACAACTATCTCAGCTCTCACTAAAGACAGCTCAACACACAATGAACACTGAATGCAAAGCTGATTTCCGGGGCTGAACTAAGACTTACCTTAGAAAATTGATTGCTTAACAAGTGTGCTTATTGAAAAAGTAAATACAAAAAAAAAAAAAAAAAGCATTTCTATCCCAGATAATCCTCAGTGGAAAGGCACACAATGGCGGGATGTGCCAAGCTGAATTAGATTTTAGAGAGAGAAGTTAACAAATTAACTTAAGCTTTTTCAGATTACTAGTAATTATTATTAGTGCAGATTAGTGCAACTGTGAGTATGCAACAGCGCAAGCACACGATGAAAAAGAAGAAGAAGAATCCACTTTATTAGCATTAAATACATTGTTACATGTTACAATGAAATTTGTCTTTTCCATTTGACCCATCCCCCCTTGGGGGGAACAGTAAGCAGTCACAGTCAGCGTCGGAGGGCTAGCGCTGGGTCTCGCTCAGGGACACAACTGGCTTTAGGTAGATACACCTGGTATCTGCCTTAAGCACTGAGCAACAAGGACGCCTTGATGAACAAAACTACCTGGTTCAAAAAGTACCAAACTTTGCACTGATAAAACATTCTACTCAGAAGTCAAGGCTGAAGACATGTACAAAATGAAAATGACTGCGGTGTTTACAGCAAGAATGAGACACGAGGCACAGCGCACAGTAAATGCTCTTTCAATGGCATGCTAATTGCAGCACTGACCTTGTTTCCAACAACTCTACAACAGAAACCGAGGTATTGTGTGAGATGATAGCAGTAAAAATCCAATCTAAAACTTTATAAAAATGAAGGAAAAATGTCAATCTAGAAAGTGGCCTTTGCACAGTTATAATAGAAGCATGTCAATAAACTCAATCGCTTTTGAGGACAAATACACGAATGGCCTCATACAGAGCATAGCAAACTATAATAAATAAAACAAGGTTGGTAGTTCACTTGGCACAGATAGAGCAGCAGCACACACATTTTAATAAACGACTAATTTCCTGCCAGTAAAGTAAACCTAATAAATCATTTTCAGGTTGTAAACTTACTAAGCCTTAAGATTTCCCTCTACACTTTTCATGTTGTTATTTTGTCCACATTCCCTGGCAGGGCGCCACCTTCTCGTCATGTTCACAGTGTTGCTGTGGTAAATGACCGAAGTAAGGTGTGTCAATGTCTACGTTGCTATTTATACACCATTTACCACACACCTGACAATGCTTTTGTTCACATGTATGCTATACAAGTGTTTCCTGCAGGTTTCCTTTTATGGAGAGCACAGTAAAGAAACACCTGTAATTACGGGTGACGGAGTTATATAAATCTAGTATTTTCCACCCCCACACAAGACACCACGACTTTACGACTGTGGCTAAATGCGGTTCTTTAGCCTTCTGTGAGTCGGCACATAGGTGATTTTCTCATTTACATTTATCAAAGGACGAGAAGGGTATTTCAGAAAGAAACACACAAATAAGTTGATAAAGTGAAGAGCATTACTGTCACACTGCACTGCACCCAGAGGAAAGGTCATTATCATCACTCACGACCAATCTCACAGTGAATCATACAGAAGGATTGCCACCGCTGCTCTTTATCACACATCCAGTTTGCCACTCTATGGATTAACTTTTACACTTTGCAGAGTTTCATAGCACTGACTTTTCACAGCGTTGTGGTTTATAATTTGTTTTTACCACAGACAATCATTACACTTGATTTTGATTGCCCAGAGGGTTTGCATTGGTTCCAAGTAACTGTTCTGATGCAACATCCCCATCACTCTGCTAAATTATTATGGTATGTAGGGACTGGTGGTTTCGAGGCATCAGCGTCTCCAAAATGATGCTTCCCTGTGTGACGATGGCACAAACAGGATAATACAATTTATCATAGCCAACAATAACCAAAATATGTTCTTGGCTGGGAAAAAGGCAACATTTAAATAGTTACCAATTAAATAATAATAATAATCATTTTCTAGGAGTGCTAGAAACTAAATAGAGCTAAAATTCAGAGAGTAAATATCGAATATGATGATTCAAGCTCACACACTCTAATAAAATGCAATGGTTGCTCTGTAAATGCTAGATGTGTAAGTACAACTGGTTTCTGCTGTGTTATGTTAATACAGGGTTAAGATTTACAACAAATATATTTCGTTTTTTGAAGGTGGTTTAACAGGTTGTTGTAACACTCAGCAACTAGTGCCTTGCACTTGCTCAAAACTACCGGAGCTCCATCCATGCATCAGCCTATTGCTAAACCTCAGTTTTTCACGCTCCAGAAAGTAACAACAGCGTGTGGCAAACTCACTTCCAAGCTTTTAAACATCTCTTAAGAAACCTGCATGTGATGTTACAGATGGTGTTTTCCAGAAGAGTCTCATTAAGCAGCGTGAGTACGCTTACTTGCCAGGATGTCGGTGAATAATAGCCAGGGACCCTGTTATACACGTTGCTCGTGTGTGTGTGTGTGTGTGTGTGTGTGTGTGTGTGTGTGTGTCTGCGTGTGCCTGCCTTTGTAATTAGCGATTACCAGACTGCTATCAACAGAACGCTTCAGTGAATCCACTTCCAAGAGTAACCAGGAAGTGCAAACACAATTACCAGAACAGAAGCAGCATAACAACATTTAAATATGAATTATATCTGAGATAGAAATGTCCCAGTGCTTGCACTACTGGCTGCCAGCACACTGCCTAATCCACAGAACACAGTAGTATCAAAAACACATTTGTGTGCTTATGTATGTGCGTAGGACCACATTTTAATTTGCGTGACTGTGTTTATGTACACACTTTGATAATAGACATACCTACATGCTGAACTAAGAACGATCTATGTACGTGAGGTTGTTCACCCCCGAGTTCAATAAAGTTGCTAATGAGAACTAATAGCAGTCAGACGAAACATACATTCGTGAAGAAATGCTTGGATTCCTACATTGTTCTCTTTTGTGGGGTGTGAGACAACAAAAAAACATTCAACTGTGATGTTAAGATTTAGTTCACAGCACGATAGTGCCTGGGTACAGCCTCAGGGCTTATTTTTAGATGCGCATGGCTGCAGACTCTATGTCAATCTATTTTTCCTGAACATATTGAATTTCTTTTTTTTTTTTTACCAATGTATTGTCTGGTGTCATGCACTTTTAGATAACTCTATGCTGGTCTTCCTTGATCTAACTCTAATTTAGTTTAGCCATTTCTTCAGCACTTTGTTTTGTATAACACTGTCTCAGTTCACTCCAGCCCTTTTATGTTCTGACCACGGGTAGAACTGATGTTCAGACATGAAAAGAAGTGAAGGTCTTTGGAAAGAAATGACTCGTGCTGAGAGGAGTGAAAAAGAGTAAGGTCAGCGCCCAAGAGTTCAAGGGTCATCTCCACTCTGCAGTGAGCCCATGGGCATAACAGCAAGGTGACTCTATGGCTGGTCCCAGTAGAGACTTCACATAGGGATCAAAGAGAAGAAGGAACAGACACAGAGGAGAAAAAATACATTAAAGGAAGGGGTAGGAAGAGAAATGCAAATGTGGAAAAGGGGACTGTAGTGAGCAGGAACCAAAATGGAGGGGGCATCTCTGTGGGATTGGAGGGCGACCTCAGCAGAGGCAGGCACCAAAAGACACAGAGAGAGGAGAGAAATATGATAGAAAAAGGGAAGAGAACAGTAAAGCATATTTCAGGATGTCAGATCTACTCTGCCTCCTATTCAGGTCACAGTGATTGAATTTGTTTAACTTGGCCAGACCATTTCCTCCTGTCAAAGAGTCGGGCATGTGTGTTTGTGTGGCTGTGAAGCAGAATAAGCTCAGGCGCTTTTGTGTGCCTCTGCACAAGTTTCTGTTTGGATGCGCGTGTGTGTTGCAGGCTCCCACTTGTACAGTAGAAGTAGTCCCTGAGTGTTTCTGGGTTGGTGTTTTTTCTCCAGCTTGTAACATCGTGATACAATTATTTTTCCACAGATGTTTCTCCATTACCTGGTTCAGTGAACCACTGGTGAGCAACGGCCAGATTTCCACAGCCCAGTTCAGTCAGTGTGTCAATAAACAGCCAAATGTGCCAACTCGGCATGAAAAGCCTCTCAAAGGCAGCATGTCTGGAATGATTACTTTAACATGAGCACAGTACAGTATTGAACCGTCTCTTGAAAGGACATGGAAATTAATTAAGGTCTGATCCATCGCTCGTGCCTGCCCTCCCTTGTGACTCCACAGGTGAAGTCATTTTCTTTCTTCTATTCTGCAGCTCACAGACTGTTGTTTCACTTGTTGCCCATGAAATCAGTTCAAGTAAATTGTGCACAGAGGAGACTCTGCGTCTTTTCCCACTATGCCTCAGATAAATCTTCAGATATTCGAAGGTATTCCTCGATAGCCTGGAGTAGCTCACCCTTCTCCCCCCAAAAAATAATATAAAACCTCAATATTTCATAATCTGTCCTCCAGTCTAGCACCAATGAGGACTCCTATTTTCTGTTCTTAGATGTTGCCTGTTGTCATGGAGACATGGGGAGTGCTGCATCACTGAGCAGCATACAGAGAGTTATGTCACTGTGGTTAAAAGGGTTACATTAACACCAGCAGCAGGTTACATTAGAGCAGGGCTACATTACCCATTAGTGACGGCAAAACACATTTGTGGTAGCGGGGCCAGCGCAGTTAGCATTTAGCGCTAATCTAACTTATCCGGGTTGAAAACTCAAACCATTTGCTTTAAGTGTAATTGACATTCAACTGACAACTGAGAGCCGCGGCTTCAGAGCCACTTTTCGTTCTGTGTGATACGAGGCTTCAAAGTACACATCAAAGACTTAAAATGTAATAGGAAACATATCTCGCTCCATCACTGAAAGTAAATTCAGGGGAGAGCCGGAGTCGATACACACAATATGCTGCTCATCTCTCCTCGACTCAAAGATGTCTCTGTCAGATTGTTTATCGTTGGCCAAGAATATTGGTTCGCCGCAGGCAAAGCTTATCACACACTGTTTTACTGTCCGACTTATTGACTGTGAGCGCGGCCGATGTGGCTCCTCTCATCAGTGTCCGGCACAATGGCAGCACTGACTTTGATGATCAAGCCTGATGGAGAGGCGGTTACCGCAGCCACCAAGAGCCAACCGGTGTCTGTAAATTTGGTTTGGGCTGTTCAGAGTGTCACCTCAAACTGACATGTCAATCCATGAAAGGTTAGCAGGGTACAACTGAACTAGTGGATCCAGGCTAGCTAACCGAAACCTAAAAATGTTGTTATGCACATTACATTAGAGAATCAGCACACATCATAAGCAGCAATAATCAACCAAACTAACCCTGGCAGTAGTTAATAGCAACAGTCAGTCTGTCAGCGTGAATTTTGTGTTTGTGGTTGAAGGTAGCTGTCTGAGTGTGTGTGTGTGTGTGTGTGTGTGTGTGTGTGTGTGTGGAGCAAAGTAGGCTACAGCAGAAACTAGGGCATCACTGGGACTCAGGAGAGGTGTCTCCAACCCAGCCTCTGTCCTATTTCACTGCCTGGCGAGACTGGCATGTGTGTTTGGTGAGTGCTTGCATGTGTGTGTGTGTGTGTGTGTGTGTGTGTGTGTGTGTGTGTGTGTGATTCAACAGAGGGAGCACGATGAGCAGTCGAGGGAAAATTTTAGGCACGGGAGGAAGGAGAGACTACAGGTGAGCTCCAGACAGGGTACCTGTGGGAGAGAGGAGGCCCAGTGACAGGCCTCTTTACTGGGGAGGAGTGAATGCGCTGAGGCCCCCGGGGTTTAGACCAAATGTCAGACAGTCTGCGCACACACACTGGAATACCTCTGTTTTTTTTTTTTATTGGAATTTGTCACCTTTGTGTGCGCGTGTGATCCAAATGGACAGATGACTCAGAACAGGAAAGAGAGCTCAACGAGGCAGCGCAGACAGGTGGGGGAAGGGTGCATGTAGGTGTTTTTGTTTGGCTTCGTGGGTGCAAGAAATACGCTGTCGAATGTCACTGTAAATATACGTGGTGAAGTTTCTCAAGTATGCACTATACAGCACAGTAAATACTGTGCTCCCACACCCACACTCACGAATCAACCCTCCCACCCATACACACACAATATTTACTGTACTATGACAGACATTATTTATCCACGAGTTCCAGTTCTCCACTGCTCTGGAGCTTTCCGACACATCACTAATTCATTTCTGGCATTTTCTCCCTGCTAAATAAGGACAGGCTTTGAAGTGACATGCTGCCCCTTTAGTTATGGGTCAACTTACACCTAAGATCCCTCTGTAAGCCTATATCCAGATTGAGTTTACCCACCACTGAAACTCTACCCTGGTCTTCGCCATTTAATCAGAATACACATGTAGGTTAATGTGTGAATTGCGCACAGCCATTTGATCTTTGACGATCCCTTGTCTCACACAGCTGCCATCGGCATCACGTAGTCAGATGGGTGTGGGTGTAGTGTTCCGTTGCCAGGTTAGGTTTAAAATGGAGAATTAGCCTGTCAGGTATCCTGACATGTACTTTAATGAAAACTGGGTTTGTATTACAACAACTGTGGATATATACTCTGTAGACTTAACTAAAGTGAGGGCTAAACTGAAACAACTAAAACACCTGCTGAGAAGTTGTTCTAGATGTGCTACAACTCCCCTGATACATATAAATGCCTTGGATGGAGTCGTATGTTCTTTGACAAAAAGCACAATAACCCTTAAATAGCTGTTGGTCTATTGCTTATCAGAACAGACAGGGAGGTTTTTTATGTGAGTGACTGGGAGGAAGTGCACAAAAGAGGGCACGCTACACAGAGGCACTATTAAATCTTAATTTCAGAGAGGTCAGTTTGTCCTCAAGGTCAAACATAAAAATAACCTTCAAAGGAAGAGAGTGAGTCTCTGCAGAAAAAGCAACATATTCCACATTAAAAAGGACAGTTTGTTAATATGCACTATAAACCAATTAGTAACCATGGTGATGGATGAAGGACGGAGATAACGTGCTGTCTTCAACACAATAAAGCTTTGAGTCCATTATACCTAGTCACACTTTATGTAAATATGCACGACATGTGGTTGATTTAAAGCTCTGGTGTCATAATAGGATCAACAGAGAAGGATAAACAGGGGAATCCCGGCATCAGAATTCATTTCCACGCGCTAACATGCTAACACTAACTCATCAGACGGCCATCCTTAATGCTGCAGATAAGCTATTTATCAGGTTATGCTGCATGTAACTTCTCTATCCCACATTTGCAAAGGTAGGTAAGGTCAAGTGGAAAGATTTGTGCAGATTGCATCTCTTAGATACTATATGAGACATTAGAGATAGTAAAATGCACACAGTGACTGCTTTTTACTGCTCTGATGCTGAATTACAAGACAACTGTAGTATGTGCATACTGTATACTGTTTTCCACTCTGCACGTCTGGAATCTGCCTTTTGCATTTCATCAAAATTCAATTTTTAACGTTTGTAAATAACACGCTTCTTACTTGAAAGTCTTTACTCTTTACCAGCAGAATATTTTGATTCGATTCCCATACTTCTGCAACGTAGCTCCTGAGAATTTGTCGTCCTTTTGGTAAACCGATTCTATTCCAAGTTCTTAAAAAGTACTTTCACACCTAACCTAACTCTTGAGAAACCACTAAGATTTAAAACTACAATTTTACATATTTGAGATTTACAGTGTTCTTACTTCCAGTAGATATATACCAATATATCAACATATTAATTTAGAATTTTTAATACATTTTTCTAAAAATCAGGTATACATACATTCAAACCCGCATACTCTGTCTCTGCTGGAGATAATCACATTTCACAATTTTCTCACTTCACACAGCTATTTTTGCACATTTTTTAAAAATTTAACAACAGTTGCTTTGTATTTTTATTACTTTAAGAACGAAAAGACAAGTGGCTGTTAATCACATAACAGGGCAGCATGCCCATTAATTCCAAATGTGGCAGTTCAGTTCTCTGTCTATTAAAAGCACATCTTTGTGTCTCAGAACGCCATGCAGGACAAGCCCTACATATCCTAAGTGAGATCTCTCTTTTTCTTCAGTTTCAGAGGGAAAATCTGCTGAATTGAGTTAAAACGAAAAGGTTCAAACTTAAATAAACTGAAAATAAGGGATTTGCTTATCACGATACAAGGGAAACGCGGCACAGTTTTCTTCTGGGGAACACTTTAACACATACACTTCAATGCTAGGCAGTGACGGATGAGCTCAATAATTTTACTTTACTTTACTTTACTTTGCTTGGCAGACGCTTTTATCCAAAGCAACTTACAAGGAGCTAGCGCTGGGTGTCTGGCTCAGGGACACACCTGGTAGGAGATGGATTAGGAGTCAGACGGGGTACGAACCCACAACCTTCTGTATTCCAGTCTGACGCTTAACCCATTGAGTTACCAGGCCATTTTCTCATTCCTAACAGTATCTGAAAGCACCACTCGATAACATATCACGCAGTGTCATGTTTTCCACGTCATCAGTGGCTCATCAGTATAGATACAGAAACTCAGGAAACTCTTAATCACAGTGTTCATGAGAGTGTTCTATAGAGAAGAACAGCTTTATACATTACTCTCTAGTACATTGCGAACCGTTAGTGAAGAGAAATTTCATTCTAAAAAAAGTGAATGCAGAATGTTTGTCAGGTTGTTGTGCAACAGACAAGAGGTTATCTCCACAGTTGGCTTCAATAGATTACTTATTTAGTCTCTTGCACTCATCATCGCCTCTTAACTGGCTCTATGTCCACCTAAAGGGATTGCATTAACCTCTGCCACTCTCAGTGGGCAGATGAGCTGCCCCCCCCCCCCTCTCCTTAAGACGTGCTCTGTATTAAACTCTTCCTTCTTTGGCTGGGATCCCTGTCTGGCTACTGTCCAGATGAGCGCACACACACATAAGACATACTTGGAAAGCCAGACATAATCCGGTGTACTCAGTATATCACTTTATAGCATCTGACACCTCTCTTTGGCCATGTTATGGTTGTTACAGCACTTCACCGCGTGGCTACTCTTATAAGGAAATGAGACAATGGGAAGCTTGGAAGTTACAGAGAGGCTCGTGTCATATAACATCCAGAGTCTCCTGTGTTTCTGCAAGTGTGTCCAGCTGTTTCCCTTCACAGAGTTTAGGCTGACATACATTTACACACATTCTAATTATAGATTTGCAGACATGACAGATGCCGATAGATCTACTGTCTGTTTTTCTTGGATTATCTCAAGCCAGCTTTCTTAGTCCTGCCAGGGGAATTTCCATCCTATAGCTCACCTGTGTCAGAAGCTTATGCACACGGCCTGGCAGCTGGTGTGCCTGGTCCTCGCTACCGCTCACTCTGGCCGGCTCAATGCCCTCTCCAGCTGGCTGTTCTAGTCCTCTGCTCCCCTTGTTGATGTCTCCATACCCAAGCAGCTGGTGTGCCAGACAATCTCTGTCCTCTTCCCAGTCTACTCTAGGAGTGAACACACCTCTCCCCTCTAAATCTGACATTCTTCATCTTTTTTTTATATCTCTTTTTCATCCATCAACATCTCTATCCAGACAAATGTGTCCCTTCCACAGGAGGGCTGTTTAACTTTAGTGTTTTGTGTGCATACCGACACAGCATGCATATTATTTAACCTCACAACAGAAAATAAAAGTCTGCTCATAAAGTATTTAAACGTTTCAGTGAGGAAAATGATTTGAACAGCAAGAAATAAAATGGCTATTCCCCCTGATTTCCACCCTCCCTCTCAGACGAAGAAAGGGCCAGTCTCCTGCACAAATTAAAGCCTCATTAACGCTAATATGGAGAGC
Source organism: Microctenopoma stevenorrisi (assembly GCA_032270685.1). Classification (NCBI taxonomy): domain Eukaryota; kingdom Metazoa; phylum Chordata; class Actinopteri; order Anabantiformes; family Anabantidae; genus Microctenopoma; species Microctenopoma stevenorrisi. The sequence goes on along the minus strand of JAUMTR010000025.1, from coordinate 12,497,786 downwards.
CGAGAGAGTAAGCAAGTTATTTTTAGTGCTGTTAATAGTTGCAGCAGGTCTGGCCTCTATGTATTAACACACACACACAGTAGATGCAAAAATCCACACTCAAGAGTGTGTGTGTGTGTGTGTGTGTGTGTGTGTGTGTGTGTGTGTGTGCATCTGGCTGACACACACTCAATAATATATACATATCACCAGATACACACACACACACACACATACACTGTCACAGCCTGACATTCCTTCCACTGAGCTGTGTATGCTGAGGCCAATCACTCTGTCAAAACATTTCAACTCTGCTAGGATGGAATATACAACAGAAAGACCTGACTGAGCGCGCACAAGCGCGCGCGCACACACAGACACACACTGTAGAATACATACCACTGCTCAGATACACATCATTTCTCTCTGCCTCTGGAATCATGTATGTATAAGGACAAAAACCTGTAACAGGATGAAAAACACTAAGTCTGCTGCTGTTGTATGTTTGCATCTCTGTGCTGGGAAAACAGAAAGCATTAGGAAGCGTGTTCCTCACTCTACCCTTTCTGCTCCGCATGTGCATACTGTATGGCTCGGTGTTTGCCTGGCAGCTACTGCTGAGGGGCCTCATTGTGAACCTTGTGAGAGATTTTGGGCTAACCTAAGGGAACCCTTATCAAATAAATTATTTCATACTTTCCACTTACTGAATGTTCCGCTAACTAAATGGTGTCAACAAAGAGCACAATATTCATTTAAAATCCCATTTTAGAGCACTCTCCTGAGCGAGAAAAGTTGTGTAAGATAGATTCAGTTTTAAAGCAGCCCCTTTATGGACATGCAGTAACCGTTATCTCTAGTGATAAACTCCATCTCTGGGGATAGTTTTCTGTTTAATATTTAGACAAAGTTATTACTATTACTGGCTCTATAAAGAAAACCCTTAAAGGCTATGAAATGCATTAGCATACACCCAACAAACCCCCACTGTTTATATCGGTGAACACTGTTGCAACTTATCATTACTGTGATCAACAACTCAACAACAACCAACTATGGTGGTGGTTATGGAAAAAAAAAAACTGGACACGCCAGTCTCCTCTGTAAATATTTTGAGCTGAGCTGCTGAAAGCTTTTCCATTTCAGAGTATGCAGGAGTGGAGCAGTGTGAGTGTGCGCCTTTGCATCACCAGTATCTCATTTCCATATTAACGTGCCTTATAATTTAATGTGACTAAAGCAGAGGACTTTCTGGTTCTTTTGTGTGTGTGTGTGTGTGTGTGAATAGTACTGTATGCACAGCTGGAGAATAGGCAAGGATACGGGTGTAAGTGCAGACCGTAAACACCCTTTAACCAAATGCTGAAGTTGGTTAACATCTTTGCTACAGTAAACGGCTGAAGGCTGATCCGAGGGTTGCCTCAGACTTGCAATTAGCATTATTATAAACAGACAACACCATACAGTGTCTAAATGAGGGCTCCTCTGAAAGACGACAGGATGGGTATTTTACAAGTCAAGTTGTGTTTTTTTTTTGTTTAATGGCAAAACAAGTCCAAATGAGAGCAGGAGAAAAATCTAACTATGTGACCTTTATAAGAGACAAATTAGATGTTCTACTTCATTCATTTCACACAGTAACCTTAGCAAAAAACATGACAGATACTTCTTCTGTCATTGCGCCCATCAACAGAAACAGTACAATGTCACAAAGGTCCACCTGCTCCCCACTACACACACGTTACATGAGAAGGATTCCTCTGAATGGCAAAAGTCCATGTTCATGTCCTTAATATTTTCCCGAAAGGTGTAAAGATGCATAAAGATAACGATAAATACATCTGTGAGGACTGCACTGGGCTAACCACAGGCCGTCTGTGTGGATGATGCTCAATTGTTTAGTTCCACACAATTACATTCAAAATAACCCAGAGCTTCTCGAGTCCCTAACAGCCAAAGGCTTTGTTTGATTACAGAAGATTCAAGCCCTATTCCAAAACATCCATAATTGGTTGAAATGTAATCAACTTACGGAGATCACTGACGTTTGTTTTAAATTAACCTCTAAATCTGTGCCGCAAACTTGAACTACTGCAGTTCAAACTCACCGGTCTCCCTGATGTGCGTACCTGGTGCCTCGGGCTAGTTGCTGAGACACCTCGAGAAGGGGAAAAAGAGGGCAAAAGTCTAGAAGGGGATGGCATTAGTGAGCCACACCAGACCTTTCTGTCATTTCTCCTTATTGCCAGAGAAGGGACCTAGGACTTTCACGCTCTGACAAACACAATTAACTGGGGCAAAACGTGGTGCCCTTGGGGCTCCAATGACTCCTGGCTCTTTTAATCTGTTCTGCCTTCATCCTGTATCCCACTCTAGTGTGGCTTTAGGCGATGACTGGCTTGGGGCTACGGGGTGCGTACCCTCCTCAGCAGAGCCTTTTGTAGGCTGAGAAGACACATAAACTAGGCAATTATTTTCTACTCCCGCAGGATTTATTAAGAAAGCAGATTCTTTTCTGTTTGTGGAGAGAAGGGAAGTGTAAGAGGGAACAAAGATGGCTTGTGAAAGAACGAGAGATTAGATGGAGAGAAGGCAATTTGGGCTAGAAATCCGCAGGTACAGTCTATCCAAGCAATGAATCCTTGTGATGTGCTAATCAAGACACAAAGGGAACTGCAGAGGGAGGTGCAAGAAGGACAAAGGGTACTGAACAAATAAAAAGTCAGAAAGTAATATAGAAAATGAAGTAAAAAAAAAAGACAAAGCAAAGCGATATAGCAAGACTGAATGTAAGCACAACTAAAAAATGCAACGCAGCAAGAAAGAGAGCAGTGCAGAGATAGTAAAAGACAGAGCTGGAGAGAGCTAAATTCAGCATGCAGAGTGAGTTCCAGTGCCGGAGAGAGTGAGTGTTTAAACAAGTGTTGTGACTCCTACACGGCCTACGCTGCATATCGAACTGCATCAATACAGGTCTAGCAGGTCATCAGCAGCAACGGCAGGGGCAGCTGAAAATAGTCTTGTAAGGCTTCGCCGACTGTCAGCCAAAGTAGCAGCTGCTGGCTGCGCAGCAACAGTGTGGCGTTTCATGTGGAGCTCCAGGGGGAGAGGTGCGTGTAGGGTGTAGGTAGGCTGGTGGCGGAGAGAAGACAAAGCAGGAAATTAAGATGGAGGAAACACAATAACATCAAAAGAAAGCGATGCAGGAGAGCTCGACTGCAGCAGTAGAGTCTTCTTGTGAGAACGCTAGTATCTTGTTTAGAGAAAATACTGCCACATGAGAGACATCTAACTAGACCAAAAAGTGCTAGGGTAGTTTAGAAGAAACAGAGAAGAAGAAATTCCGCGGGCACGCGCATTTGCCAGTCACATGTATGATCTGGTTGACAGTCACTGTCAGCACCTTAGTCTCACACTGTCTCATTTCACCAACAGAAATCACAATTTACTTTTACACAGCCACAACGTAACTTCTTATAATCATAGTACAAGTATAAACATAAATGTGACAACTGTAATGTATGATTAAATATGCACGTCCAACTCAGTTTAGACACAAAACTGTATTAAGTGCAGTAGCTGCTGCAAAAACAGATTAATAACAAAATACATGAAACCCAGTGGCCCAGATTAAATTACTGTCACTACTACTACAGCACAGTCCTACGTAAAACAAACAAACAAAAACAATCATGCAGTTTCTTGTCAGATTGTTAAGTATGTGTACGGCCTGGTAGCTCAATGGGTTAAGCGTCAGACTGGGATGCAGAAGGTCAGTCTGCATCCCAGCAAGTCGCTTTGGATAAAAGCGTCTGTCAAGTAAAGTAATTTAGAAAAACAACCTTGGTACTTCCTCCCGCTGTTCTTTCCTTTGCCCTCTTTCCATTTATCCTAACCACTGGGGGCGGGATGCCTGTCTACCCTGAGCCTGGTTCTGTGGGCGGCTTCTATCACCCCTCTCACTTATTGCCTCTTGGTGTGTTATTGATGTTTTTCTCCACATAATTATGTGTATTGATTCTAATTCTGTTTGTCATATTCTGTAGTGTCTTAAATCGTTCACTGCAAAGTGCCTTGAGATAACCTTTGTTGTGATTTGGTGAATCACCTGCCATGATGCACCTGCCTTAACTTAAACATCTACAGCACAATGTGTTGCACCTGAATTGCCACAGATAAAGTTGAGACGCAGTGAATAATTCATCCAAGTTTTCCTTCCCTGTGGTGGAGAGGGTGATTCAGAATTCAGCTAGAGGCTTACTCCTCCCTCTGCTGTTATAGTGTACAGTAGGTATAAATGTCTTGCCTCACAGCTGTTAAGGAAGAACATGGGTCAAACATGAAATGCACATAATCAGTATTTGTATAGATGCGTGTCTGTCTACATGAAGAAAACGAAGAAGAAAAAGAAGAAAGAAAAAAATAAAAGAAAGAGTTTTATCACGCTTGTAAAGCAGCAGTAGCAGGGGGCTCAGATTCATCTTATCCCACGGAGAACGTGGGCTCAGGATTGTGGTTTACATTCAACAGGGAGAGATCTGGTGCAGAAGTCCCACAGCTCCTGAAGGCTAAGGCTCACAAAGCCTCTCACTTCTGTGGCCTCCACTTTGACTTCGACCTGTACCCTTTATCGTATCAGAGCTCTGATCCTCATGCCTCAACCATAGGAAGAATTTGACTTTTTTTTGTTTGACTGGAACTTGCATCTCTGCTGGCAGATGGCTGTGTTTGACTACTAGAGCCTAAATGTATAACTGCCTCTTTGAGAACAGCACAGCAGTCTAGAAAAACCTCTGCCAGCTGCACGTGTTTGTTGTTGGCTTGAGAAGATCCAAAGTAACGTTTCTGTAAAAGTTGCTTTTGCAATCAGCCAGTTTAACACGCGACTACATGTTTAGTGACAGTGCACGTCAAAGAAATGTTTTCTTTTAATAAAACACACACATTACAGTGTGTGTGTGCAAATGCTAACGGGCATTATAGAACATCCTGACAAAAAAAACACCAGCTATGTTACAGATGCAATGCCTGTAAAGAATAACAGGAAAAGAAAGTCACAGTTCCTTTTGAAATCAATGGAAGGCTCCGGGACCCTGCAGGGAATAAGATAACAGGAGAACTTCAGGGAATCTACCTGCGGGGACCTTTTCTTGAGTTAGGAATGGCAGCACTGAAACCCCCTGTGGGGTTGGTTCAGTTCCCAGGAGGTTGCTTGGAACAACATTGTGTTTCACTACTGCTTGTAGCCATTTTCTCACAAACTGTATGTGTACAAATACAGTGAAAGTTATTGGCATTTAGTGTCTTCAACACAGTTTACAAATGAGGGTCCTTCAACATTGTCATGCCACAAGTTACACGTAAAAGTCCATGACAACATAATTCGGAGGAGACTGAACAGATGTGGTTAGTTTGGACGGGTTCTAAAAAGAAAATGAAAACATTACTATGGTTTGAAAAAATGAATTTGAACAAATCGTAATACTTCCAGAACAATGTGCTATAAACCAAACACCTCAAGCCCACCATCAAGCACGTCAGAGCAGGGGTGACATTTGAGCTTGTTTGGCAGCCACAGGGAGTGCGGCAGGCTGTTCCACAGGCAAATGGGAATCTGTGCCACAGCTAAGCTCGGTTAAAATTGGGTCATGCAACAGGTCAATGATCCAAAGCACAAAAAAATTAAATGAACTGAAACGATCATCAGAGGCAGAATGGACCAAAATCCCTCTCTGCTGCTTCCTTCACGTGACCTGTCACAACCCATCTTATACAAGTCCCTACGTTCCACAGGGCAAAGTCATGCTTTTATATTCAAGCAAGGTATCGTAAATAAGCCCAGAGTGAAGGGCGCTGGATACTACGCGCGTCCTTTTAAGTAAGAACAAAGAGAATTCCCGGTCGTCTCGCGACTGATGCTTCTCTTTCTCTCTTCCTTTCTGTCATTCCCCCCTTTCCCCTTCCTTAAATAGAACACCTGTAATCACCTATTCCTTTTTATCTCACCTTCCCTGTGAACACCCTGGTGGTGGTGATTCATAGCTTTTCACCTTGCTCTTCCCACAGCTTTTGTACGGTGGAGGGTTAAGAAACTCTTACCCTGTCCCTTATCTGCAACTTTCTTTGACTCTAGTTACTCTCTCATTAAAGAGGGTGAGAGGAAGATATGATTCAGATAAAGCACAAGGTCAAACCTGCCGTCGTTTTACAAATGAAGACTGTGTCAGACTAATTTAAAATGCAGAAGCATGGCAGCGTGTTGAGCATGCACAGTAATACAAACAGGTGCACACGAAAGGCAATAACCTTGCGGACACAGGATGTTCACATGAGGCGAGCAACGCAAACACACTGACCTCTTTTCGAGCCTGTGGAGTTGCACCTCTGTGCTGCGAGCTATTTTTAGCCTCTGTGTCCTCAGACAATTAACCCACAGTGCTCTTACATCTCACAAAGCCAATGTCCCCAGTGGCACATCTTCAGTGTGGGAGCCACTTCAGGCGTCAAATGCGACCATGTTTATACATAGCGTTTTAAATATTGTACACAAATGAGTGTGTGAGCTTCAAAGCACAGGCTGAAACTCCATATGACGCTGCCAGTCTCTGTCTCTGACAGAAAGGTCATGGTCCATTACAGCGTTACCGTGACTCAGATCTGTGAATTCAACTGAAGACATTGCTTTTGAAACAAAACAAACTGGTGGCGATGATCCAGGAATCCCTGATAACAAGCGGGTCGGCTCCTGTAGGTATTTCTTTGTGCTCACGTGCCACATTCATCGCATTATCGAGGAAGGATTAGTCTCTGATGTACATAAGAGACTGGTGTTTCTGTTGCATCTTTAGACAGTCTAGTCAGGCTTGGCACAGAAAACTTCGATTACAACATAGTTGAAAGTACCTTTTGTACCATATTGTCTGTTGTAATGTATCCAACGTCCAGGTTTTAGAGTCACTGTGGATCGATACATTTAATAAAATCCATTAGACGTGTAAGTATACAAACACGTCTAAAGCGTTATGTGAACTGACCTTAAGGCTTAAGACAGTGAAAAGCATTCACAGGCTATTTAACCATGTAGCTACACAGAGCTTAAATTATTGTGCAGTGAATTTCTGCAAGATATTAACATTATCATGCAAAAATGTAACGTTAATTTAACACGTCCACTAATGTTGGTCATTCAGCATCATCTTAAATCGTCTATATTTCCAAGTGATACTGGAGCAAACAGCTGTAGCATGCTAATAACGTCTATGAACTACGCTGGAGATACGCCAAGTTGTTTGTTATGTTCCGTCGGCAGAGGCCATAAGTTAAAGCCACTACTGCTCTCAAAAATGTGTTAAATAATGCATTCATCACTCCTCGTGAGATTACTGCAACCCTGCCTTTATTCTCCACACATCCTGCCCAGTGTGGGGCAAAAGCCCGCGGCCACACACTGCTCTCTGTTTCACGTCCCACATCGCTGTCCAGCGCTCTTTGTCTGTGTTTCTCTGAACCACTTCAACCTTCTCTCTCTCTCTCTCTGATTGCGTCATTCTCTATATTTTCAAATTGCACAAACAGCATGGCGGAGTACATTCAAGCTGCATTAACGAGGTGGAAGTGTGCAGTCCTGTCTGACCTTGTTCGTGTGAGAGGCATACGGAGGTGTGCGTGCATGCGTGCAGTGTAAATGTGTCAGAAACCTGACATGAATCAGCATACAGGATCAAATCAAAGTCCCTCCAATCTATCTATCCTCCACAGATCCCCCTCCTTTTTTTTTAAATAATGATGCACAGTAGGACATTGCAAAATGAGAATGTGCGAGCTGATGAGAGCAACGGGATTTATATATAAGAGAACTGAAATATCTGGACCTTTTTTAATTATTAAATTGTGTTCAAGAGGAATATGCTGAAGAAAGTTGATGATGTTTAAGTAAACCACGCTCCTGAATTTAAGACTATGGGTTTTATCGATTCTCAGTGTTCAACAGCATAGCGAAGAGAATTCAAACTGAAACTTGTTTATATCAAGTTAAAGACTATAATAGAGGTATAGAAAATACCTTTGTGTAATGCTGTGAAAAGCACGGACAAGAATGCAACAAAAGATTAGCTGCTGTACAAACATGCACGAATTGACAAACACGCGCACATGCACGTACACACACACACGCACACACACACACACACACACACACACACACACACAAAATTCCTTTCTGAACCCAATCCGGCTCTGTGTGTCTGTGTGTTTGATCCATGGTGCTGAGTGAATGCAAAACTAACACAAACAAAAGCTGTCCTCTGGAGATTACATAACCCAGTATAACGTGAAAACATCTCAACACCCCCCCCCCTCTCCTCACCTTTTTTCATCTTCTCTCACTTTTCTCCTTTTACTCATTCTGTCTTATCAATCAGGACTGAGATGAAGAAATACATAGAGACTAAACCAAATCTGTGTACAAGAACACACATTACACAACAGCACGATATTTTAAAGGACCAATATGAAGCTCATATGAAGTTCATATTCAAAATATTAGACAGAGTTGTCTCCCCCCATACTTAAAGCTGAGTGGAGTTGTAAAGGACACTGAACATACACAAATGAATGTGAGACAAGTGCATCACAACAAATTTGACAATGGCAAACAGTCTCACGCTGCTTGTCGCTCAGCTAATGTAAACATTTGCACTACAAATTATTAATCTGGTCAAGGGGCTTTCTTTCTTTTGTCAGTGTTTGCCTGATGTGTGGCTGGTTTAAGTACTGCAAGCACAACCAAGCCCGTTATCCTGAAAGCAAACGCCCACTGCTGTGAAAGTACGCACTCCAGAGCTGGATTTACTATTTTCCAAGTCCCCGATAACATATTGCTCAATTTAACAGCTAACATATAAATCATTTCACACTTTTTTCTAAGAACTGTTGTTGCAGCCGATGCAGATCTTACTTATGAAGTAATGAAGTTCCCTCAACGGCTTCACTCGATGCAGGTGAGGGCACCTCATTACTGCTGCTGGTCGGGTGCCGCTGATACGAGAGGCTGAGCGGGCGGGCGAGAGGAACAATGGCAGAGAAAGGAGGAGGAGTGATGAATGATACTGCAGAATTCCACGCTAGCGCGATGTGCTAGGCGGCAACGGCTGTGTCTCTGGAACAGGCACTTCCATAGCTGGATGCGAACAGAGCCCAAAGTACAAATGCTTAGAATGAGCATCCATACTTAAGTTAGTTAACATTAGCTGGAGCTCAGCGTTCACCCCTTCCAACACTAACAATGTGAAAGAGATTGGCTGTAGGATTGTTGTCTGGGAAGCCAGAAGCTCAGTTCATCATGTTTCTTCAAACTCTCATGAATTATAATGGTCATTTTTATTTACTTATTATAGTACATATGGTTCCTTTAAACTATCAATGTCAAAATGTATTTCCTTAAGGTCTTTACAGATTGGGTAAATTTCAAGAAATGAATAGTGTTCACTCAAAGCAAAAATACTTTGCTCTGCATTTATATCAACCAACTAGAATTGAAAGACAGCTGTTCTCTGCCACCTGGGGTACAGCTCAAAATCCAAGTCCAGAGCCTTAGGCAGTTGGCAGGATTATCTCCCTGCATTTAGACCCATACAAACTGAATATGGGCAGGAGTCTGTTTTTTATTTACCCTCCAAATACCACCCTTGTGTTCTCTACCATGACTCCACCTCAAAGGCTGTCCCGTGGGACCTGTGAAAGTTTGGAAAAGTTCAACTCTATGCAAGTATCCTGTGACTTGCCTGAGCAACAACTGCTTGTTTTGATTGCTTCAGCAACCGTACTCCAGCCAAGGAAATGGCCTCACATTGCTCTGTAATACAACTTAAATGAGTTATTAGCAGCTGAGTGAGAAAATCAATACATTGAAATGTATCACTCAGGAAACGCGCCACCACATTGTGCACAAGCATGGTGGATCAGTTATTTCCTACATGACGGCCTGAGGAAAATAGAAAGTCACAAGCAACTCTTAGTTGGCTCCACTTGGACGTGCACCTAAATATTTAATGCCTGAGATTGCAAAAAGGAGTTTACATACAACACTCAACCCAAATAATATTCTTTGTGATTTGAAAGATACAGTGGTGGAGCATCACCATAAAGAATATGTAACTGTCATTAAAGTGTCATTAAGCCATATTGTACTCAAAGCCAAGTAGGGATTATTAGTGTCACGCGCGGCCATCACCAGCACATCTCCTCTGGCAACCTTTCCCATCCTAAAAAACTAAGACTGCTTTTCAAGAATCTCATTGTCTTTATCAGCACAGATTGATGTCCATTCACTGTGTCTCGATTTGTCTTTCCGGAAGCTGCTCTCCTCTTCCCAGCTTCCTTTCTCCTTCCAATAAGGCAGTTTATGAATCCTAAGTACTTAGATCCGCCATATCAGTCTTCTGCCTTTCATCATTTGCCCTCAGTGGATTCACACGTAAGTCATCAATAGTCAACATGCACATCATAAAACTAAAAGGCTAATAGCAAAGAGAGCAAAATACATACACAATAAAAATACAGGATCATTTCTTTGGATTATAATGGATTGCACCAATGATCCAAGTCTGGTCAAATGTTTTATATACACTCACAGGAATATGTGTTAATTATGTTCCACTGTTCAAAATCAATCACACAATTATTAATATTTCTACAAATCATTTAATGTCGGTAGTTCAGAGAGTAAAAAAGGTGAGCTTACAGAGAGAAAAAAGGTCACCATGCCCTAACATATAAAAATATAATCCCACATTTCAACCATTTAGGATTAGTTCTGAACATGTTGCCCCTCAGCAAAAAGTAATCTCTTTTCACTTTCTCGCTCCCATCTTATGTATTTCCTCTCCTCTCCCATCCCCTTCTAAAAAGCCCCAGTTGGCACAGTCTGACACAGTGTGGCGTTGCCAAATAGTGTCCATTAATGTGGCGGACCCACTCTGCCTACTGATGGCTAATACCTGCTAGTGGGTGTGAAAGTGTCCACACTTATTTATAATTACTGATTTAACAATCCTTTGATCGACACTGAATATAAAGCAGCCTCCAGCCTCAGCATCTATCAACACCCAGCACTAGGGCTTAGATAGCCATGATGAAGTCTGTGATGGTGTAACGCTGAAACGCATTTCTCTACGACTCTGACTCAGTATGAGTCTGGCTGGCTCTGAGCGCCACTAATGAGTCCTGGGTAAGATGAGAAGCTGGTTTTTGGACAGAAAGCAGGCTGTACAAAGCATTAACAGCCTGGCTTGTATGCAAAGCAAAGTGATAATAGAAATGGAGTCTGGCTATTTCCTGCCTCCACTTAGAAGCTACTGGGAATGCATAGAGCACTGCTCCCTCTGGATTGGGCTAATTGCAGTATTTGTCACCCGCTCCATTAGAGAACATTTCATTTCCACACACATTATTGTAATGTGCTAGCAAGGCTCAAAGAAACCATGAGTGGAAAGCTATTTCACAGATTTCATTGTAAACAGAGGTGGCGAGTAGCCTCGAGATGAGAAGACAGCAGGAACTTGAGTGTCTGATTTACAATTCCCCTCCTGATGTGCCAGTCGAACGCAACAAGGTTTTAATTTGTCTGAGGGTGCAAAATCTCACATGCTGGACACAGGAGTCACATACGCTAGCATATGGATGGATATGCTCACACAGGCGTGAGCATGCCGATAAATACACAATTTTATATTCAACCAGTAGGAGTTTTCAGTGAGCTTTTCCATTCCATCTATCCATAAAGATGATAAACCGTATTCCTACGCTGCACCACAGTGGCAGCAGAGCACTCTCTGTGGCTGTGATGTGTGGGATACAGGTGGTTTCACCAGGGGAAAGGAGAACCGATCTGGCAGATTCACAGGAGATAAGTGGCGAATGCATATACAGGGGAGACATATCTACCTCTGCTAATGGAAAGTCTTTTACTCAGCTAATGTACGTATAAATATGACATAAATGTAATACCACCAAATGCCCATGGTGCAGTGGACATTTGACAAGTTAAATGGTTACTAGTTATACTATGCTGCTACACATTAACATGGCTGCATCGGCTGTCTCACTAACTGCTGTAGTACCTGCAAAGTTTTATAAATGACAAGCCTATGCTTAAACGTGATATGTAATTTCTTAAAAACAAGCACAAATTTAATTTTGCCTGTGGTGTACCTTCTTCAAAGACTATAAACTGGTGCAACTTTCTCTTGTACCCTTATCTTGTTAGTTAAATTACACGGGACTCTTCAAAAGTCTCCGAAAAACTGGCTCATTAAAAAATTGAAAGGACGATGGTGACCATGGAGGGGCTGACGTCAACAGAGCAAAGCCGGAGTGCAAACTGTTCACTTTTTAAGTTAATGAGGGGAGGTCTCCTTTAGATGTTAATGCTTAAATGCTTCACAGTTATGAAACACGGCCCAGAGCGGCATGCTCATGTAGACCGATGCTGGGAAAAAAAAATCCTATGGGAAGCACTGCACAGATGAGGAAGAATATAAATAGTAACATATACACGCGCACACATACAGTACAGACTCAAAGACACCCACACACACAAATACATAGCAGCGGGAATAATTAGCATTGCAAAACAGTTGCTACTGGCCTATTTTAAACATGTTATTTCCATGACCATCAGTGTGTTGGTCTACAGATGGCTGGTAAAAAGAATGACAGGGCAAAAATACAACTATGTCTCACAAACAGGTCTTTAAACAGTCCAACCTATAACAGCTTGATCTTAGGCCAACTGTCTACATCAGAAAGAATTAACAGTGTGTAAAGTTATGTGTGGAAATACACGTGCATAATTAAACCTACACACACTTCACCTACATCTGTCGAACGGCACACATCACATGCAAATGCACTTTTTAAAAGCTTTTTTGCGGTATGTTCTGTACGCTTTGCTCAATCCCCAGAAGTATTTTCAATCCCCTTGATTATGTCCTAGGCACAGTTTGGCCTTGAGAAAAAGAGAGACGCCTCTGAAGTCCTGTATAAAACACTGTCCTCGATGGAAGCAGTGATGTAATGAATGCATAATTAGGTGTTGACGCATAATCTGGGTTAAAGCTTTATGACTGTGCTGTGTTGGATAGCGGGGGAAGAGTATCACCGGGGAAAGAAAGCATGCAGCTGGAAATACACAGCGACAACACCCTCAGATGCCACATGTGGCGTCGCCACGGCAACCGCTTCCCAAGAGTAAGCCAGCTGACAATCAAGTCTTGTTACAATGATATATGTGTGTGAGCGTGAGTTCATGTGTGTCCCTGTCACTGTGCTGATGGGACGAGACAGAGTTTAATCTCGACAGATTAAGCGTGTCTGTGTTTATAAGAGTCCCATAAAAGACAGCGAGGCATCACAATCAAACGAGATTTATAGGATTTTCACACTAATGACTGGCCTGGGAGAGAGAGAGAGAGAGAGAGAGAGAGAGAGAGAGAGGGTGAGAAAGAGGGTCATGGGTGAATTAGAGGGAGAAAGAGAAAGAGTCACAGTGAATAGTTTAATTAGAGAGGCTATAAATAACCTGCGGCCTGACATTTGAACATGGAGACCTACTGAATGTCTCTCTCCGTTTTCTGCTAGATGTCCCTGATGTTGGAACACATGCCACCAATTTATGAGCTGTCCTCCTTCTCCTACTCCCGTTCGCTCTCGTCTTCTCGTCGAGTCACTCTCTCCTTCTCCCACACATGCAGACTCACATAGCCACATATATACACACACACTCGTCACTCATGTCCCCATATAATTCTTGCTATATATGCTCAAGGAGGGAGTGAAAGGTACATATCAAAAGCAGGTTTTTCGTTAGCTGTCAGGAAGAGGAATGAACACACAGACAGACTTGGCACCAGGTATGATGTCAATACAGAGCCACAAATAGCTCACTCTGACACCCAGCGTCGATCTCCAGCACTGAAAAACATATCTGTCACTTTCTGTTGACACTGGAAAACAAACTCTGCAAGGGATCGGGTGACAGGTCTATTACATACTGTATCTGTAGAGTCTTCCGGGTCAATGAGAGCGAAACAGAAACATCTCTTTCTCTCATTCAGTTTGTGTTTCTCCTATTTAGCATTTGCTGGTTGTATTTATGTAATTTTGTCTGTCCTTGTTTCCCCTTAAAAGCCTTTGCCTGTGTCTGGGAAAGTTACTATGGGAACTCTTCTCGCTGCAGCGTGAAAGCTAGGCAGAAGATCAGAGTCAAAGAGCTGCAAAACTACACTATATGGATGACTAGGAGGTAGTAGTAAAGTGGGGAGAGCAAAAAAGGGAGCTGAATATTCTGAATATTCTTCATTTCTTTGTCAAAAACACAGAGGAGGAAACATGAAGGAGAGGCGCGAATGGAACAGACAGAAGAATAGTGCTGAATTAGAGGAAAGAAAGAGAGTGTTCATCTCAGTCTCAGGAGAGCCCACCTGATTCACCAGCAATAGGACTAGTCATTACTCACCACAGCGCAATGGCCAGTCCCTCCATCACATCTTGTACCCATCTCCCCCACCCTTGTATGCATGCAGAGGGTGCTTGCAGAGGTCAGGAGTGAAGTCAGCACCAGACACACAGAGACAGACACAAAGAGTAAAGGGCAGTTGTTCAATAGAAGAGGAGCAGCCGTGACTGGATGAGATCACAGTAGGAAGAAAGTCGGAGGAGGGAGGAAAAGAAAGAAGGCCTTTAAAGCTTAAAGGTTTTTATTAGGCTGTGAAAATAACGCAGATTAGATTAGATAGATTATAGATTAGTATAAAAATGTGACAAAAGAATACAAGATTGTTGCTTACATCTATAATCAGTAGCATTTTTGTAGCATGTGTTACCTAGATGGAAATACAAAAAACATAATTATTACAGCGTGAATCAGACCTTGGCTTCTCTCTATCATGCAATGGCTGATTCCAGCCTGAAATTGCATGCTTGTTCTGCATGTGGAACAAAAGTTTGTGTGTGTGTGTGTGTGTAACTGGCCTGCGAGCGCCTCGCTGCATGAGCTTGCCGAAAACCTGTTTTCCCCTCATACAATAGGCAGTTAATAAGACTTGCGTCTGCCAATATGGCGCAGTCGATAAGCACAAAGGCCAATAAGCCATACAAACATTAGCCCAGGTTTTGTGAAACATGGCACGTGTGAATGAGAGAATCTGTGTGTGCTGACAGTAAGGGTGTGTGCACCGCGTCTGTTTGCTTACACACTTACTGGAGCATTTGGAAAACAAGATTTGTAATCAAAATGGACAAACAAAAGAAGATTTATTGAGGAGCTGGCAATTTACTCAGTTTTGTACACAAGCACAAAACAAAAGAAAAGACAAAAAAAAAGACAGAATAAAGCACAGTGTGCTTCATGTGTATGTGTGTGCGTGTGTTAGTGTGACCCCTATTTTTCAATCAAAAGGATAAAAAATGCAAAGTATTTCCAAAGCTGGTTACGACTGATCTCTCACACAGAGTGCACATCTACATTTGTATATGTGTGTTTTCATATTGTAGCTGTTTAGTCCCAACATTCACTTTCTCACCCAAATAATAAAGCATTAAGACGCCGCTTTGATGACAGAACATAACTGGAGAGTGATGGATAAACTCTGCCCTTTATTCCCAATGCAACACTGCTCCCCACAAACAAAGACAGGTCTGCACACAAAGAAAGGCAAACACTGGGCAGCAAATGAAAGATTTCACTATATGAAGACGAAACTTTAACCTTTCATTGATATTTGCGCGGCTTGTTGCAGGTTCTCTGAGGTCAACAACCTCTTGAATAACATCTTAGTTCTTTTCTAGCTTGTGGTTTGGTCAATTCAAACCAACTAATTTCATTACAGATTCCCCCGGAGGAAATCGATACTTCGCCAAGTTGAGGTCAATACATCAGCACCTAAAGGATCAATAAGTCACTAACACAGAAGGTGCAAAAGCCTGCATGGAAACACACTTGGTGTATGTTATTTCCGTGCTTGTTTTTACAAACCAAGCAGCCAAAACAACCAGGCAGGTGGATATCTTTTGAACAGCGTAGACTTTGGGTGAACAGTGCATTACAACAATTACAAGTCATGGTTTAATATATTCCACATGAAACAAAGAAGCAAATGAAATGATTCTGTGCCATGTGGATATTCATATTTGTGTTGATACAGAATTTTAGACTTAAAATAGACAACTGAACATGCCCAGATTACTCTTCCTCTGTGTCTCTCACTGTATAAACACATTCCATCAGTGCAAGAATAGCAAAACAACACAAGCCAAGTCACAGCGCGCAGTGCTCCTCTGTGGCCTCCAGGTAGCTTGTGCGCCACTATATTGGCCAGGCCAGATCACTCCCTGTGTCTCATAATGTAGGCACTCAGGGAGACTGAACACTAAAGTAAGTCAGTGGAGCATGGAAGACACACACAGACGTTAGCTGGCAACTGTAGCGTCTTTGGGCTGAGAGACTTTCTGGGTCAAAATGGTGCAGTTAATATAGCAAGACAGGGTAAAGGAGAACATTGTTACTTGTGAGCAATACTCCTCACTCCAACACACACACACACACACACACACACACACACATTCGCCCACAAAAGGCAGACATATCCAAAATGCATCCTAGGATTTTGAAATGACTTCTGGAATGATATGCTCCTTTCTGGGTCACAGCGCCTCAAATCTCCCAGCATTTCATTCAAACATTAATGCACTTATATCCTGAAGCATAATGTCATACACATTAGTACTCAGGTTGAATGCTGTGCACTCGCTCTGTGCTGCTGCTGCTGCAATGAGCCATTTGAGCTAATGATTTGTTTCTATATAGAGCTGTTCTCAGAGCTGTTATTGATCTGTCTGTCTACAACCACAGGAGATTGTACATGGCTCTGTTTGTCTGCCTAAACGTATGAATGTGCACAACACAAGTGTCATTGTCCCTGTGTGCATGATAAACATAGTGAAATAAAAAGCAACTCTCTGACAAAATGCATTTTGAGGTCATTTGTGCCCATTTAAGCCCCAAATCCTCTTTGACCAGAAAATCCTCAAAAGGAAAAGACATGTGGGTAAAAGGCAAAGCAGCACAACCATTTGTGTTGATTTTACTAATACTCTCAACATGTTTTTGGACACTGATGCTCACTTTGTTTTAATTTCATAGAAAAAGAGATCTGACCTTTAAATTGTTGAAGAGAAATCTCTGGTGGTGCTTAAAAAAGTCTTATGTAACT
The DNA here is from genome assembly GCA_032270685.1 of Microctenopoma stevenorrisi. Lineage (NCBI taxonomy): Eukaryota > Metazoa > Chordata > Actinopteri > Anabantiformes > Anabantidae > Microctenopoma > Microctenopoma stevenorrisi. Next base: position 12,480,537 of record JAUMTR010000025.1, on the reverse strand, counting down.
TCTGTATAGGTGTGTGAACCACAAAGTGCACATTTGTGTGTATTATCCCATCTCTTTGCGTCAGCATGTTGTTGCCGTCCCTAGTGGTCTCAGCTGCCTTGTTTATAATTAGTGTGCATGCGGAAAGTGCAGGAACACAGAGACCTATGTGAAAGTGCTGCCACAGAGGACTGTTGCATTTACAAACACGAGCAATCGCATACTGACACACTTCACTCTGTGGTGTATGCAAGCTAAAACAACATGTGTACAGACCACTGGAGGCTTCCGGGAAGCATTAGACAGTTGAGTGATGTGGGTAAAGATTTGGACACAAATACATGAAATTTCACTCCAGAGACACATTATGAAGGTACTCAGCAATGGTTGAGTGTCTCAAAGCACAGTCGGCCAAAAAGTCTTGTCCACTTCTCTAATAGACAACACAAAGGATTCGTTCCAAATGTGTTACTTCCCTACAACGGGGACATGATAAGTCCATGGAAGGAAGAATGACATGGCAGCACAAAGGCAGTCTGCATACTTCCTGCTGGGCCAGAGCCCTGGCAATACTCAAACAAGGCCCAGTAGTTGAGTTAATGCAGGTTAAAGTAACATCCAAAGAGGGAGGCAGGACTAATCACTTGTTGACGTGATTCTGTGCTCTTTGATGTGAGTGTAGGTCAAGCTGCAGCGTGTTGGTCCAGTCTCTCGGCACACAGTGCATGTGTGTGCATGTGAGAAACGGCTGGCGGGCTGCTAAGACACACATCGTACAAAAAAAACCCCCAAACCTATAAGAAGGAACAAGATTTCATATTATGGTAATAAATTGCTTCCTCTCTTAAATATCTCACTCAAGGGAAAAGCAGCAGAGCTTGGTCAGGACACAGAGCCAGACAGTACAGGTAGCTGCCTGACCTACTTACAGAACACACACATATGCGCACTCCTTGATATCTCCAATAAGAAGGTTACATTCATGTGGAACTACTGAAGTAAAATCTGGATGTTCGTGTTTTCTGGCTCATGTTTTCATAAGTTTCTCCTTGAAAACTTAACATTTAGGAGTATTTCAACTTTCCATCATCATCAATAAGGATATCCAGATATCTGGATGGTTGGGTCTAGCCCTAAAACTTAACCGGATGAGTCAGGCACTCACAAGGAAACAGAAACAAAGGCAAAGATGAAACCTATTACAGGAGTTATTTTGTAAACATATAGTAGTTTCACCTCACTGCTGTTCTTTGGAATTAGTAATGACTAAAAAACATTAGGACCCCAGATCTCAGCAAGTCAAGGTGCTGCGTAAAATGCTATCATAAATAAACAGAAGTAATGTCTAAATCTATATGAAAATAATGTCCTGTTTTTTCCAAATGGTGGCTCGTCTTTAACACAGGAACACACACGGACGCACGCACAGATGTGGTACTACACCATCATAAAGTTCGACACTAAAGTCTCATGCTAATGAATCCCGCTGAAACCCCAGAACTTGTAGTTAAGCCTCATTGCCTCACACTGACAGTGTTGTGAGTGCTGAAGGGCTCCCTTGTGTATTCCCTCCCATCCCTGCTCCTTCCTTCTTTTCCTCCCTTTTCCTCTTTGTCCTCACTTCATTCTGTCCATCTCCAGCTCTCTGAGTTATTGTCAACCCAGACGAGGAGTCACACCACATCATTAATTGCCTCTAACAGTACGGTCTACACGCTAGAAGCAGAGAACAAGGATTTCATGTGCCCTGATGGCTGATGGACGGTCTAATTCTCTATTAATGGAGGCAATGCTCCCTCATTGCTCATTAAAAATGAATAAAGACAAGCTCTCTGCACTGGTAATTACACACACACACACACCTGGGTACAGACCCTTTATGATACCGGCAACACTGGGCACTTAGAAAGACACATACGGTGAGTTTCAGACTCCAAGAGGAACAGACACACATCATCACTGGGAGTCCAGCATACAGTAACAGTATAAGAATTATTTAAATGAACACAGAAATAACGTTGATACAGACATACAGAGCAAAGCAATCAACGCAGCAGGATATGCTTCATAAAAACCCGCTGAGTAAATGAAAAGCATCACCAACACAAAGCAGGATTCTACACACAATACAAAACCCACTCATCTGATGCGGGGAGAGGAGGAGAAACAGCTAATAATGTTGGGAGAAATCACAGTTTTGCTCCAGCTATGTCAAACGAGGGATCTCGTACCTCAACACAAAGCGCGGAAGAGAAAAGATTCACTATTCGAACAGTAAAACAAAAAGCCGACAGGAGCGACGCACTTGAGGTGGAGAAGTGCTACAAAGACAATTAGTTAAAGCAAGACAGAGTGAACGTAATGAAGAGACTCGAGGTTAATGACGACCGCCTTGGCTTCCATAAAAATGACTGCATGGTGGGGTGGGGGGGTGCTGTCATTATGCTAAAGCAGGCAGGTAATTAAGTGAAATGCCTAATTAATTCTAATGAAACAGAGATGTTGATAAGTGAGATATAAATATGACACGATGACAGTCGGAGAGGAAGCGGCGGGGAGATCAGGAGCGACGGAGAAGAAGTGTAGCGATCACTGAATCAGAGCTGGCTAGCATACAGCACACGGTGGCGCGCGTTCAGCCGTGCAAATGTGACTGTTTGTTCAATTACAGCTAATTTATGTTTACACAAGAAAGCGGAAAGACACCTAAACAAGGCCAAACAGCCTCGAGGGCCAAAGCTATTAAGTAAAGCAGCGTTGTTCTATTGATCGGCCTGAAAATTAAAAATCCAGCCGCCATAGAGACCTCCTGTTTAGCTATGCTCACATTATAGGCAGAGACACGGTGATGAATTGCCCTGGGATGACAAGAGATTCCCATTCCTGATTCTCGGAGCACTCTACTCACATGACACACTTCTACCCAGGCAGGACTGTTCCCTGGCTAGAAGTGCTGAGCTGTGACTTCTGCTGAATCACAATTAAACAGGCAATCTGCTCAGAGCTCGTACATAAATCAGCTCAACAAAAATACCTTAGCCGACTCACACTCACCGAGACTAAAGAGCAATTTATCATTCTCCTTACACTGGCAATAAACAAAATTGGGGCTTTTTTTTCAATTACAATTTGTAATTTGACCCGTGGGTTACTGTAGTGTGCCAATGTTTCAGGGTATTCAGGACAAAATGTACGTTATCAACTAAAAGTGACAAAAAATTTAGAAAATCAACAATGCTCATAGTTGTGGGACGCACAAATCTTCAAACCAGCGCGACTTCTTGTTTAGGAGATTGTAGTTATTTTAGGTTGTGTAGGTTTACGGAAGGAAAGGTCAGAAGTTGTTGGCTACAGAGATATAGACAGTGGAAAAAAACTCAATCTTTCTGAGTAAGGCCAGGAAGAGGGAGGCTGAATTTCTCCACAAGCAAAAGCTACAAGTGAGACATTCCTACATTGGTACTCCTTTGTGTTATCTGTGTTGTTCTCAAGTACTTGGTTATCAATTCATCAGTGAAACAGTTCTCTTCTGTGCTTACAAATCCAGTCTTGCAGTACAACATTAAGCTGTGTGACTACAACTTTATCAAAGTTTTATATTGCTGGGTTTACACAACTACTTGGTTAGAGCCAGGTAAATATCGTGGGATGGATTAAAAAAGAAGCAGCTTCATAGACGTCTTATTAAACACAACATAAACCCTCCATCCACCCTAAACACTTTCTTGCAACTCACTTTCTGGTAATACATTTTGTAAAGTATAGCTCTGTTAAACAAATCCATGTGATATGATGGTTGGGACACCTCACTTTGATGTATTATTTGGAAGTATTATCTTCTATGTCTGTTATGGTAATGTTCTCTGTTGTAAATGTCTGACTGACAAAAAAACACACTAAGCACTAAAAGTTGATGAAACAAAAACAAACACTTCCTTCAAAATATTTCTTTGAAGTTTAAAAATGCACAAATTATGTGTTTCTAGGAAAAAGAAAAACAAGTTAATGGCAAAGCCAGGCAGAAAACTGAATGTAAGTTATAGCCTCATAACATATATGCTATTTTAAAAACATGAAAATTGTGTTTTTAGTTGACAAAAGCATAAATGTCATGAACATATAATGAATCTTTCATTCAACAGAACACTGAGTTATAAAAAAAGTAATTCATGCAATATCATCTTATCTGCACTTCGCAAAACATTTCCATTCCGGCTTTGAAGAACAGTAATGACTCCTCACTACAGGACTAAAGCACTTTGGGAACAACATAATGGAAAAAAAAGGATGAGACAAAATGACCCACTACAAATTGTAGCACAGTACAAAAGAGTTTGAAAACCAAAAGATGACATCCCATTTCAAATGGAAAGTATTCTCTCCAAAATGACAGTTGTACATCACATGTCTTGTTCCCTTTTGGCGCTGTCGGCGGTGCAGGGTGAGGACATGCGGAGTCACAAAAATGAGTTTAATGTTCATTAATTTCCTCATGTTAATGAAACATCTCCAACTGATGAAACACAACGCAGGAGGCAGAGGCAGAGGCCATTATATCAGGGAGAGCGTGCACGGCAGCATGGACCCAAAAACATGTGTCGTAGACACATAAATGTGTAAAACAGAAAGCCCCGAATACCAATTGGACAAATAAAAAAGATAAAAATCCCAAATGTGTCAAAAACTATCTCTGCAAGTCTGGCTGCAGGGTTAATTTGTCAGGTTTCTGTGTGTGGGTGTATCTGAACGTTGGTGCGTGTGAGCAAGAGAAAGCAAGTAAGAGAGATGGCCCTGTCCAGTCGCTGCTCTGCAACTCACAACTATGAACAAGGAATTCTGGATAATTTGTCATATTCATTATTCCACAGGCCATGAATACCAAAGAGAAAGAAGACAAAAAGAGAGATGCAGACAGCTAGCCAACCACCACAAGCCCTATTTCCCCGATCACACAATCTGTTAGCACTGACAGATTACCTCACATCACTGGGCTCAACATTAGTCTTTAACAGCGTGCGTTTCTCACCGCCTCCCTCATTCTCTCTCACTCTCATGCTTCCTCTTTTTCCATTTTTTATGGCTCCCCGGGAATTCAAACAGTTTCGTATTTCCATCAAACAGAGATCTGCGGGATTCAATATGAAGTTTGACAGGGAACATAAGTAAACAGTTATTGAAGATAAAAAGAGGCTTTGTAAAGCACTGTGCGATGACGGAAAAGGTCTTGACTTACTCAACCTCTGCTTTAGTGTGTAGCAATGTAAACAATAAACAGCAGGGATCTGAAATAATGCCAGGATAACTCATGTACACAGATTTTTAAATGAAAGAAAATACTGTGACGATGCATCGCCTAGGGCACCAAGCTATGAACATCACTGAGTCTAGGTCTGAAATGATGGCTGGAGTAACTAAATCACTGAATATCCTTGATGCAAATTCTTTGCCTTGAAGCTTTGTTTAGCTTTGTGTCCAAAGTCTAGATGGAGCACGATTCAGGTCTGGTATCAGGGTCAAGCTGGGTGGAGAAGGAGGAAAAATGAAACAACAAGCTGAAAACCCTACCCTAGTTTTGGGTTCACAAAACTGCACTGTACACAGTGCAGTTTTGTGAACCCCCAACATTACAGCGCTGTGAGAAAGTATCAAAAAGCAACACATCCTGCACAATCACGGTTCATTGAGGATTTTGCCATGGGGTCAATTATTTTTTCATATAGAGCCTGAAAAAACAGATTTTTTTCCCTAAAAAAAAAAAAAATATATATATAATTAAAAATTATCATTTTCCATTTTCTCAGGTTATCTGTGAGTAATATTAGTTAGATGACCTGAATCATTTAAGTGTGACAATTATGCAAAAAAATTTTAAATAATTGAATAGCACTGCAGTATCCACAAAAATGTCCAGACCAAACAGGTTATTAATGTTGGCTTTTTATCTAAAGGAGGTGAGTAACTTTCATTACACCATCTCCAAAGCATCTGCAAAAATCTGCTAAAAAATGTTCATATTGTTTATAGGCACAACTAGAAATGAATGAAATGATAGTGGAAAGTAGATGAAATAAATAGAAATTAAAAACTTTTTTTAGTCCAATTTTACCACCTCAAATACTAATAGATTGTAGCTGACTGACAGCGACTGGAGGTTTGGATATGTGGACAGATTATTAGTGCAAAAACATTTCTTTCTGTCTCACTTTGCTTCCACAAACAACAACTGGAACTTTGTGTTGTGTGTCTAAATGGGACAATATCCTCACACAGCTCATTCTGAAAGTCCTAGTTATAAATAGCCTACAACTGGGAAATTCTTTAAAATGAGGGATTATACAGCTTGTTTTTAACTACTGTTATCCGAATGTCGGGTCAGGTTCAGATTTGATTTGAGATGTGTGTGGTACTCATTCAATACTGTGTTGACTCCTATCTGTCCGCTCGTTTTCATATTATTATTAGTAGTAGTTGTACAATGTTTAAAACCCAGAATGCAAAACTGCTCTTCGATACACTAACAGCGTTTCAGGTAATATTATTATCAGCGATTTAAACAATGGAAACATAGATTTTTCTAGAAAAACAGTTAGGTGTTTTCTGCGAGAGTCTCTCGTGTATTTACTGCCGCTGTTTAATAAGGCAAAATTATGTCTTATCTTTTTGCTTGATTAATGCTGGAGTAGCAGATAGAATACTTGATTTGAAAAAAATCAGTAGCTGGAGCTCTAACTGAGTCAAGCTTTTTTTAAATGTACATGTTTTTACTTTTTTTTTTTACAAAAAGTCACAGTAAAAAAAAAAAGCCCAAACACACTACAATTCACAGTAAAAGTATAACAATGACACTGGAGTCGTGAGATGTATACAGCCAAATGGTGAATGGTGCAACCGCACAGCTTGCCGTGTTCATCCATGCCGTTCATGCTGAAACCCTGTTGATTTTCCCTTTTATTTTCCATTACTCCATTTCCCTTCCTTTTCTCCCTCCCCTCGTCCGTTCATAACTGTCTTGCACGCTCTAGCCTGAGAGCCAGACACCTCCGTCTTGGTCATTATGGGTTTTGGCATGAGACCGGCCACTCCGGTTTTGCCCTGACTTCCTCCTGGAGTGATCCAATCCTCCCCTCTCCTAAACCCCGACCGCTAAAAGTCAGTGGGTGAGGCCTCCCGGGAGAATATCAGTCTGCTGTCCATCTGTCATAGAACTACTTGCCAGAACCAAACATACAAAGTCAAGACAGCGTTGAGTTAAATGAACTTACTGCTTAATCATGATTCTGATCAAGTGTATTACTAGTGAAAAACAGCACGCACACAAAGAGACTTTGCCCTACATCAGCGTCTGCGGGATTTCATGTAATAAAAATAACCTTGTGTAGATATTTGGATGAGTTCCTAAAACGTGGCAAACTTCCCCACACTATCACTGTTCAAACTGTTGCTAAAAGGAAAATGATTTTACTTTAAAAGCTGAGTTCTTCACAAAAAAAGCAGCGGAAATGTGTGTGTGTGTGTGTGTGTGTGAGGCACATGTGCACATCTCCTGTGGGTTTGCATGTGTGTGTGGAGTGCTGTGCTATGCCAGAGAGCCCACTGTGAAAGCACAGTTGTCTAATCTAAGATCAAGCAGCCTTGGACACCTCCTCACTGGCTTCCACTGGGAACAGGATGGAAAGCTGGACTCAAAATCCATCCATCCACATCACTTGGACCTACCTCCCTCACTACTTACACATCTCTCTCACATGAAAAGCCACTGCATCACTTCTGCACTTGGTGTGCAATATGTGTTGTGATGTCATGAGTTTAAGTATAATATCTGACTAGTATCATAAATAAACATGTAAATCTTCTTTGGATATAGTTTGATCTGCAATTGCTTTATGCAAAGTGTGGTATTCAAAGATCGGCCTTAAGAATTAGTTTAGATCAAGGCCAAAGAGTTGTCATTAATGATTCACGGGGTGTGTGTGTGTGTGTGTGTGTGTGGGGGGGGGGTTCCAGGCAGATGAATGAGTCTATTTTTTTTAAGTTGCTCCAAGGTTAGCAAGCTCTCAGCAAGTGTGCTCCTGGGGATAACTTGGTTCTATCATGACAGGCCACAGCTGCTAGCTAAGATACTACTCGCAAGACGCGCTATTCATCCATCTGAGGACAGGAAGGAAGCGAGGAAGGGACGGAGTGATTCATAGCCACCAATGTGAAGCGTGGAATCAGGCTCAAGGCTTCTTTGTTTTTCGCTGTCTCCTTAGCATAATAATTAATTCTGTAGATGTTCATTTGCTGCAAATGATTCTCTGACACTCACTGGATTTACTTACTTTTTTATTATTGTATTCAAATGATCCTACAGTTCAAACCAGCAGCAAAATCACAACTTTGGATTCTGAACAGCTTAAACAAACAAAGTGCTGCATGCTATTTAATGAGATGAATAATAATAATGAGCATTTATCTTTGAACAGGATAGTTTTCCCTGTCTTTATGCTAAGCTAAGTTAAGCTCCTGTTGTAGCCTTATGTTAAACACACAGATTTGAGGCTTGCACCAATTCCGCCCTTTTAAGCTGCTGAAATGTTAAAATGAGAATCATAAAATTTGGTGATATTTAAAAATAAACAATTTAATTTAATTTTGCTGCAAAGAACATCTATTCCCAGGTAGACCTCTATAAATATGCCATTGTATACAAGCAGAGTGAGGTTCTTGGTGCTGACAGTCAACGCAGACCCTCAGGTAATCCGCTATAATACGTCAACCATAAAGCATTTAGTTAACACTTTCAATTTTCCCTCTACTGACTGTTCCATCCACAATCCCTTCTCTATGTATCCATCTCCATCCCTTCTGGGAAATTACAGTTGATCCCTTCTTTCATCACACCCACACACTTTAACTCTCTCTAGTCCCATTTGTCAGTTCTCCTCACGCTGACTGCAGAATCCACAATCAAAAAGTTATTCATTAACATCTGTGTGTCTTCACTTATCAATCCCACTCACCAAAGCACTTCCCCCTTTTCTCCATACGCCTATATCTTACCTTCTCCCAAGCTTCTCAGATTGTTATTCACAGTTGTTTACACCCTCAACCCCCCTCGCCCCTCTGCTGACTTCTTTCAGGTTCCCTCCCTTTAAGGGCAGCACTGGATCAAAGCCATGAAGATGGTGGGTTAGCCACAGGCATGTAAGCTGATGGCTTATATTCTCCTCCTACCACCCCCTATTAACACATACACACAAACACCTGCAACTTCCCACTCAGAGTCTGACTAAGACTCATGCCCACATGTACACACAAACAACAATACCCTGGCGCACACACACACACACACACACACACACAAACACACGCGCACGCACACGCACGCGCGCGCGTCATCTATTGTTAATAAAGAGCTCATTTCCGCTACATAGGCTAATTCCCAACTTAGATCAGATGTCTGGTTCTCCTTAATGTGGGAGGAAAAGAAAAGCACCAATGTTAAGAATGTGGTAATTCTGTTTCTTTTACTCTCCATATCTGTGCCCACAGCAGGGTACAACGCCACGGGGAGTGATGAATAAAGGGATGTGGAAAAAGTCATTACGAGTGCCATTTACGTACTGCATGTACTAATACCAGCCAACCATTAGAGTGTGGGCCAACATAAAGTAAAACGTGATACTGACTGATTTCTGTAGACACATACTTCATTAATATGTCTGTATGAGAGCTACGCAATGCTATATGCTGCTTCAATATAAGTATTGAATTATTAAAGACATTTTTTTTTGATTCAAGGTTAAAACAACCTTTGACCTAAACCCATTAATGCCAGAGGAAAATTGAGGCCACTCAAGATGGAACAACTTTCTCAAATACAAATAGAGTACTGGTAGCCACAAATTACCTATTGGGTTGAGGTCTACTAGAATAGTGTTTTACAAAAACAGAAACTGGCATGAAGAAAGATCCCAACTACGTTTTCTGAAGGTTACAACAGTCCAACATTAATAGGAAATGTACAAGCTGTTGCTCTGAATGACTTCAGCACATCCAGGGCCACAGGACATCACTAGTCTGTCACAATGCTCTGTTTGGTCCAGTCTTCTCGCAGTCTCCTGCACGGTTAAGTGACTGTAGTGCGTTTCTTTTCTCTAACTTCGTTGTCATGAATTTTCCAGAGGATTTCTATTGGGTTTAGGACTCTGAGCTGGCCATTTCATTTTTCCAATGTTAGCAGTTTCAATGAAGCATGAAATGTGACAGAGGGCATTATCCTGCATGATTATTGCTGGCTGATGTAGCTGTATAAGATGCCTAACTGTTATACTGTGGTGCTTTGGCAACGCCTGGTTGGGGTCAGGACCCCCAGGTTGGGAATCAACCAGAATAGTCCCATCACACCAAATAACCTACTTCCAGCTGACAAACTCTAGCTACTGAGGTTTCACTTGAGCATCCTTCTCTTTACCACTCTCCCATTAGGCTTCAACTGGTAAAAAAGCTCAGGCAAAAGTAGTTTTACAATCTATCTCAGCTCAACTGCAGAAGCCTCTAAAGGAGCTGTGCTATAGGCACCTTGGTGACTTCCTTCCTATAAAATATATAATTTGTACAGTAATCAGCTGTTAAATTTCTAAAAGTCTCAACAGGCTGTGCGGTTTGTGCCTATGGTTATGCCTAATTGCACCAACCATCTGCTTACTTACTAACTAACAGCTACCTAGTAGCATAAGGTGTTCCCTCAGAAACTGATGAGAAAGGAAAGGATCATATGTGATGCTGTTAAGTAAACAATACGAGAGCTCATTTTTCCACAGCATCAGCGTTTGGAACAGGCTACATGGGTTGTGTCAGAGGCAGTACATGTTAGTTTGAATTTATTCGAACTTGACTTTTTAGAAAAGTGACAGCCCTGCTCTCTAGAGACAGTGATTCGTATGTGGGTGAGACATATAAAAAAGTGTTATAATAAAACATGTAAATGACAGAAATGAACTGATAAATGTATAAAACGGAATGACAGAAGGTGATGAAGTGCAGAGTATTTGTGTATGTGTGTCAGACAGCTCGTCTCTACGTCCATCCTATGGTCCCTGAGGGGTGAACGGATGTCAGGGCTGCTGCACAGACAGCCTGCACCTCAGGGCCCAGCCGACGCATGTTGTTCAAACGAACTCATCTAAAAGAGAAACTAAATGACACAGCTTGTGTAAAGACGGAAGCTGCAGGAAAAGGGAACGCGCGTGTACGTGAAAAGAGTGAAGTCATACATTAGACGCGAAGCCAGGTAGAAGGAGACCATAATTAAATTAAAAAGTCGATGTAGATAATATAAGTGACATGTCTGAGTTACTCAATCAGCACAATATGAGTATCCCACTCAGTGTGATCTTCACATAATCTAATCTCTCTAAAGATATAGCACCATGTGTTTCCAACCCTCTCTGACTCTCTTTACATAATCAGGGCTACTTGACCTACCATCTCACTCTGCGCCTCCTCACTTACACAACTCTCCCACCTACGACTCTGCATCTTTTGTGTTCAAGAACCGTGAAGCTCAGAGAGAGAAGAGAGAAACAGGACTGTGATACACTAATGTTCAATACGTGTGTGTGTGTATATATATATATATATACATAGCAGTCTGCTACTTATGAGTAATAAGCAGCATCAGAGTCCAACACACATTTCATTAAACTACCAACATTACACATGGATGTTCCACAGTTCCATCTCTTAAATCTAGTGAGGCAGCAAAACATATTTAAATACAAGGTTTGACAGATCTAAAGAATTGAGAATTTGTAATGGATTCCCAAATTAATCAGTGCTTTTTTCTCCCCATCCCTCCATCTCCACCGTGCTCCTTTCCCACTTATCGTCTTACATAGTGTGTCTTTTCAACACTCACGACAACCCTGTTACCAAAAATAGCCCTTCCCAGCTCTCACCCAATTCATCGGGACAACGGCTCAGACAAGAGGATGAAGAGGGTGAAAGTCAGCCCTTCTCAATCTGGAAAATTCTTTCAGAAGGTTGCTGGCAGTCACGGCTCTGCTAGCGTTACCCGGCTCGGTCGTTCCAGCCCTGAACCAATCAAAAGCACCGTTCTTGTGACCCCTCAAGCTACTTGGAGCAGCAGTGAAGGTAAGAGACAGACAGGTCGATTACGCAGCCTGTCTCTAGGTCATTATACAGCTTCTCCTTGTCTTTTCTTACACCCTCATCCTTTCTGAGAGCCCTTTGACCTCCATTACATTTTTGGTAAATAACACGGGAGCCATCTGAAAAGATGAGTGATGGCAAAATAAGTGGGAAATGGGGTGAGGGAAAGTGAGAGAGTGTGAGGAGGAGGATAAGGACAAGTTAACAGAGTCATTCTCTATGGACTCTGAGACCAGGCTGAATGAACCAGCCGAACTAGAAGCTAGAAAGCAGACAGGTGGACTGAGCAGAGGAGACTGAACAGGATATATCTGTTAAAGACAAATAGAAAGAGAGGAAGAAACAGGAGGCTGACGCACAGGTAGCATTGCACTTACAACTATGTAATGTTGTTGTAGGAATGTTTTTGGTAGCGTTAGGTGGTTGTAGTTTGAGAGCGTCTCTATCTAGCCGTGTAACAAATCTTTCACTCCTGACGGGAGACTCCACACACACACACCGAGAATAATGCACCATGATTACTTTAAGTTATAGTAAATGACACTTTTCCGTCATTTTAGAAACCATCAAGGTAGAGGGTAATTGCTTTGCGCAGCACTAAACGGCTGGGATCAGTGTGACTTTAAGTTACCATATCCACTGGAAAATTAGTAAATATTATTAGTAATAAGTCTTTGGTTCCACACGGTGAAGTGGATACTCACAGTGAGCAACTCGGCTCTGGCACATTATCCCTGTCTGCCTCAATATCACTGGTGTGAAATTAATTACTCTTGCCGTGAGAGTTGGGTGACAAAGCAAAATGATGAAGGGGATCATTTTGATAGCTGCATAACAACCGCGCACTACACACGCACAACCAGGAACACACAGCTAACATAAATGAACACTTGGTTTGTATTTTATTTTAGATAAAGAAGATAATTGACTTCACTAAGTGGCTTCAGCTGAATTAAACTCATCTTTAATAATATTAATTTTTAATAATTTCCTTTCACTGCTTGTTTTTACTATTGTTCTTTCAATCACTGCAGTACAGAAACGAAGAACTAACATAAAGTGTCATAGATAATCCATCTTTAATGTGAATATGACTCGACATATCATAGTGATATTAAAGAAAACTGTCTGTAATTTGGATTTTTGCCCATAACAGCAATCAAATTCTTAGATTCTAAATGTTAGACTACTGTTCTTAAATGGTAGTCTTAACCACTTTAAGTTTGATGGTCACGCATCTAAATATATAAACTATAAATATATAACGATTGTTCTCAGCCGTTTTCCTGGTAGAATTTCATTGTGCGTTGCACAGATGCCACAACATACAGTAAATCTAAAACTGATAAAATAATTGGTTTTAAATCAATATTGCAATTTAACAACAGCAAATTCAAATAGCAAGGCTGTATCTTCGCAATCAAAAGAGGTATTTTATATGCTGCAGACTGCTAGGGCAGTGTCCCCGCAGGCTTCACGTGCGGACATTTTGCCCTTCTCCGCCTGCAGAGAAAGTGACAATGGACAAGATCAACATGTCCGACCAACAAAATAAATCTCCTCCAGAAGTGGGCAAGAGCACCACTCTATACACAGTTGTTTATTTAAGAAAGTTCATTGTCAAAGCTGCTGTGTGTGTTCTGGGGAACACTGCTGTCAAAATAAGACAGGCTAGTCAGCCGGGACCTTCATCACCATTAGATCTTTTCTATACTAACTCATTTTGTGTGCATGACATAGAGGGAGATGGAGAGGAGGGGGGAGAGAGAGAAATGAAAGAATTAAGTTAACAAATAAATGGCTGTATGTATAGGTTTGTGCTGTATGGATATCATGATATTGAAATCTATATAGAAATATTAACTGTGATAATAGTATTCTGTTCTATATGCGGTCGATCCTCTATCCTTTCTAACTTGTTTGTTGTGAACAATACAGACGAAAAGGAACCTCACTTAAAATTGCACATTAATTCTCTAATATTGCTCCAGTGGTTCCCACACAGTCATTTATATGTAGCGGCCTGCCACAATATCAACACCGACAGCCGCATATTGGCTTTCTTTTCTTTTTTAAATGTACAATGAGTGAGCAATCATATTTTATTGCTGGGCTACGCGGCGTCCCTCTCGCTCTCTCACACGCGTACTGAACTGACTTGCCTCTCAGTGAGTACCTGTCACCGCTCCTCATGACGAGTCAGCTCTTCAGATGAGTCATTTGAAACATGTATAAAGACACAGCTAGGTTGTCCAGGGTAGCACACTGTATATAGTGTGTCAACTCTTGCTGTAAGTACCATATTATATATATATATATATATATATATATATTATACTATAGTGATCCCTCTGGGGAAATTGTTGGTAGATAGAACAGTCAATGCTGTTGTGGGGTTGAAGTGTCGGAGGACGCGGGAATCAAACCACTAACCCTGGGGTTCATAGATGTCAACTGTCGATCTTCGTCTTTCTCTTTTTCCACAGCTTCTTTGCAAACCAAATGCATATGGATAAGCATGTCAAAAGAGCTTTTAATAAGCTGAAGAACAAATATTTAAATAATGCACGTGGGTACCGACACGTTTAAGGTGGGCAGAATCCACTTGTAATCTGTACGCATGTTTGTATGCAGCTTACTGTGCGCGTGCATTATTGTGCTCTGCTGCTTTCCCTCTTTCACCAACCGTACCCTCACTCCTTGAATAATATATGGCTGTTGCAGTACAGTAAGAATCCCTAAGCAGTGACAGATGAATGCTTCGTTCTGGCATTCATTCTTAATATGAATGTCGAAGGAATCTACACACCGGTCTGCTGCTTTCAATAACACCTTGCTGATGTCCTGTGCATCATTCATGTGCATATACCCTTTTCCTACTATGTCATTTATTCCTGGCTGCCTTACACCCTCATATTTGCCCATTACATACATCTACAAAATAATGTAGAGACATAAACTTGTGTGTGACAGATGTTTTACTCAGCTCGGGTAGTATTCAGATATTCGACCTGCTGCAGTAAAGGGTCTGGCTGCTCAGGCTCCTAAACAGCTGATTTGCTACAGAATCCATACAACTGCTAATCCTATACTGCTGGTATCATAACTATGTCATTTGCACATTTATCTTCCTGCAGTAATAATAATAAATTCACTTAAGCTACATTCATTGTTCACAATGGTTTTGCATCTGGTACAACCAGTTGCTCATGTTGGCAAACTTAAGTTCCATTACTGAAATGACTCTCTTAATGACTCTTCTTGACTTGTACTTTCGTTATGGTACATCTGAGAATTTACCATTACAGTGTCATAATGACTTTGGGCCACAGTGGCTGATGTTCAGCGAAAAGTCAGTGGCACAAATGTTTCTCCTTCTTGTTTAAACGTATACCGTTTGAATGCTGAAAATAAACTGCAGCACCATCATTCCTTAAATGCAAATAAAGGCTAAGGAGAAACCATTGATTATGTGGAAAAGAGGAAGCTGATGATGAATGTGTGAATTTGTCATCTGGGGAGAGCCTCAGAGTGAAATGGCCGGCGCAATCATCAGCAGAGGGATGTTTGCGGGGAGGCATTGGCACACAAACACATGCATACGCGTCTTTATAAAGACAGAGAGCAGAGTGGCACAGGACAAAGATAAGAAGAAATGAAATAAGAAGCTCCTCAGAACCAACAGGCCCGAGAGCAGAAATCCAATTTGTTTCACACATAAAAAGACCCAAACCTCAACCAAGAGCAACAAAGTGAGCTTACAACAGCCAGGAGCTATTTGGGGTAACAGCTGGTTCCTGCCTGTGTTTCACAAAGGCGCAGTCATTTATAGCCATGTGGATGACAATCTCATCATGATAAACAGTCGCACTGCGCAGCCGGAGCCACAACAGGTGTGAGACGTAGACACGGGGCACACAAAGTGAGTTTGTGCGCGTTATCCTGTTGTGCCGTGCAGACAGAGGAATCGTTTGATTGACTTCCATTTGCTCTTGGACAGAAAAGAGAGACTCCTTTATCAGGTCACCTTAGTAATTAAACGCACAGAGCTGTGGTGACAAGAGAAAGAAAGCTAGAGTCAATAAAGGGTAAAAGGCTCGGACTTAGTGATACCAAAACAGATGGAGACGTAATTTTGGAGCGTATTTAGGATTAAGATACACTAAAATGGAGGACAGGGATCTTAACACTCCGCCACTGATCCTCTTAGGTGGGCATCTTTGCTGCTGCTGCTCTGAATGTGCGTGCGTGATACAATTATGTACTCAACACGTAACTCTCATTTACAGCCTAGGGTTACCACGGAAACGCCAACAGCCGAGTAGCAGATGACACGTTTAAAAATATGACTACAAGAAAAAAAAAACACAACAACAAAAAAAGGTTACACCTCATTGTCATGTGTGCCTTTTACCTAGCATGCGGGCGTGTGTGTGTGTAAAGAATACACAAAGCGTATATTCTGCACGGCGTTGTGAGAGTTATCTGATTGTGAAGGGGGTGGGAAGGAGACAGAAGGAGAGGGATGTGTTGAAAAAGGGAGATAAGAGAGGGGAGGGGCTGCTGACGGGAGTGTGGATGGTTTCTATTTTTAGCCTGCATGTGTGATATATGCCAATAGGTGTTCAAACCACAGAGTAAGTCTGGCTATGATACATGAAGATTTTGTCCATTGTTGCATTGCAAGTGTGCAGATAAAACCACCATAACTAACATTATTACTGTGCCTTTTTCAGATGAGTGGCTGAAGATAACTGTTGCCCCCAATATTTTCTTTCCCAGCCACAAGGCAAAGGTACAGTGAGCCTCCACAAAACCACGTTAACTGAATGTGTTGAAATTAAATTGAGTGCCCTACGGAAGCAGCAGAGGGGGGGGGGAAATCATATCATGATGAAATCAAATCAGGATTATATCCATAAAGCCATTCAATCACTTGTTAATCCAAAAATGATTGGGCTTTGTGAAAAAAATAAAGACAAAGCTACACAAACACACACACAGATTAAGTGACGTCAATCAATAAATTCTGATCATAAAGTGATATCAAAACATCCCAACAGTAACAGATCCCGACAATTTCTCAAACGCCATGCTAAACACAATTAATCAGCCCAGAGGAAGGAGAATATTATGAGTGATGGCACAGAGAACGTCACATCTACTGTGGCAAAATTACCATGCAACTTTCAACATGGGCTTCCACTCTGCAATACATCTTTGCTTGTAATGCTGCAGTGCAGGGGCTACAATCACTTATTGGATTATATGACTATCACATCAATCACACCCTGCTGTGACTGGTCTCCACTTACTAAAGCATTTATCTGATCATCCTCTCATAAATGGGCTGATGAATTGCACCGTCCTGTGACTTTGGTCCAATCATAATTGCATCTGTCCCCAGTGGAGACTGTTTCATGCCTCTTTCCGTCTCCATCTCTCTGAGTCACTCTCTGGAGGGGGTCACGCGCGAACTATAAAACTTAGCTTGACTGGCAGGTACAGAATTACTCAGACAACATTATCAGTATGCATTGGGACAAATTTAAATAAACAGTAAATAAGGGAAAGTGACACAGAACAGTCTCCAAACTTTTTGGTGGGTATGCGAGGCCGTACACGGAGGATCTGTGAACTAACATTAACAATTATTACTGATTTATCAATCCCCCTGAGAAAAGGCAAGCACCAAGAGTTTGAG
The DNA here is from genome assembly GCA_032270685.1 of Microctenopoma stevenorrisi. Taxonomy (NCBI): domain Eukaryota; kingdom Metazoa; phylum Chordata; class Actinopteri; order Anabantiformes; family Anabantidae; genus Microctenopoma; species Microctenopoma stevenorrisi. The sequence goes on along the minus strand of JAUMTR010000025.1, from coordinate 12,462,698 downwards.
ATACAGTGTCTTGTCCGGGGACACTTGAACATGTGGTTTTGTGTGTCAGTGCTAACACGCCACTGTTTAGCAGTCAGAATTTCTCACGTTAACCTTGTGGGAACAACAGATGTTTGTACCAAGTTAACCGAAGACATTTGTTTCTTGGACAAAGCTGTGGACGGACCAACTGGCCAGCATAGCTTCAATCTCAAAATCTTGTAGTATTCATATTTCAAGTAAGAACATTATGCACAGGAAAACAGACCAGTCCATTCAGATTATGATCATATTTTCAAGTTTTGTTGAGTCTAGGCTACAGTTACAAACCTCTAGTACGTTCACTGTCTCGTTTTATGAATGTATTTAGTCTCTGCATCTGCGGGTGGGGGGCGAATGAAGACGGAAACCAAACATAGCAATAACCAAACCTTAGAGCACAACAATATTAGGTGCAACCGAAACGACACAGCACAGGTGAGTGAAGCTAAAATCTAATATTAACAAATGCAATAAAATTGAGAGTACAAATAAGATTTTCTGCAAAGCAAACATCATCTGATACTTTGAAACAAAAGCAGAATCTGACGGCGGAGTCTCAATTTCAAAACAACCACAATTTCTGTGGAAGATATTTCTTCAGTTTAAAATCTGCTTCTGCCACTTTATCTTCATATGCACTGAGACACACACACACACACACACACACACACACACACACACACACACAATACATATCTGGAACGGTAAAGCCCACAATAGGAGCCATCTGTGAATTTCTAAAAGCATTTGGCCAGGTTCTTCATATCACTCTGCTTGTCCATGGGGCCTGGCCCAAATCAGATGCTGTTTCCCAGCATGCCTTCTGTGTAGAACACACATCAATGACCTCACGGCTGGAGACAGGAGCACAGGCCAGTAAGTTACGCCTAAGAGATGCTCTGCAGGGAAAAAAAACCCAGACAGACACACCCATACAAACACACACACACACACACACACACACACACACACACACACACACACACACACACACACACACAGACACCTATTTTCTATCACTTTAGTTTTCACCCCCACCATCTTTCTTGTCTCTGCGTCTCTGCTTTCTACTCTAATTGCACACTTCAACCTCATCTATGCAAGTTTTTCTCACCCAACTCCCCTTTTTTCCAATTCTTTCCCCAGCATTCCCTCTTTTTCTTTGTCAGTGAGAGCACAGGGCAGACTGGATGAACTCACTGACATTTAACAGCAAAATAAGATCAGAAAAAGAGAAGAAACAAGACATCTAATATTAACAAGTCTTCAACGAAGACGAAAGCTCTGCTTTAGCTGTTTGGAAATGCTATGGGGAGAGAAAAAAAACAAAGAAATGAGAGTTGAAATGTGAGATTCCCAGTCTAACCTATGCTAATTATAGCAGCCTGGGCCTCATCTGCATTTGTTTAAAAGTCAGAGCTCCCCTACGGTACAGCTCAAGTACAACCAACACAGAAACACTGTCGCCATGCTTCTGGAACGGAGCTTCTCTCTCTCTCTCAATTTGTTTCTAGCTCATACATACATGCAGCTCTTTAAACCCTGTGTAGGTAAACAGTGCTCATGGAGACACAGAAGGCAGAGTGCTCCAGAGGTGCGTCACAGTGATGACAGTGTGCCTGGCCAACAGGAACTATTGGAAAGCTGTTGCTCCACTTACAGCCACCTGCTGCCTGTCTGATCCACCTGGCCGGGGAACATTCATTACAGTCCAAAGCACTTGACCACAACATCCATCACTGCAGCCTGATCTATATCCACCCATTAGACTGCTGCTATCATCGCGATCCAACACTGATTAGGCACATCGGTAATGTGAGCGGATAGGAGCCTGGACTGCATAGATAAATCCCCTAGGATGGCGCTAGCACTTCAGTCATGCAGGCAAGTCACTCAGAATGCAGTGTTGGATACAGAAACGTGGAATACAGTGTAAAATCTGAGCAGTAGCATGTTATTCTCCATGTTCTTTAGTAAACATATGTTTAGTTTGTTTGTTGTTAAGTGCATCGAGCAGATCTCAGCAAAGATGATGTATTTCTATGGTTACACATATTACATTTTCTTTTGTTCACAGTAGTCTTAGATGGTGATGGAAAAACTCCTGACTAATCTAAGTAATCCAGCCAGTCTTTCTTTTCAGGGCAGCAGGGTGCAAATAAATTAAGTTTTTATAAGTTACACCATTCTGCTGTTTCTCTAACCTATAAAATATTAAATCTGCTACTAGGAAAGTGCCATAAAAATCAGAATGAATTCAAGTTACCAGACATTGGATCTTACCTATCCCTGCTGCGTTTTTTCACCAGATAGTTCCTTTAGAAGGACGTACAATTCATTCTCATTGTTCCAGAGAAACAAAGGAACATTTCTATATTAACTTCATTAAAACACAAGCTCCACCGAGTGTTTTTCCAATTCTAAAATGTGACAACCCTCTGTGAAAAGGGATTAAGTTGTGCACCAGTTGTTCTTATGCACACATTTGTCGTTTTGTGTTTCACAGAGGCTTTATGTGTCCGAATGCTTCATCCTTTCCCTCCCTCATCCCTCATCACTTTGTAGTGTTAATAATGAACAGCAGATCATTTTCTCTTTCACCTCACAAGCATGCTGGGCAGATGAGATGCCCCTGCTGTGTGTCTACACATGCCCAAGGTTACTGAGCGCAGAACACAAACCCACTGATGAATTCATTGTAACATAGACGGCTGTGTGTGTGTGTGTGTGTATGCTGCAGCAATGCAAGTTCAAAGTCAGTGTGTGAGAGAGAGAGAGAGAGAGACAAAGGGGTGGGGTGGGAAATTTTACACATTCACATGGACTGTAAGGCAACACTGTGCGCAAGCAGGTAAGGAAATGATACACTTCTGAGAACATACTGGAAGTCAAAAAAATGTTTCCACAACATCAGGATTACAATGTAGGTGGAGAGACGAGAAACAAGAGGCAGAGAGAAAGAGACGGGGTGAGTGCAAGCGTTGAAATGCAATCTGTTATAAAAAGAAACAGAGAGGAGCGAGATAAGAGAGCGAACCGATACAGTTTGAAGACAGAATCTGAGATTACACATGCAACTGAGATCTTTTATGTGGGGCTGCGACATGACATTTTTTTGCCTTCAGAAATGAAATCAAAACTAAAATGATTTATGGTAGAAACATACGGTGTTTTAAAAGGGACAATGGGGTAAAATGGGTTAAATTAGTGTCAAAATAGGAACTTCTGCAGTTTAGCTTCTCATTTAAACATCAGTTGATATTTTTCCTGTTAAAACTTTATATACGTATCCTGTAAATACAAATTACTTTTCAAATAAGACTGATTGTTTTATCATCACTCTCCTCCAGGAACTCCAAGTGCATTTAATGGCATCCTATTTTCAAGATCGACGTGTAGGGGATGTCCTTTCCACCATGTCTTTGCACAACACAAAATCAATTTGCTCGTGCCGCAGGTGTATTTGATTGCTCTATTGTGATCAGTCATGAATTCAATCCAAGGTTACTGACCGTCTCGTCTTTACCAGCTGAAACGGTTTGCGTGCGGTGCATTCAGCATGATATGTTACCCACAATAAACCGGTAGCTTAGATCATTCCCTCAGTTTTCAGAGGTGCTCATAAGTCGGTTCTGCATATCAGCCGAAAACTCATGACCCCACAAGCTATCTGTTTTGAGCAGGTCATTAATGTGGTGTTAATTCAATGCTAATAAGATTAAAACATAATGCAGACCGTCTCCTGTGAAATGAGGCTAGTGAAAATCCTTTGAGGAGACTTCTTATTCAGCAGCAGTGGACCATGGCCTTACTTCTCACAGAGCACTGAGGTAGGAGATGGGTTACTCACGAGAGGGGTTTGGAAATTAAATTAATATTGCCACCAGTCAACCTTTGAAAGCGAAAAAAAAGGCTTACTGAAATCTATTATTGGTGTTAGTCCATGACTTGACTTTTATGCTCTTCCCAGTGCTCGGCGCTGTCAGATGGCACATGGCAGGACTAATCCCTCAGCATGGGTAATCCCCAAAAGACATCTGGATAAAAAAATAACTTGATTCCTATCTTCGCGAAGGACATGTCCTAGGCCCATGTATGGACATTACAATGACAAAGAAATCCAGCACTGCAATATCAGTGCCGGGTTCAATGTTTCTTTTTTTCATTTTGTGAGGAGCACACTTTTTAAATAAGCTGCAACAAATCAAATGTCATAACAAGAAATCCAGGAAGATCATCCTCAGTGAAGCCCGTCAGTGAAGCACAGACACCCCCCACCCCCCCACACACACACACTCACACAGTACAGTACAGTATAGCAGAGAGAACAGCTCCAGAGACAAGCATTAATCCCCACAGATTTAGTGTAGCAGAACAATTGCTTTTGTCACCCTGGATAATCAGCACAGAACACAGTTTATGAATTACAGTACACCAGGAACGACGTGGATGCAGAGAACGCGTGTGTGTCTGTCTGCATGTATGTCAGCAAGTGAGAGTGAGAGCACAAAAAATGTGGAACAATGACATGTACCTTTTCGAAAGCTTTGGCTGCGAATCCGGGGAAGATTAATCAGAGTCATTCAGACAACAGTTATCACATTCTCCACAGGGAAATAAGAGGTGCTTTATTTCTATAATTTGGCCTACATATATGGAGGATCACTCACATTCACTTCAGCCCCCATTATCCACTCAGTAATGAGCATGTCAACCCAGTGGACACAATACTGTCTGTTCCATAATTGTTTACATTGTGGCCAGTCTAATAAAACAACGGCAACAATACAATAATTATACAGCAACATTTGTTGTAATCATCTCTAAATCAACCTTTATTTATGCAATATAGTGAAAACAGAAAAAAGAATAGTGAGGGATCAATTAATATACACAGAATAAAGCCACTAAACCCAGGAATGCAGTCACTTTATTCCATTTGTATCCTTGAATTTTCTTTTCTTTCTTTAGCTACACTAAACTGTCAATATGTTGATGTTGCCCCCTGTGAGACTTCCTGGAATTGTTGGGTTGTTTTAGCTGTAAAAGTGTCATAAAATCTGTTGTGAGTTTGTGCTTGTGTCCCTTTTCCAGGTGAACTATAAGGACTTGTACTGAATGCTGTAAGTGTCATAACGGGCTACAACAACAGACAGCAATGAAAACACAGAACTCAAATTTTACACATTATCACTGAATAAGGCCACAAAATGTTCAAGGTTCAATATGAAGTCTGAACTATAACACACACAACAGCAACAAATGTGCAAACGTGAGCCAACTCTGCAACATGCAGATAGGTCAGGCTGATAGAAAGACATTTGGCAAAAGAAAAAGCCTAAATGTGCCAACAAGTTCATTCCCCTTGCATAACAACCAAAAGTCTGAAAGTAAGTAATTAAGTTTCCACAGCCGATCATATCCGCATTTTTGATTTGGCAAGGATTTTACGGCAGATGCCCTTTCTGCTGTAACACCCCTGTTTATCCGGGCTTGGAACTGGCACTAGGGAGGGACCAGTATGTGCCACCGTTCCCTGTTACCACAAACAGAAGTCTGAATGCTCTAGAAATGTTTTTTAGGGTTTGATGTAGTGCTTTTGGTTTCACAGTGAGTTTTAAGACCCACTCAGTGAGCAGCACCGGCCAGCTGTCCATGATTCTATTCACAATGTTGGTGTTAAATAAAATTGGTTATCACCGACTCATTTCAGGCCCCTCACAGAGAACCTGCTGGTAATTGAATTGGAGGAGTGGGCACAAGTGCAGTATGGCTTGCAAGGTGTACTTGAAGCAAATCAGCTGTGGCAGACAGTGAAAGAGAGACGGGGAACGAAGATGGGCGGGAGGAAGACAGTTTCTATAATGAAATGTTCACATGTCTGACGTACTGTTTTTTGTGTCAGCACCTTGAGCATCACTTCAATCACTTAGCGCAGTGAGTTGAGGGGAAGTTAGCCAGGACACGGTGTCCTGTGACAAGTCAGCATTTGTATGCATGGCGCGTCAATGGTAAAAAAGGTTTGGTAATACAAAGCACACACTCGAAATACCTTAGTGAAAGACGCCGTCAAATACCCTTGAGTCACAACCAACCCGCTTCCTCCCCCTCTTGTGGCTGACAGGTCACCAGGTAAATGCATTTTGCTTAAGCTTGAAAGGCTTGGTGCTCGATTTTTCTTTTCAAAACAAAATGGGCAACCATCCAGGTCTCTGCATGAAACGAGGGCTAAAATACATAACAACAAAACAGGGGAGTCTGAGTGAACATCTAGCAGAAATGTTTTCAGTGGCAGCTTTTGGAAGGCAGACTGGGGTGTACTATTGACTTGTGTGACCTCAAACAGAAAAACACAAGCAGCAGGTACCAGATACTCTAGTACACTTCTTCTTTCTGACATCCTGGTTTAATCCTGGTGTCATTGATTCTTTATGTGAAAGTTATTGATTGCAGATATATTTTGAGGATTTTGAGGCAATTGTCAACTGCAACTTATTTGTAAGTCATCTTCACAATTTTGGACTTTGTACTGGTACAAAATAAAGTGATTTACAGCTTTCCTAACAGTGCAGCCGTCAGTAAGTTCACTCTAGGCTGAAATACTGCATCTCAACATACCTTTGAAATTGAGGATAGTAAAGTGGCTTATCATTTAGCGCCACCATCAAGTCAAAAGTTTAGTTTGTACTTCAGTTTACAACGTGACATTCCCATCAGCATAGTTTGTACTTAGTGCATAGTGCTAATTATAAATGTCTACATGTTAAGGTTAGAATTTAGCTCAAAGCACCATTTGATTTTACTAACAAAAAGGATAAAGCTGGAAATGGATCCAAAGCTATTTCAAAAAGTTCAGATAGTCATCAGAAAATTGATTAAATTTATTACATGGATGCACAGAAACTACCAACACACCTCCAATACTGGAGAGTGTTTTGTGGACTGATAAAACTAAAGATGAAAAGTTTGGGAGTAAACATGGGAACATGCAATTTTGACATATACCAGTATGAAAAAAATGTTTTGTGAGAGCGTGGAGGGAGCATAGTGATTTGATGGCTTGACAGCTTGTCAACATCAAGGAGAAGGTAATTTCCCAAGTTTATGAAAGTACAGTATGTAACAGGATAATGTCAAAATGGCTGAAGCTCAGCAGAAATTCAGTGATGGACAATGACTATAAACATCGAAGTAAAAGTACTAGAGTTACTGTGATGTTTAGGATCATTCAGACAAAAGAAAGAAATCTGGATTTTGAAATAGCCCAGACTTTAACCGAACACACACACACACACACACACACACACACACACACACACACACACACACACAAAGCTGGAGTACACACTTGGCTTTTAAATGCAATTCTAGAACATAATAAAAAAATATAACTTCATTAAAATAGACGAAGTGCGTCGCCTTTGTTAGAAGGAAACTCTGTTAAGGCTTTGGTGATTTAAACAGCTGATAAACAACTGTTAGACTTTGTTGTCGTCATGGTGAATGAGCTAATACTCTGGAGCAGTCAATGGCAAACAACTGCCATGAATGTTTACCCATTACACATTACACTGTGCTATCAGTTATTTATTGAGATGCTATGTTTACACACGCAGTTTAAATGTCCATACTGGTTGTCGAGGGAGTTGTAAGTTACCTTTACTAGCATGAGCAGAAAAATGAGCACACTGAGTTATTGCTGTGTACCCAGGAACTGCGGATCTGGAAAATTACTTCAGTGATTTCTCTGCTTTTGCAATAACCCCGACACAGTACACTCACTATTTGACAGGCACAGATGTAAAGCTAAATGTGGAAGCACATAATTACTTTTAGCAAGGTACATCTAGATACAGAGCTCAACATACTAAACAACTGAGAGCGGGACACACACGTACTGTAAACATTACTCGACACAAACATGAGCACACACTGCCTCAGGATACACATCAGTTCAGAAGAAAACAAGACGCTGAAAGTAGGGAAGGTTAGGGGTAGTGAGTGAGAGAGAAGTCAAACGGAAACCAGGAATAAAAGTCTAAAGACACACAGCTCTGCGAGCCTGCAAAGATCACTGCAACCGAAAACAACAACAACAATGCAGAGGATGTTCTTATATCAATTCTCCAAGATGGGAAATAACAAAATATCTTAGATTCAGCTCTGTTACTTCTGACTTCAGGTTCAGCACCAGTCAGGTGTCAGACTGTTGCCACGAGAAATAGTAAATATTCTGCACTTATCTAGCGCTTTTCTACCTAGACTGGTTCGCAAAGCGCTTTTACACTGCTTCTCATTCACCCATTCACTCATACACAAATGGCAGAGCTGCTATGCAGCTGACCTGACACACCGGGGGCAACTTGGGATTCAGTGTCTTGCCCAAGGACACCACATATGATGTTGAGGAATCGAACCGATTCCTCAACATCTGATTGGCAGGTGACTGCTCAACATCCTGATCCACAGCCGCCAGTGTTTTCAGTGTTTCCCACCACTGTTAGCATGAATCTCAAATGAGGGTACAGAAATGATCTACTTGTTGTAGGTAAACCTACAGCAAAAACCACACTGATCATTTTGTACTCAGAGCCGTGGTAGAGACAAAGGGAGAAAACGGGAGATACTCAGGTGAGAGGGGTGAAAATGGACTGACATTTCTATTTGGTGACCTTTCTCCACCTGTCTTCTCTTTAGCAGCAGCGGGAAGGAGCGTAGGAAACAGAGGGCTGCGTAAAAAGCAACAGGAAAAAGTAAAGCACCTCCTTATGTCTCTGCTTCAAAAGACAGACTGAGGGAAAACAACAGCTGAGAGATACACATTTACATAAAAACATGATTTGTGTGCATTAATACCTCTATTTTAATTAATTATTTTGATGTCAATGAGAGAAGATAAGAGATGTAGAGCCATGAGATACTCCATTTGGTTTTAATCTCCTGGCAGAAAAAGAAATACAGGTAAGCTATATTTCACACAAATGTGGCTATTATTCTCCAATCCACAGTTTATTTATGATTTATGATGTGATGTTTGATTGCTCTGTCAAAGCTCTGTAGAAAGGAGAAGTAATTAATCCATAATTCATGACACGCTCTGACATATTAGAATAAAGTTAAAGAGGCTTTCTAATATTTAAAACGTTATTTACAGTCTGCAGACTTGGCTGGACTCCTGCCAAACAACAACCGTGCCATAGCCTTTATCGACTGTTTGTTGTCGTGAGAAAGAAAAACACAAAAAACTGAAAAACAAGAGTGAAAACATACACAACGCAGATAAAGCCTCTGGAGAATATTGTCAGGAAGTGGAATCTGTGACCCTTGACCTTGTGGCCGTTAATGGCACTGTGCTCCATTTGTATGTGAAACACTGTCTGGGTGCAGAAATACCCTAAAGTGTGGTTTCCTGTATTAATATCCTGCCTGTATGTGTCTTAGGATATATTTTACCCTGCCCATGCTCTATACTACTACGTTTATTCTTTTCCATAAACAGATTACATGTTAAGCTGATATGTTTGTGTCGTTTCAGTGGTAATTATCTGCTCGGTGCTTTGTTTTACACACTGTGATAAATAACCATTATTGCTGCTGTAGGCTGGTTCAGTACAGTAGTCCTCCATTTGTCCTGTACGGAAGAGAAATAATTCTTGTCACTTCTGTAGTGTAACGCTGTCACGTTTTCTTTAGCTCTTTAAAATCTATTCTCTAAAAATTTAAAGTGGTTAGTTTAGTCCACACTGTTACACTATGTAGTACCTAAATCACTCATGACTGGGATAATCATAAGTTAGGAAAGGATTTGTTACAATATATGTACAGGAGTAGCACATTTAGTATTAGTATTTAGGTCCGAAATAACACGATGGCTAGCAATGTTATAGAGGTATAAATCATTCACACACCAAATCTCTAGGTACTAGTTGATATCAGTGGAGGTCGGCCCACCATTACCTGTGACCTTGAAAAAAACAAAAGGTTAAAAAAAAACTCAATCTGAATCACTAAGGAGAAATTACCTCCTTAACTGCTGTCTTAAGTCTAAGATAAAGGGTCAGTGACATCACAGTTAGGTGCCATGCTTCATCCTAGAGCTTATTAGCAATACTCTGGCTTTCCCATTTCTTGTTACTGCAATAATGACCATTTTTCACGAACCGTTAGCCCCGATCTATAAATCAGTACCAACCAGTTATGAAAGAGAATACACTGGAATACTTAAATGACACATATTCACACAAATAAGGACAAACACAGACACCACAGACGTAAAGGAACAGCGGGGGCACATGCACACAGTCCGCAGACAGCCCCTGCATACATCTCTTTCATGCATATGCAACTCCTGCTCCTCCGTCAACAACGAGTGAATGCGAGCGATCTTGTGTGACTGTCTGAGATATAGAGGGCAGTGCATTGATCTTGGAGGAGCAATGATCAAAAGAAGCTGCTCTTTGACAAGGTTATTAATCAGACGAAGGCATGGCAATGCTAATGACTACAACACCACGCAACCAACACTCCAGCTCTCATCAATACCTCACATTTTGGGAAAGCCTAATGAGCAAGCAAGCTGAAAAGAGGATGGCTGACATCTCGCCTCGTGTATATTAAGGTACGTTTAAACACAGCACTAGAACGCCTTTTTTTATTTGTTTTTTTTCAGTCTATAGTCTTTTAAAGAGACCTCGAGACAATGATTACTAATTATATAGCGGTTATACCAGTGAGTGGCAATCATGTCCTGGAGGCGACTAACTTGATTAGAAATTGGTTAGAACATCGTGATATTATGCAGATTCTTAGTGTTTTCTCTCAGTCTAGTCAGTCTCTTGTTAGTCAGCTGGTAAACTTGGAGTGAGTGAGAAGTAACAGATTGTTGCTTCAATCCGTGTATCGCAGCATGTTGTGTAATAGCACAGGCTGATATTGCAATTTCGTTTCGATTAATTGTGCTGCCTTAATTATTAGTCTGATCAACATCCCAAAAATAAAACACTACCTGTTTTTCTTTGTGTCAAGTTTTAAGTCTAAGTGTCAAAAATTTAAGAGCTATATTAGAGGACCCAAAATAATTAGACTGGTATTATTGTTTCAGAAACTAGATATTAGACTAGATTATACTAGATATCACAAGGCCTATATCAGGTTATGATACTGGATGACACTGTGACCACCAACAGTTTTTCTAGGTAGCTAATTATGAAAATTATATGACAATCTTTTACTGCCTACCAAAACAAAGCACGGAACCGTATGAACTACTGAACAAACTGGAGGTCCAAGAGCTAATGATTTAATAGCTCCCGCAGTGAGTAGTTGTATATTTGTTAACTATAATAGCTTTCCATAGCACTCTAATGCTGGGTTTGCTCCATCATTCACAAGAGCCTGGACCCTCCGAGCTGCCAGCGAGCGGTAGCACTGATAGGAAGGCGTTTCTCCCACACTTTCCAACTCTCTCTGGTCAACAGCAGAGAAGGGTGTTTGGGGTAAGATTCTCCAGAGAATCGAACCAAACAATATCCATCGAACTTTCAGGTCCTCCATCATTAGATAACATTTAGCTTGAACAAAACAAAGATGCCATTTCAGATGCAAGTATTCATAGTTCACTGAAGAGCAATTTGCTTCTATTTAATAATTAGATATTGCTTGGTCAATTATCTTTGTGGAGAAAATTAGTATTTCAAGTGGTGCAGTCAGAGAAAGGGTTTGATAAGATACAGGTAGAGTAGTGTCTCGCCCCTGTGTGACTGAATTAGCATTTTAATTAGTATTGTGTCAATGGTAAAAAAAATAGAAAATGGGGTAACATAATACATTCAAATGACTAGAGCCCAAAAACATAATGTGGAAAGATACAGTCAGGTTTGAGTCTTCACAATGCAAAAAGAGGAATGGCCTGCATGAAGTCTGGAAGTCGTAATGTCTCTCTCACAAACTACCACCAACACTTTTCACAGACAGTAAAGTTTATAATATAGGTTCAACCAAATTTGGCAAATGCTCAAAGTTATAATCATTCAACTCAATTTGACCTTTGACAAAAACCCAGGAAATGGAATTCCACACAGGTTCTATTGCCTAAATGTCTCTGATTTAGCTAAAGCCTCACCACTGTGTGCCTGTCTGCCTGCCTTTCCCTCATTTGTGGGATTTGAGCTAAGCTTTTTAGCCCTGCTAGAGAGTGAGTGCAGTGCTCAAAGCATGACATCGCTCGTTGGTGGCTTTGTAACTCGCTTGGCTGGTTAAACCTTTTTTGTCCAGCTGGTCACAAGGAGTTGCACAGCCCTAGGGTCTGCTCTGGAGGATTGGAGACTCTTGTTTGCACAACTTTCTGTTAAACCAACATATGTTCCCTGTAATTTTGTTTTACTGAAATATGCTTTTGAAATAACTCAAAAGTCAGAGGCAATAAACAGATGTCCAATAGTGGGTTTTTCTTTTTCCCTAATATTTTTGCTCCTGCCTCACCCCAGACTCCATTTTCTTCTCTTCTGACATGTTATCACTAAAGGAACTTCCATTTGCAAGACAAAAACAGAGGGTGGCTGCAACACTAAACACTATTTACTGGGTAAATCCTCGTCCACTGATATTATGAGCTGAGAAGGCTGCATGTAGCAGAGATAGGAAAACAGTTTCCAAACTTACAGCTGATGATCACAGGTATGTGATCATTAGCTGGCTGAAGCTCAGACGTTAACAGTAAGTTAAACATGAGACTTGAACAAAGCACACACAGACACAACAGCACAAAACTAAGACCCAAAGCACTGTGATAGACAAGAGTAACTTAAGATAGATCAGCTGAAAAGAAACTTCAGATAGATCAGCCTCTGATTCTGTCTCAGTTACATTAATTGGATCTAACTAATATAATATCACACAAAGATATCAAGTCATTTATTATCTCATGTTGTATTTACTTACAACATGAGATAATAAATGACTCCATGGGAAAAAGTAATTGCCCCCTCCAACCGTTAATTCATAAATGAACTGTGATCAACTATTATATATATTTTGGAAAGCTGACTTACATTTCACTTGCCACACTCCGGCCTGATTACTTGCCACGTGTATTGAATCAAGAAATCATTTAAAAAGAAGCTGGCTAAGAAAGTGAAACATGCGAAAACATTTATAAAAGCAACAAAGTTCTACAATCAAAAGATTAAATCAAACAGATGAGAAACAAAGTAAAGTTTACAAATACATTTCTAAGGTCGGGGGGCTATAGTGAACCACAGTGAAAGCCTTTATCCACAAATGGAAAATAAAATATTGAACAGTGGTAAACCTTCCTAAGAGTGACAGGGCGGCAATAAGCTGCATGCTACAATTACCTCAGTTAAGGTCAGTGTTCATGAATAAACATTAAGACCGATAATGGGCATGCATGGGAGACTGCCAAGACAAAAGACATTTAGGCAAATACTGTGTAGACTGATGAGACAAAAGTTGATCTTTCTGGCAGGTATGCGTAACGTTACATCTGGTGTAAAACATAATGACATTTTCTAAAAAGAACACCATGCAAACAGTCAAACACAGTGGTGGCAGAGTGATGGTCTGGGGCTGCTTTTCAGCTTCACGATCTGGACTTCAGTCTAATCGAGATGCTGTGGCATGACCTTAAACAAGCAGTTCCTGCTCAAAAAGCCTTAGACGTGACACAACCAGTTATTAGGGACACGGGGCAAAAACATTCAACACAGGGCCTGGCAAGTTTGGTTGATTTATTTCACTTAATAAATAAAATCACAATTTACTTGGGTTATATTTGTTTTGTTTTTTTGATGATCATCATCATTGATAAGTCATTTACATTTGCCCCCCCAAAATGAAATAAAGGCTTTCAAATACTGTGTATTCATATGTAAAATGTAATATGTAATATGTTCCACTGAATTTATATATGGACAAATGGATAAAGACAATATATATATATATATATATATATATATATATATATGTGTGTGTGTACATTATTGTGTGTGTTTATGACAAAGTGAGAGCGGAGACCAGAAGATTACTCAGCAGAAGCAGTGGGCTACATCATTAGTCACTCTGACACTCACTTCTGGCCCCAGTTTTACTGATGAGGCTAAGTTCAACAATCCCCCCCCCCCCAACACACAAACAGCTACACAGATATTCCCTAATCCTATAGTAATGGCACCAGGAGACTGTCGAGGTGTCTCAGGTCTCACTCCAGTGGGATGAGCCAGTGCTGTGTGTGGCAACAATGGGCAAGAACGGTGTGTTCACAGATAAAACACGACACACAGTTTTCAACATTTCTGTGGCTACTCACCAATCCACAGACCAAACAAATGCTCCAGAATCAGACGTGTGCTCAACACCAGATCTTCTGGGCAGGTTGTGAATGGCAGGGCATGATGACAGGGTGCCAAGTGTGTCACAGCAATAAGCTCAGAGCCATTTATGGCTTCTATGACTCTGACATTTAGCAGGATGCCGCAATTTGTCAGCCTCTCAGTCTGACTCATGGATCCACAACAGGGGACGCTCATAAAACACATTACCATTAGGTCTAATAGTGCCACATCACAGAGGTTTGTGTGTGTGTGTGTGTACACAGTGTAAAATTAATGATGTATGTATTGTTCCTCTCAGGACCATAGAATGACTGATGGAAAGTTATGATGACATAGAAATGAGAAAAAACGAGGTTGGACACATGAATGTGTTGGTAATGAATGCATTAAAGTGCTTCATATGTTCATTTTGTAAAATCCAATCAAAACCAATTCATGGCCTTAAAAAAAGAAACAATTAAAACGGATCTTTGCTGCGGGTTAATTTGGCATTTAGTGAATAATGGAAGAACGTATGCCTTCTACAATTGTATGTTAATACCATTAATTATCTCTGTCTGCTACTAAATGCAAATGACAGAACTACTCATATCCCTCTTGAAATGATATGCTGCATCAGAGCGTTTGTACTCAGACATTTCATTTTCAAGGCCACCAAATAGATGTACTTCTGAAGAGTGAGTGAGGGAGGAGGAGGGGTCTCTAACTGCAAAGACAGTGTTTCAGTTCATTTTGTTCAACGTGTATGTCTGCTAAACACAAGGCAAGTAAAAGTAAAATGCTCCTTCTCTGCTTCTGTGATCACCTTTGTGATGGAAAAGACAAAGAGATAGAGATCGTTGTCCTTCTTACCGGCAGTGTATAAAGTGCTATAAGGTCATGGCTACTCACCAGAAGAATACCATCAGTTGTGAATCACAGTCTACTGTAAACTGCCTTTTCTCTTGGCGTCTCTTAGCATTGTGTGCAAAGTTGGGGAAGAAAGGGTAGCACTGACTTCTTAAGCACTTTCAAGTCAAACCATATATTTACTCACATGAAAGAGACTCAACTACAAATGCACACGCACACACTCAGATAAACAAACACGTCCTCGCTCACACACATGCACACGCACACCGCTCACAACCAGATAAATAAGCTGTCTGCTGTGCTCTTACCCGAGCGTTGTCATAGTAACGATGGTGTACCAGAAGGAGGCTGGGATGCTGGTGAATTTACTGGAGCTTGAACCCTTCTCTGCGTAGAACATGACCGTAGCAAAGATAATTATGGCCATAGTGAGGGAGAAGAGCAAGAAGCCCAGCTCTGAGGCACAGCTCTTCAGCGTGTAGCCCAGAATGCGCAGGCCCTGCGAGTGGCGGGAGAATTTAAAGATACGGAACACGCGGAAAACACGGAGGGTCACAAAAGCGCCACTCACGTCCTCATTGTCAGTCATCACCAGGCCGATGTAATAGGGTAAAATGGCCACTACGTCAATGATGCTCATGACAGACCTCATGAAGCGGTAGCGGCTGGGCGCAGCAAACAAACGCATCAGGTACTCCACGGTGAAGATCATAACACAGGCCGTGTCCATGCAGAAAAAGGCTACGGTGTATCTCTCACCACATGGCACTTCCTTCTGGTTGGGAACCGAGCCACAGGGCACCGTCTCCACCACATTGGTGATGACAGACACAGCAATGAAGAAGCCAGTGACGTAGTAGAAGACAAGGGCCATAGTGGAAGTGTGGGGGTTCTCAAAAGCCCGCCACATCGTCTCCCTGAAGGTCATGTTGGGCAGCTTAGCATCCTTGTTGTCCTCCTGGTCATCCATCAGACGCTCCGCATTCTCCCTCTTCCTGTCCTTGTATTCTTCGTAGCAGCAGTCACCAATAATTTCTGGAACGATGCCAAAGAAAGCCAGCTCCTCATCGTAGGAAGAGATGCACTCATACCTTGGGTAGTGAAGCTTGCCTGTGCGGTAGAAGTTGAGCACGCTGCGGAACACATCGGGGTCCCTGTCGAAGAAGTACTCTTTGGTCTCCTCGTTGTAGAAGAACTCCTTCTCCGAGCTGCCCAGCAGTGTGTCTGGGTAGCGGTCCAGCGTGTTCCTCCACGTCTGGAAGCGCCGTCCGCTGACATTGAGAATGATTAGTTCATCCTGTCGCTTGTTCTTCTCAGTGGGCGCCACTGGCATGGGCAGATTGGCCACAGGCATCCAGCCGATCGCTGCCGCCCGGGCAAAGGGAAGCCATGCCGCTACTCCCGCCGCCATGTTGTGTCCGGCTTGGGGTGTAGGGGGGAAAAAGTCAAGCACCTTCACAACCAGCTTGACTTCAACTCATTCAACATCTGAAAGGAGCAGACACAGGGAGATTGTGAGGATGTGAAGGACAGCAGTGCTAGTTCGGTCATGGGGGGGGGGGGAGAGAACCATCAATGAAAAAAACAGAGAAGTGAGACTTTTAAATACATAAATGTCAAAGATATGGGAAAGAAAAAAATGTGTTAGAGAAATGGGAAACACTAGAAAAAGGTGAGCCGGTAAGAACAGAAGACAGACGTAATCATGAAGACAAAAACAATACAAATCATAACAAGGCAGCTGAGCTGAAACAACAAAAAAGTATTTTTGATGGAAATAAAGTTTAAGATCACACTAATGGTGCGAAACCTTTGCAGCTATATCTATCTATCTATCTATCTATCTATCTATATATATATTTTACTTTCTACTTGGTAGACAGGTGAAACGTGATTACAGGAACACACTGTAATTTTCAGCCAGCATAATCTTCCTTATAATTACTTGAGGTCTCAGTTCCTCACTGTACGTTACAGTTGAGTTGCACATCCACAGGTCATAGATTCTTACAGTTACCAAAAAAATCAACTGCATTACACAATAGCATAGGTTGTTGGATGTTTGTGATATGGAGGCAATTTTACAAGGCTACAGTTTTCATCATGGAAACACGCAGGGCATTCAAAACCTGTTGAGTTCTGCAAACTACCAAACTGCTGATACCTTTATTCGACATTAATCAAATTAGTTAATCGTTATTATTCATGGGTGAATTCGACATGTGGCCCGACTCTGATCAAGCGTTTCTAAAGATGACGAACTGGTTCCTGACCCTCAGCACGAATTAGGAAATCTACAGACAATTAGGCGAACAGGTTGAGCCCCGGACGCGGCCCCATCGTCGCTGTAGTCGCGCAACTCACCGACTCCAAATCCTCCATCCAAACAGCGCGACCTCTTCCCACAGCAGATCTGTCACAAGCCGTCGCTTTGCTCGTTTCTGAAAGCGTGTCTCGAGGAGAAAAAAAACGAGATGCCGGGGAAGAAGTTATTTAGCGACGAGCAAAATGGAATCAGAGAAACGCCACAGCTTTGGTGAAGGCGAAAAAGTAGCAGAGACGGATGTGCCACAGCTGTCTCCTTTCAGTGTCCATCCTGCGCGGGGAAGAACGCTGCGAGGGCTCCGCCGTGAACAGCGCTTACCTTGGCTTTGCGGAGTAAGTGGTGGGAAGACGCGGCGTAGGAGGAGGAGGAGGAGGAGGAGGAGGAGGAGAGTCTCTCTCTCTCTATCTCTCTCTCTGCGCAGGGCGGAGAGTGGACCCCAAATGGATTTATGGCAAACCTCAACCCGAACCCGAAAGGATGCAGAGAAACTGAAAGTCGCTGATAGACCACGCACTGAAAATGAATTATCAAGTGAGTTTTATTCCCACCGGAAGAAACGGAATAAACAGTGCGCGCGCTCTGTTCTCCACAGCCTCCATCCCAGCAGGGGCGTAGCCTCTGAAACGACACCACCCCGGGTCCCCCTTTAACCCCACCTGACAAAATGATTGTGGGAGCAACAGAAACAAGTCCTGACTAATATCATTCAAAAGGACCAGTTTCACCAGTTTGGTTGCTAAATTATTCACACAGTCTCCCAGCTCTGTGCGCTGCCTGTTACTGTTGAGCCAGAACAGTTTGCTTGAGAACAAATGCAGCCGAAATGATGGCAAAAGTGTAGAGTTGTGGGCAAGAAACGAAACAAATGAACCAGCACAGACCCAATGTGCATAAATCAATGTTCATAAGAGAGAAACTCAATCCAAAAACACCCAAGGAGACACGATGATTCAAAATGCAGTAATTCTCAACAGATCCGAACACAAAGGAAGAAACTGGCAGCAATAAAAAAGGAGCCACGGTTAATAAAAAGCAAAAATGCAATAACATCCTAACAAAGTAAAATGAAAAGTAATACATGTTAAGTTATAGAAAGTGTTTTCTTACAAGTGCTTCAAAGACAAATAATTTAAAATCCTGTTTTTCCAGCAATGAAACATTCTGTGGCCAACTGTGAGACAGATGATTTTTGATCCACCATATTCATGAAGCAAATTTCACAATATATTTAATCGCATAAAACTTTTACGTCGTTGGTTCCTCAGAAGTGACTTGAAAACCTCTACTCCTGAGACCTTATGAAGCCCAGGGGCATTCAGTGAGATATTACAGTCAACTTTACAAGAAATATTTTCACAGAAAACATATTACTGGAGACTGTGACATATATTCAATACCTTATATTTTCCTGCATGGAGCTGCAGGGTAGCTGCAGGTGTAGGTTTCTGCGCCTATTAAGTCTGGAGATAATCTCTACATATACAGCAGTTTACACTTTACTAATGAACGCAGTGGATCATTTTTCGCATGATTCACTGTCTGCACTGAGGATGGTGCAGGTGCAGCGTGAACTGTAAATACATTTTCATATAAATGTTCATATGTAAAATCATCTACATTTAACCTTATTCCAAAGGTGCCGTGTGTGATTGATTTTGGCAGGCGGGTCACGTAATATTATTCTGATTGACATACAGAAGTCCGTCCTGCTGGACTTTGTCCCTGCCTTACACAGCCATCAATGCTAAAGCTCATAAGTGGAAGAAGAATACCATAAACATACGCGTAATTTCTATTCAGTCCAAGACACTATCAATGCAAGAGTCCTCGCATTCTTTAATGCTTTGCATACCAATATTCGGCTCTAATTGTTTCACGCACATGCTGCATTACATATGATCATCTCATTATGGTTCTGTATATACTGTACACAATATTAAGAATGTGTAGTTCTGTATACAAAACATAGGTTTTATAAATGTATAAACGGTGGTTTCTGATTGTTATTTAGACAGTTGGTCCACACATTCACTTGTTTATACCTCTGTGTCCTTGTATAAGGATCCTTAAAAGCACCTTTTGGTGACTCGATTAAGTCCCTGGAAAATAACATTGAGAGGTCCCCGCTGTGTAAACTGGACCTTTGACAAAATAAGAAATATCCAGAATGACCTCACTTTGTGAAAAATGGACCTCCTCCTTGAAGAACACAAGACACACACAAAAACACACACACACACAAGTTCAAATTTGTAAACTCACACCCACACAATGCAGTGACACCAGCCTTTTCAACCGATGCGTCTGTGAGCGATTCCAATAATTCAAATGTCACTGAGTAACAAGGTAAGTTGAATTTCATGGTCAGCTGCCCTCTGTAATTACATAAAGACACAAAACCGACGTGAACTTTCTCAATCTTTTCTGTCCAGCTGTCCCATTGTAGCTATGTTTGTTTGACAAAACTTTAAAGACAGATATTTTTAATTGGTTTCTCTGTTCATATCATCTCTCATCACATTTACCATTAGCCCTCTGCCGTTGACTGTTCAATTTAACAGGACAAGCTTAATGCTTTACAAACACTTACATTATTTAGTCATAGTGTATAAGATCTAATTTCCCCCCTGTTGTTTCTGTCAAGTAGTTTAACCTCTGTGAAATATGTGACTCAAAGAGTCGCTGGTGGCCCCCGGCAGCTCTGATCCAACGAGTGCAGTTTACTGACAGAAATGCTGAGGTAAAGGTGACAGTTAATGTCCCTCTTGTGTTGCTCTCGCTGCTTTTACCTTGATACCTGCTGACTACTGCCTGCTGATGGCCACCTCAAGGCTGTCTAACAAACACACACACACACACACATGCACACACTCTCCATATTTCCCTAATTTGCACTTTGTTCACATGAGTAAACTCTTTTGTTTTGGCATTCTCGTCATTGTGCATTTGTTTGCTGGCCTCCTTGAGTTAAATTATTCATAAATTCCCCACAACGTGCCTTCTTAGTTTGTCTAATCCCCATTAGGTATCTGAAATATTCCTTTGGGGATTTAGCTGTGGAGTTTATCCTTCGTGTGCCAAATACTGACTTGGCAGCTCCTCTGTCCAATGCTTGGAGAGGTGGCTTGGTGGGTGTGGGGGGGTGAGGGAGATGTGCTCTTGGCCCCTTTCCAGCACACAATGAGACTTGACAGCAGATCTTGCAC
This sequence comes from Microctenopoma stevenorrisi, assembly GCA_032270685.1. Lineage (NCBI taxonomy): Eukaryota > Metazoa > Chordata > Actinopteri > Anabantiformes > Anabantidae > Microctenopoma > Microctenopoma stevenorrisi. The sequence continues at coordinate 12,441,942 of JAUMTR010000025.1, read as the reverse complement.
CCATTCCAACCCTGTAAAATGTCATGCTTTGTCTGATGCCCAACCTGAGTTGGCTGTCACCAAGGGAAGCAGTGTTGCCAGATCAGACTTTGTGCACTAACTTGAATAAACTTTTGTTTTGAGTAGCAATATGCATTGCTGAGATTTTACTTTTGAGTGACTTGAAGTTGAAATTTTGCTGTAGTTCATAAAAATAAACCCAGTTAAAACATAATGCCAGTGCTAACATACATGACAGAACCAGCGACGACTTGGAATTGATGATGCATCATCCACCTGCTCAATCACACCTACGTTAACCTCAACACACCAGGGGGCACAGGGAGCATTATGCTCAACTCCATCTATCTGTGGTAAGAAAGTGGAGGTGGTTTCTGAATACAAATACCTAGAGCATATTTAGACTCTTAACCTGACTGGACAACAAACTCAACTGCACTATACAAAAAAAAAACAGAGCCAGTGGTGGACACTCGCAAGTTGGACAAACTCATCAGGAGAGTGGACTCTTTTCTGGGTGTGGAGATGGACTCTCATCATGTTGTGACTGAGCGAAGGGTGCTGTCTAGACTCTTCTCAATCCTGGACAGTTCCTCCCACTTACAACACAGTGTGCTGGCTGAACAGAGGAACACATTCAGCCAGAGACTGATTATTGTCGAGTCCTCCACAGAGCACGACAGGAGATCAGGAGATATTTAACCACCCCCCCTTCTGTAAGAGTAATGGAGATGGACAACATCATCATCGTCATGTAATCATTTCTATTGTCACTATTTACTGCACTATATTCCACCTCTACTACTACTATTGACATATTTCATCCATCTTTGGAGTTTCTGTGTTCCTATTGAGCTTTTTTGTTGTTGTGGTCCTTTACTTTCATTTTGAACTGACAGCAGCTGCAATGAGGCAAAACAATCCCCCCTGGGATTGATAAAGTTTTTGTAATCTTGAATCTTACAACATGAGAACATGATGGTGGATCCTCCCATGATTTCCTGGATCATGGACTACCTCACTGACCGCCCCCAGTACGTCCGCCTG
>JAUMTR010000025.1:12338095-12422914 GCA_032270685.1 Microctenopoma stevenorrisi | reverse complement strand
GGAAGTACATCCTCTGCTGAGCCTTTTTGAGGAGGGAGCTGATGTTGGTCTCCCACCTTAAGTCTTGGGAGATGGTAGAACCTGAGAACTTAAAGGTTGCAGCCACTGAAACAGGAGAGAAGAGTGTGGTGAGGGGGGGTGGAACAGGGGGGTGTCGTCTGAAGTCAACTATCATCTCCACAGTTTTTAGCGTGTTCAGCTGTAGGTTGTTGTGACTGCACCAATGTGTCAGTCGTTCAACCTCCCGTCGATACGCAGATTCATCCCCGAGACCGGAGACGGTGGTGTCGTCTACGTACTTCAGGAGCTTCACACCTGCGTCGCTGGAGATGAAGTCATTGGTGTAGAGGGAGAAGAGAAGAGGAGAGAGGACAGAACTGGCTTGGCTTGGCTCATCACTGAGCGATGAGTGCAAAATGAGCGATCAGCTCTATGCAGAAGTAACTGTGCTATGTACTGTATGGCAATGAAGGTTGTCTAACCTTACAGTAAAAAAAGACTGATTTTCAGGCCCGCCTACTGTTGGCAGTAACCCTCGTTGACTGAAATAACAGACAGTTGGGGTGAAAAGATGACGTTGACCCAAACAGGACTGTACACGGACCTGCTTAAATTACAAATCTTAATTAATAAATGAATTCACTTTGTTTCAGAGGGTAGGGACAAATAAAATATGACGAACAGCCTGTTGATCGGATTAAATACTCAGAGGGCTTTTCAGTTACTTGTCTGTTTTAGTAAACTACACCATTAATATGTAGATGGTTTGATTTATGCAGTGTAATTATACATTAAGGCCCTTGCTATTGCTCTTCATGGATTTGATAATCTGCTAGAAATTACAGCATAATTCTCAAATGTCAACTTCAATCAGCTTTGTACAGACAGCAATAAATTAAATACATAACAGGTCTCCACATGCAGTAAATAACACAACAATAACTAAACAATACAGCAGTGCAAAACCTAGATTAACCATGGTCACTGGAATCATTTGGGTGTGTTAATTAAACTTGATTCCCCTTGGTATTATTGCTAATGCTAATTACGTAAATGTGGTGGTAACTGACATTTTCAAAGTATGTCGAGAAATCGAGTTAGATAAAGTGGCAATTAGAGTGACAAGGCCGAGCCACACTTGTTTGAAGTTCAGCACAGCTCAGCTTTAATAGTGAAATGCTACATCCTTACTAACTAGCTTTTTGTTTTAAAGTCTCCAGCCTTGCTTTTTTGAAGTTGTGGTATGGGAAGTATCCCTGTATGTAAATGCTCTGCGTCGCGTTAGTCATTATGTCTTATCAGCAGTATTGTGTGACATCAAGCAGTGCTGCTCCTTTGAAGTTTTCATATATGGGTCTCAGTGTGATGGATCCACAGTGTCTGTTTTAACAGAAGTTACTGGTGGATTTTGACCTGTTATATTGTGGAATGAATAAACATAATATGATCAAATAAAGCGTTTATATAACCAATAAAAACTCTGTAAAGGCATTTGCTCTTGTTTTTTAACCAATTACTATTAAACGTATAGGAATTCTTAACTTTTAATTTGCATGTTATAGTAATTAACAAGTTTAATTGCCATTAGTGATATACAATTGCTGATTATTATTTGGTGGAAAGTTAAAGCCATAATATATGATATAATATTACATACATAATCCACCGAAAATTATTTATTTGGGGAGAAAAATAGGTCAAAAGACATGTGAGCACGCAATTGTTTCACAGTTTGGTATATTTGTGTAGGTTTGAAAGACTTACCCCTTGAGAATTTACCCACATTACACTCCTGCTTAGGTTACTGGAATTACTTTTATACTTTTAGTTAAATGTGCGCTAGTGGGCCCTGTGCTCACTGCCTCGCACCGTGGAGCTCAACTGGCATTTGCCAGTGAAAAACAAAATCAGCAGGTCTGGCGCCCTGCTTTTCACAGATGAGAGCATAAAATATGTGCAACATGTCAGAGAAGTTGACCAGCTAATCTACAGTATATAATGGATAATACGTAGACTCTCCATTGTCAAGTCACGACAGCTAACTTATCACAGTTGAGTTCCAAAGCTAATCGTTGCTAACAGACTTTTGTTTCAGGCACTTGCAGTTCTAAGACAACATTTACACAAGAGCAAACTTCTAAACTGACTGGCATTTTTTGTCACAGAGAAATCAAATTCACTTGGTAAAAACTGAACCATCCACAGGAAAAAGCTTCAACATGAGACCAAGAGCATGAACCTGACCAGTCAGACATCAAAACTAAATAACTTAGAGATAGAGGGAGAAAAAAAACCTGTCTTTCTCCAGAAACTGGTATGAGAAAAGGGCCTGGCTAACTGTCTGTCCTGAGTCCAGCACTTTTGGTAATACACAATTAATACATTTAACTGAAAAAAGCGATAGCATGAACATACTGGGAGCTACGTACATGTCAAATGAGTCATGTAATATTTGGCATGTGAATATCACTATGCAGCTTCATGAAGGCTACAGGATACAGGATAACCACTCTACATTAGTGAGGGCATCCAGCATGATTTCTGATGTGTTTTCGAAGGGTTCCTTTAACTTTTTGTGTATATAGCTACAACAAACTCATCTCATAGGAATTCATGTATTAGTTATTCATATATAGTTATTCGTAAAGAAACACAATAATCTCCCTTGAGCAAGTAGTAGGAAATAGTCTCTTTATCGGAAGAAACCTCTAACAGAACAAGGTTCAGGGTGGGCAGCTATGTGTTTTCACCTTGGCATGAGGCATACAGACGCTATGCTCATGTGCTTTGATAGAGAGAGCAAAGGGTTAGATGAATGCAGTGATTTTCAAAATTAACATCGTGATCTCAATAACAGGACTACTAAGATCTACACCTAAATAGTTGGTTATGATTTAATTGAAACAAAAACAAACCCACTGGCAACAGGTATAAATCCCTGCCAGTAACTAAAAATTAGGGTGTATAAATTATTTTCTAATTTAGATTTTTAGGCCTCTACAGAGCGAGATTCTCCATCTTGCATGCACCTGCTGGTTGTCTACTCTGACTTGCCTCACTCTGTAATATTCATTGTTTTTAATAAAGCTCTGAAACTCTCTCGCTGTGCCTGACTGCATTTCTGGGGCAAATTAACACCAAAACCTCACTGCCAGGACAGTATGGGGACAGATTTTGAGAGCATGAGGTAAAGTATGAGGTTTAGGGATATCAGACAGCGGCACTGCCATGTATGATTTTATGTCATTAGAAGCACCTTAAAATTGGATCTAATTTAATATCTTGTATAATGTAGTCGAATTACCTGGATTTGGTTCAAATTCTAGCAGCTACATTCTCGACCATCTAAGACATGTAGTCCTGGATTCGGACAAGCCTGAAAACAGAACATTACAATAATAGAGTCTGGATGCCACAAAGGCATAAATTAAGATCTCTGCATCTGCACTAGACAGAGAAGGTCCAAATGAAACACCTTGTCAGAAAGGTAAAATCAAATCAGACTGGTTCCTTACACATAACAATGAGTTCACTGTATTAAAATGGCCTCCACAGTCACCAGATCTCATTCTAATAGAGCACCTTTGGGATTTGGTGTACCAGGATATTTGCATTATGGATGTGCAACCAACAAATGCATCACAACTATGTGATTATATAATGTCAATATGGACCAAAATTTTAAAAAAGAAAAGTCCAGCACAACATGGAATAATTGCCCCTGAAAATGAAGGCTGTTAATAATGAATAAGAGAAAGAGCCCAGTACTAGCAAACTTGCCAGTGAGTGTAATCTGATAAATACATTGGTCTTCCACAAACTAGAAATGAGAGCATTAATGAAATAAAATAACCAAATCAAGAAACCAAAAATATGCTGTGTTCCCTGGAAAAACAAACAAACATGCATGCTGGTTACAGATCAACACAAATCATTAAAGAGTTACGTGTTACAAATCTATTTTTGTGACCCAAGAATGTGGCCTGTCTCTATATGCATCTTCATGTATCAGTGCACTGATATGTGCTTTCTCATCCCAGCATACAGTTCCTATTAGGCACGCAGTGTCTTAGCTTAAGTCAAAACAAGTGGTCCACGCTCAGTTGACAAATGCTTTTCAAGTTTTCCAAATAAATTATAACCTTTTCACTTTGTAACAGTGGGGAAACAGCCACCCGTTATGCAAAAGGAATAATTCATAAGACAAAATGAAAGTAATGAATGATCTTGTGAGGAGAGCAGGGCAACACAGTAGGTTCTCTTTGTCCTGTCACGTCTGCTTGACTCAGTGCTGAATGTGGCTGCAACCATATGTTTTCATTCCACTATGGAAAATGAAGCCAAAATTGGAATTCAAACCTCACTGACATTGCAGGAACACAGGAGGGGGTTATTGCAAAAAAGACTCCTGTGTCCTGGGCTCTTGATGTTAACAAGGATGTGATGAAAGTCATCACATGGCATCCAAAGCACAACTAATACTTTTTAAGATGGCCAAGTCAGGACAGATGAAAAGCAATACTGTTGTTGTCTGTCACTGAAAATTGCTGATTGCTGTTCTACCCCATTAGGTTTGCATAGGCTCATCTGAGAGATAGCCTATGCAAACCTGAGCAGAGACGTACAGAGACAAATTACTGTTTGGAGACCTATGCAAAAAACCCACAAAGTTTGTTATTCTTGTCTACCCGAGGGCTGTTTAGTCAACCATGCACAGACAATTTTATGGAGATTGCATTTCTCTTTTATCAACTATATGCTGAGAATCACAATCAAGAATCACAGAACAAGTTCCAGATGAGTTCGGTAAGGATCTGAGCAGACGTTTTATTCCTTGGCAATGCCTCCTAATGTGTGTGATTCTTATTTCAGAGAATGCTGAGGCCCTCGTGAATGTGTTGGGAATTCAACGCAATGCAGGGTTGATTCACAACTCTTTTGAGAGAAACACTCAAATAACTACACTTTAATTCATATTAAACGAGGTGACTGTGAATGAGGAAAAAGCTCTAACCTGAGTAATTATCATATTTCTGAATATTTATTTCTGAATATCACTTTTTTTATGTATGTGTAGGATCTGGATAGGATTTCATTGTGGGCACATGAAGAATGTTATTCCCTGACTGGTCCCCAGTTTTTACCTTTTCTACTTTGAGTAAAAAAGAGTGAGGATGAAATGTATGCTGGCTCTTGCCCAAGGGCCTCCTGCATCCAGACCACTTTTGCCATCTGGGCGTGATTTTTAAATACTGAGCAGCATTCATTCTCTTTCAGGAACAAAGGGGGACATTTTGCCGACAAAACACATATTTTCCATTACACTTAGTTCAAGCTAGTGTCACCTGCAGTTGAATATTAGGGAACTGGGAGTCCTATCTGTCAAAATACAGCCTGCTCCTGGCCTCACAACACCCAGCTAACCCAATACTGTCATAAGGGAAGAATTGACCCAGAAATAATGGTTGTGGGAATGAGGCCTGTGACAGGTACAATGGCATTAAATTGTGGCCTATTATTTCTTGTTCTTTGAAGAAGGAAAGTCACAAGAAAAGAGACTGAGTGAAAAAATAATAGTTTCACAGGAATTCCTGCCCCATGGCTGATCAGTTTGACTTTTTCAATCTTACACAAAGTCAACAACTAGTGGTCAACAAATTGATCAGTTGGCCAATTAATTGGGCCAGTTTTTGACATTTCTAGTTCACCGACATCTGCCAATTTCTGTGGCCGTGCCAGCTGATTAATTAAAAATATCTGCAGACATATTTGCAACCTAGATTGGAAATATTTCACATGCTCATGCGAATTCCAGTGGGTGATGAGAAATGATTTGGGTGTGACTCAAGGAATTTATTTTATTAGCACTGTTGTGGAGTTCATGCTGTAGCCTCTCCTCTCTATGTCTCTGCGACCAAAGGCGGAGCTCATGTGCCCCACACAGACAGGAGAGCAGGCAGGAGACACTTGTGTGATAACAGTTCAAGCAAAGGTTGATGTGTGGTCCAATCCAAAAAATCTCCAGCCACAGCTTGAGCACGTTATCACGGGTCAATAATGTTGAAGAGATTAGCAACATAGAGTTTAGTGAAATCCACATTTGCACCACTAACTTTTAATCATGATGTAACAGGAAGTCGTAGTGATTCCTAGAATAACAAACACGATCAAGTCACCTATACCTGAGACTTCTGCATTTTATTAGAAGCTCCCTGACTCCTGCAAATTATATCAAATGTCAAGTATATCAGATATGTTATAAGGTCTACCACGCCCAGAGTACACACATGCATGTGGGTGTAGCATGAAGTGACCAAGCCTCACAGCAGTGCTGACAACTCATGAAAGACTTTTTTATTGTAGAATGTGGGGAATACAGTGCGTTGACTTTATAGTAAGAGTAACAGGTGGTTGAAATGTTACCTATATATGTTCTATTAACATCAGTTATAATATTTCTCATTTCAACTCAGATAAGGCTATGTCCAGCGGTCGTACTATTCAAACTAAACAGACCCTAACGCTTGTAAAATAATTAAAAACTATCAAGATATCAAGAAGTAATCGATAGTTGTACTGTTTTTACTCTGTATAGCGTATGTATGATTAAAAACAGGTAAGATTGTTCTATATGGATATTTCATTATAGATTATAGTTGTAGTGTATAGTTTAATTAATCAGATTGAATTGTTTCATTCTTCTCTGTCTTAAGGTAAAATAATTATAATTGTATACATTGGACAGTATTTGTAATTCTTCAATTTTGTATGACTTGACCATGGGCATGCTCGGTGTAGTACACAGCTTCTACAAAACCAGCAAAAGCCCGTTCCATATATAAATCAGCCTTAACTAATTTGAGTTGGCTGTAAAAAACAATTATATTAATTTAATCAGGTCAGTCATCACTCGTGTATGAAATGGGCAAATGTAAAACTCTGTGTACTGTCCTCATTATACGCTGTAGATAAATATAAAGAGACACATATATAATATGTCCTTGGTAAAGATGTTTATGTAACCACATCTGCCTACTCACAACCTCTTTAAGTCCCAACTTCAATATGTACATTGCTTTCAGTAGCAGCACAGCGAACACAATTGTTACTGAGGAAGCTGTGGCAGTAATGTGTTCCCACAGCGTGAACAGTCCCTGTTTGCTCACTCAGACCCTGAATATTAGGTCAGAAATAATGTGGAGTAACATTTAAACACTAATGAATACAAGAACGTTTGAGTGTTCTCCACACAACCGCGCTCATGCTGCGCGCCATTGTGTTCCTGCATGCACGCTGTAGGTGAGTGTGTGTATTTTTAATCAAGTGTATGTGGGTACACTTCTGTGTGTGTGTGTGTGTGTGTGTGTGTCATCTCGTAGGTGGTGCCATGCTTCAGGGGTTAAGTGGCAGTCAGTAATTTGGTTTAACATAGGTCAACACACTCGCTGGTTATGTGAAACTGTACCCTGTTGATACGATCTTTTTAGATGGTTCAGGTGGCCTTCATATTACTTTTATCTAAGTGCACTGGTCAAAAACTGTGCCGGTGAGAGGGGCAGCACACCACATAAGTTAAAACTGTTGCTCTTGTCTTTGCCCAATGTCTGCTGAGTGACTTTATACTATGTGTATAACATAAAACCAGACTGAGTTAAAAAAAACACATAGCTGACTGATCAAACACTGCACAAGGGATTGACTCTGCCCCAATGCTTTTATCCCTTCTTCTCACCCTACTCCAGCAGAGAAAATCTAAATAGAGGCAGGTACTCATCCAAATAATCAAATGGCTCAGGAGGTTTTAAACTGGCAAATTAGCCTGAATCTGTTACAATAACCACAACCATGATATTGCTTTGACTTTCTCAAGGCGAAAAAAGGTTTCACTTCAGGTCTCCTTTCCACATCGACATGCACGTGACAGTGACTCTGTTTTCTTGTAACGCATAATTAAATATCTACTGCAGCACAACTGGTTATCATCACACATAACTCTCATTAAACAGGGCATATGAAGCATAATTATACATCAGTTTGGAATGTTTTTTTTTCTACACAGTTGATAATTAGCTGTCTCTTGTAAATTCTCTGCCATGAGGCCACGGCAGGGAAACAGCAGGGTAAAGATTACACATAATGCATGCAAATGGGCACCCATTTATCAGAATGAGTTTACTACAAATTCTGTGCATGTGCGTTTTAATAGTTGCACTAACTGTGCTCTGATTATGCTGCTATCCCTATGGAGTGAAATATCTCTAAGAAGAAAAAGGTGAATGGATAGATGAGGGCAACGCAGGTGGGTAATGTGAAGACAGAACTGGAGGTGAGTGAACTTCACACTGAGATGAACTAGTATTTTGTTTTTAGTGCTGCTGGAGTTTTTCCTCTCCATTGTTGCCTATAGTGCTTGCTTGGGTGGGATTGTTGGATTTTCTATGGGTTTTATAGTGATATTGTCCTGGAATGTCTGAAACAGTTAATTGGTCCACGATTTCCTCCAGAGTAAAGTATCTCAAAAACACCACCATCAAGTCACACTTGTTATCAGTGAGTATTTTGGTTTATGACCAAATGCGTTTGTGTTCTTTTAAATGTCACACCTCACATCCTGACCTGCCCTTCTGGTTCCCTGGTTCCTCCTTGCTGGAGGTGTCCCTCCGTCGTGGTTCCGTCTTTTCCCTCAACATTTGTCCTACAAGTTGCTTTGGTCACCCTCACTCAGCTCCCTCCTGTGTCTAGTGCTTAGTTAGACTTTCTCTATTTTCCTCATTATTTGTTAATAAAGCCTGCCAAAACCGTATTTTACTCTCTGCTTCTGGTCTGCTCATTAGGTCCATCCTTCAATTCCCCTTTAAACATCTGTCAGTAAACAGCAGTTTGCTCCTGTTGCTCATTGCTCACAGATTAATATAATAAACTAAGATGCTGACCATGATAACCTTCATGTAACCTGCTCACCTGCTTGACAATGTGACTGTGAGCGTATGGTATGAGCATGCAGCCATTAGCATTTAGGTCACAAAATGTGTGTTAAAGGTTTGAAAATAGATCATTATTAACTAGTAAAGAAATCATCATGTTTGAAATAATCATAATACAATTAAAAGTCGGGGACTATACTGTAGTGTCAACAGTAATTGTCCCAGACTAGAATATACTAAGCTTGATCCAGTCAGTTCTACATCAAGTCGGACTGTTGCACTGTAAAACCTGGCAAGTTAGTTCAACTCAAACCATTTGATGAAACCGATTGCCTTCAACCATTTAAGTTTATTAACTCAAATAGTTCCACTCCAACAAAATAATTACAATTAAGGTAAACTAACTAACCCTATAAAATAATTTGGACTCCTATGAAGCATTTCTTCAAAAAAATTAAAAATGAGTGACTAAAACATTTATGGATGAAGTAAGACTAACTTGTATGTATTAATTTACTCAAATACTAACACTTGAGTTCAATTTACTCACTCATTTAACTGAAACTAATTACTACAATATAGTTATGACAACTTTTTACCTACTCAAATGATTTGAGGAAACCGACTGCCTTAAATCATTTAAGTTGTAATAACACAATATACAGGTGTATGTTTGACAGAACTTAAACTATTTATTAATGCATTTCACAAGCCGAAATAAACACATATTTCTACATTTAAATGTTTCCAATGTACAAAAAAAAAGTGCTCTGCACCATTATCTTTGTTTATAAAAACTAAAAATCTGACTTAAAAGTTCTCCCTCAATTTACTATTAAATATACTATGTTCCAAGTCTTTGGAACAAAAATAGAACAGTAAATAAGAATAGTAACTCAAACAGCTTGTGAGAGCACAGAATCACATTATGCTTAATTTTAGTGTAACAGACAAGCAAAGATTTTGTATGTCAATGACATTTTATTTAAAAAACAAAATTTTAACAAACTTGTTATTAATACCTTTATAAAATTAAGACTTTGCATAAAATGTTATAAAACTTTGAAATATGACTTTTTGAAACACAACATTATATTAACATCGGAAACCAAAAAACGGGAAACGACTATGTAAAAACAGAAAGAGCAGCAATAGTTTTGACCTTAATTTTTACCAATTGTTGAGATCCAAGCAAATATATTTTCAGACAATGCCAATCTCTAATGACAAAACTAGTCAGTGCCCTCATTTCAGTTCATTCTTTAAGGTCTGTATCTTTGATTTGAGCTGTCTCCTTCCATTGCAAGATTAAGGAGGACAACTGAACTCAAAGAAGCCACTTAGCTTCTCGGGGTAGCTCAAATGCAGAGCATAAATCAGTCCAAACAAAATCACCAGTGAATCTGTCCAAGATCTGTGAGACATTACAACCTGATCCTCGATGACAATTGACACATGGCGAGTTTGAAAAGGCACTCCTGCAGGAACATCTTCTTCATTGACTGCTGCCACCAAAGCCACTGCCCCATCTTGGTCTTGCTCCAATCCATCCTATAGAAGGAATATTTCATTAGTTTAAGTGTAATTTTCAAATCACCAAGCTACATCAAAGTCAATTACAAAAACAAAACATCCAGATATTTACATGCAAGCAGTTTTTCATGCAAAGTTAAGACTACAAGTATTTAAGCCACTGACTAATGGGGACCCTACACCTGGATGACTCCACTGCTATAAATGTAGCTTGTTTCTTATCCAAGAAATAAAAACACTACCGCTGAACATAACACAGCCAGGAATTAAAATTGATTATGACCATTTTTTTTTGCAATAAGAGATACTTGTTGTGATTATCACATCTGTGTTTATGTAGAAGAACAAATACACAATGGCAATCACATGCACTACATATCCAGAGATGACTAGGGAAATTAAGCTATTTATTTAATCATTTACATCATTTTAAATTTTACTTTAAGCAAAACCTAAAAAACGAAATAACTTATCTTAATATAACAAACAAGAAATTTGCTGTTCTTCCATTTTAAGTTGTTTATATGTGTAAAACTTCTAACTAAAACCATAACAAAAGTACCGTGCAAATTTTGAAGATGTCAGATGAATCCTCCTTTAAGTACCGCGCTAGGCCTGCCAGGGCTGCTGTTCTAGCTGCATTGATGTCGTTCTTGTCCTGTTTTGTAAAACAAACAAAAAGAAAGGTTAGCATAGAGGGGTTTAATGCCCATCAATCACATTCAGGACAAATGTAATGCATTAAGAAAATGTTACCTGTTCTTCATAAGCCATCAAAACCTCTTCCATCTTCTTACCAGAAATCCCAGTCTTCCTTTTTTTGTAGAGCTTTAGCAGCTGAGGTGTATGATTGTCCAGTGCAGCAAAGAAGGTAAATGGTAGATTTTGATTGGTGATCCTGTGAAACTCACTGTAGAGCTTATGGAAAAAACATCACAGGTTAAAAAGTTGTTTTTTTTTCAGACAGGAAGACCCACTGTAAAATATAAAACTACTCAATTTTTAACCTCTTTATCCAGATTTCTGACAAAATGTGAGTGTCTCTTTACATTAAACTTACTTGGGCTTCGCAGAAGAGTCCAGGCCATCTGACTTTTAGCTCAACAATGGGAAGAGTTGAACTCTTTCTTCACGCCTGAGTGCAAATGTGTGTTGCATATGTTGATGGATCAACAGCATGTCCCTTTCCACTAATGTCTTCCTAAACTGCTCCACTATCTCTAGCCTGCGAGTTTCCAGAGTGTCCTTAGTTTCTCCATGGGGATAGTTGGGAAGGAAGTTGACTTCCCCTCTTCTGGGTCTTTTGATGTTGGCTCTGGATGCTGCACCCACTGGATTGGTTCTGCTGCGCTTTCCTGCATTTACAGCCACGTCTTTTCGGCTCTTCGGGGCGTCTTTAATGCCAGCTTTGGTCCTGTAGTTGCCCATCTTAAAGCGCAGGCTATTCTTCCAACCTTCATAGCCTGTTTTGGAACCATTTTCTTTTAAACACGGATGTTTGCTTACAAGGGCCTCTGCAGCCTTGCTTATCTGCTTGCTACTTACCTTGTATGAAAGAAAAGCGTGTTGTTCTTTGTCAGCGTAGACAGATAGAGCGGCAATAAACACAAAAAATAATGCATGCGTCCTCCTCATTAAAATGACCTTAAAGCCAGCAGATAGCATAAGGTAAACTTAGATAAAATATGTGAATTAAACTGAAATGAATTATATGCCTAATACTTATAATGTGCCAAAAATTTGAATACACTCAAAACAACCGAGTTATGACTTCAAGCATTTATTTTTGAGTTACCGGCCTGGTAGCTCAGTGGGTTAAGCGTCAGGCTGGGATGCAGAAGGTTGTGGGTTCGAACCCCGTCTGACTCCTAATCCATTCCCTACCAGGTGTGTCTCTGAGCCAGACACCCAGCGCTAGCTCCTTGTAAGTCGCTTTGGTAAGTCTGCTAAGCGAACTAAAGTAAAGTAAAGTTACGCAAAGTCATTGGAATGAGTTGCTCCAACTTTTCTTAGAGCTTATGATGTTTGTGTACCCTAAGTTTTTCTATTGAAATGATATAAGGGGGAATAAAAGAGGGTAACAGACCATAGAGTTAAAGTGGTAAAAAGAAATCAGACAGTGACTCTGCTTCTGGCTAAACTGTGTTCTTGTAACAGTACTTGCAAAATGGCACTTCCATGTCAATGTGCTGTTACTGTTTTATGCAACAACCTATTTAATGTGCACACACACTAAGGTTTTCTGCAGCACACAGCTGTTTATATGGGAAGTATTTGAGAACAATGGACAGCTCAAACATATTTCATATTGGTCACTGACTTTTTATCAATTCTATTTCAGGACACTTAAGAGAACACGCTGATTAGTTTTCAACTCCAGATTCAATCAGTTAAAATATGATGACACGTGTGAACTTTCTCTGAGTCACTTGGTAAACATGTGCTACTGTTATCCCTGCCTTTGCCATGACTATAATTGTTGTCATTACCACCTCTTTCTGTTTTCTTTCAATGCATCATTATCTATTCACTAACCATAATGTACTAGTTAGAGAGTGGCTGGGTCCTGTGATTGAGATTTATGATCAAGGAAGCAATGATTATAAGACCATTACACGGAGATGAACCACAGATACATGTTACACCACATATTCAGTGCTGTATAAGCCAGTTTAAATGAATGGACTCACTTTCAGCCAGTACCAGCTGTTCATGTGTCTGTCATGTAGTGGCAGGATAGCAGATGGTGGCTATGTTCGAGAAACGAACATAGTATACCTGTCAATGAGGGGATTTCTACACATAGAATATAAACATGTGACGAGGAACACACGCAATGAAAAGCTTGCATCATCATGAAATCCATTGTCTTTTAGTAAATACAATCTTCTATATGATTTATTTGATTACATTATGTGTCAGCACACAACATACACAAAAACAAGATAATCTTGCATTTGCTGCCAGTGTTTCTATAAACATGCAGTCAGGAAGAGATTTTAAAGTATTTTTCTGCTGCATTGTGACCGGTAGGTTAAGGCTGTTTACACTCTGTAGTTCTCACTTCCATTTCAGCACCTCAGTCTTCACTGCATGTAATGGCAACTTATTCAAGGTTGGCTCGGTTTGATGTGATGCAGTCTGATCACTGATGTCAATTCCCATGTGCGATGCTTTGAGCGACTCAGTGCTGAGTATGACTCCCAGGGGGTAATGGAGCAGCTGGAAATGCACAGCCTGTTGGGCTTGTCTGCTTTAACGAACCCATTTTAACTGCTCCCCAAAGCTGCGACTAGCTGTCACTGCTGAACATGGGCCTGGCTGTAATAACAGTGACTGGGTAGGTTCTCTCGCAGTTCCTGCTCACCTTTACCGGCTTGTGATTAGCAAAAACTCTAATTTGGAAACCTTGAAAGCTAAATTCAGAAATTCTGTTGCAGGCTCTGTCCTGTCCACTGTCTGTCCACCATCAACATTTCTGTGGTCACCTCCTAACATTTTTCACACCTATCAGTTACCAAGGAAAGGAGGATACAGCACTTCTCCCTGACTAAAATGGTTAATGTTCTCCTCCTAGATGAACATATGCTCACCTTTGTGAGCATATGTCGGGTATATTTAAATCTAAGCTCAATCCCAAGATGCAGAGGATTTAGACTTGTACTGCTGACTTGTACAAACTGTAGGAATCTGATTGTTCCTTGCACTACTTATGTGTGTGAACTTGAGTGGTAAGTAGTGACAGGTATAACATGAGGTTAGTTCCCTTATCACTATTAATAGATGAGGGAGGCACTGAGCCTGATTGACTTATTTGTATGCAGGAGCCAGGTAATAAGATTGGAGTGTGGCAAGTTGTCAGCATGATCTCACTGAAGTAGGTGGAGTCAATGGAGTAGGGTCCTGTCGAAGGTGGAAATAAATATGACTGTCACACATTCCACTAATGAGTTAATATTATGCCCCTGAAGTCTCTGAGGACTGGAGGAAAGACACAGCAATTTGGACAGCTATCAAGGCGTATGGATCAACTGGATCATCCCAACTTGTTGAGCAAGTGCCTGTAAAAGAACAGGCCTTTCATTTAATTGTCAAACTAAAAAAATTAGTCTTGCAGTGAAATAAAATATTAGATGTTGTATTGTGTTATTATAGAAAACGGTATTATTGTGTGTGTCTATCTGAAAAATTTAGGGTGTAGTACTAAGACTTTTCCATCTTCTATGGTAGGAAGCACAGCTACTTCAGTATAATCATTCTCCACCATGACTAGTTAAACAGTGTAATTGATAATGCTTCATTCATCACTGTCTTTGCAAAGATATGTGGGAGCAATATGTCACAGGTATTATTGTGACCAAACGTGCAGTTTACATTCTGCATTCAATTCTTCGCTATGATTAAGTCACAGAACTAATGTTTCTCCCATGATCTATCATCTTTTAGTTTAATAATTTAGTATCGTCAAATTAGAATGTATGTATCGACCATGAATTAAACATGAGCAGTAATTTGAACAGGAAATGGAACCTGATTGCCAAGGTATGTGGTGACATCCAAATGTACGGCTAAATGACTCACCAAAGCAGATTTGAGAAATAGCTGTAAAAACACATGAAATATGCATGGTAGGAGGGATATTATTAGATCACAGATGTTCTATTCCGTCTACACAAAGGTAACCCACAGTAAGCACCAGAGAACCAGCACTCACACCAACCTGGCTCTGTCAGTGTTAGTTAGCAGAGAGCACGAGCACAGGCTGCAGAAATATGAACATGGATGGGATGAGATGGAAGGCTGCTAAAAATAATTTATGGTTCTCCCAACATGTATGTTTGATCCAATGATGCCCCTGACAGATTTATTCAGTTATGAATGTTTAGGGAGGGAAGAGCAAACGTTGGGTCTGCAGTAGCCTTCAGGTAGTGATGAGAGAGCTGCTTTAAACGGCATCGTGGACGTTTTTTATTGGAGCATGAAAGCTCTGCTTTTTTTAATTGTCATATTAACTGTAAGCAGGTTATTTCATTCACAGGATATGATTCACTTTTCCTCACGATCTGTTCCAAAGCTGAATACTTTACCTTTCTTCTCCTCTGCTAAGCCCAGCATAAGCCCCAGTATTAAGCATAAACAAACACTAGATATCCGATTCACACTATTTAAAATATCACCTTAAACAGATATCTTGATTTAGAACTGGGTCAACATCCATCCCAGTCAAATGCAACTTTAAAAGTTTTCCTTCTCCACTATTTGTCTCAGCAACTTTATTCAGCTAAATTATGGCAGAAAAGACTCAGTTTTCTTTCTGTTTTCTTGAGAAAACCTTGAAAAACTGCAGGGGGAGAACACATTGTACAGAACTGGGCTTGTGCGTGTCTTCCTTACAGCAATTTCTGCCTGTACTGTGCATTTGACATGTCTAACATTGCAATCCAAATAGAGCTGTCTTAATAACACAAAATGAACTCACATCATCTGGATAAACACAATAGCAGTAATGGTAAATAACTAACACATTACACCACAGTGTAGGAGAAACAGTAGTGTAGTGTTTTGTAATGAATGGTGCTCCTGATCTGTATGATCTATTGTCAACAACATCTAAAATGCCTGAGTGAAGAACTGTTAGGGAGACAGAAAAGTCACGATTATGTTTTAATAAAATCTGGAAAAACAAACCAGAAAACATCCACCATGCTTTGGTAAAATAAGTTTAGTACTGTAAAATGTGTCTGTTTTGTGTCAAGATGAAGGGGTTTAGTAGACAGATGAAAGAAAAAGAGAAAACAGCTGAAGGCCCTGTGTCGGTCCTCAGCTGAAGGAGCTTTCACCATTGATCTCATCTCCACTCTTGAAACCTTTTACATCTTCTTTACCTGGGAAATTTTCTCAATGAATTTATTGTGTGGTGTATGTACTAAAGCAGCAGTGGAGTATAGTATCTTACTATTTACATTCACAGAGAGCACATTAAATTTGCCTTCTTATAATAATGTACAGGACACAGCCAGTAGGTTTACAGAAGACTAGACATTATGCAGCGGATAACAAATCAATTATTCTTTCCTGCAATTACCTTGTTTCCTAACTCTGTTTTTTTTCTTATGGTCTGAATAAATATCAGTGTTGTAAAGAAAAAAGCCATTATCTTAAAGAGTATGGCTTTTAACTTTGGCCTCAATTAAAAGCCATTCTCTTAAAGGGTATGGCTTTAATTGAGGCCAAAGTCGTATAATGGCTGACCCCAGTGGTATATTATGAATTTAAAATTATCATTCAGTCAGTTCGTTTGATTGGGTGAATAATAACTTTTGCATTGAGTCCTAAGTGTATTTGGATGCAAGTGTGAAGGCATGGCTTTTGAAATACTGCATAAACAGCAGTGGCAGCAGCAGAAATAGACTGCTCCCTCAAAAACAAAACAAAATGAACAGCATCAGCTGTTTCATCAAATGCCCCAAACAACAGATCAGGCAAATCCCTCTAGCACAGCATAGAAAGCAGCAGGAGTAACACAGCCTTAGTCTTCCTATAGAAAAGAAGGTATACAGTCATGTGGCGTTGTTAAAGAGACACACATTAAGTCTAAAATCATTGAAAGGACGAGGTGGGAGTACAAAGATGAATGAACTGTTTACTTCCCTTTACCCCTTTCTTCTAACTATAAGTGTATCTATCATAATCAACTGGTCATTTATTTTAATAATCTTTTCAATGACATGGGTTGATTTTCTGCCTAAATCTAACCAAACAACAACTATTCAGAGTACGCATGATTAAATATTTCAGGTTTTTGCAAAGACAAATGATCAGAGACACCATTTCAGAAATGTAGAAACATGAGACAGAAAAGTTAGTCAGTTATTTCAGTCATGTCAGTTATTTGCCAACACAAAAGAGGAGACCACAATGAAAAGGTGCACTGCTTATACTATATACTGTGTTTGCAGTGCCTAGGACTAACTGCATAACATGTCACAAGCCTCACTTAATTCATTGAATTACCTGCCAGAACTGGCGTGGAGACTGGTCCATGCAGACACTGGACTCATTATAAACTTTGAACACTCAACATTGACCAATAGAGTAAAGTTGTGAATGGGAAGGGCAGTAAATGCAACGTTAGAGCAATAAGTGTTCTAATTATCTGATTTAGTCAAACTGCTGTGGTTTCATTAAATATAATGAGGCAAAGTAAAGGAGTTAAATAAGAATACACACATTTTACAGATGTCACTTTTTCACAACTTGACATGCTAAGAAGTAAAAATGAGGATATTGAGGGATCTAACATCACTGCAATTTGGATGAAATATATGTAGCTTAAAGCCTTATGTCTCTGGCAGCCATGACAAATGAAGAACTCTAATCTTATGTCTCCCAACTCTGAGACTCATGAATCATTCCGCATGAACAGATTAATAGCTCATAAATCTTATGAGGAACATTATATCTCTGCAATTAGAGCAGTCGAGCTGCAGCACAAGCCTCATGGTATATTCAAAATGTTTGGTGAATATTAAAGTGAAAAGACCAGTTGGGAATACAGATCTGGGTGCAGGGAAAAGTGACTCTCACTGCAGAAATACATCATGATAGTCGAGACAGGCTTTGGTAATGGCATGAGAAAATACCGGAGGGAAAAATTACAGCACTTGATGTGAATGATGCGGCACTTCTGTCACAGTTATCAAAATGTTGAGAATCTCCATTAGTCAGTTTATAGATGATGCTGCTGTTTAAGGATGTGGTCGTTACCCCTTGTTCTTCCTGTAGAATACAACTTTACAGAGGCTCAATTCAACATGTGGTGAATGACAAAGATGGATGAACAAGCTCCTGGGGCCTGAGCGTCAGAGGGCAGAGTTACAGAGATTGTACTCTACCTGACTACCCGACATTTCAAGGACCTTTTTGCAAGCTTTTCTGATTAGGGCAGCATGTTCTCAGTGATAAAACAGATACTCCTAGCGCTGCTGTCGGAAAGTAGTGTATTCCCCGCCTTGAATTAATAATTTGGCAATCTGACATCGTGTGAGTAATTTTGTTTGGAATGAACCATAGACAAGAAAGTTACGATACGCAAAATCCTTATCCTTTAATAATGTACTTTTACTATTTCAGTTGATGTCTTTACTAAATTAATATAATCTCTGGCTATTTGATTATCACAGGCAGTGAGCAAAAGAGGTCACACCTACATATTCTCTATGAAAATTGTATTTATTTTACCCTGCTTTTATTTTATAGACACTGTACGTTGCAGGTTTGTGCTTTTTCTTTGGTAATCTCTGCCTTAAGGCTCGATGCAAGTCAACAAGTTACTTGTCAAGAAACCTAACAAGTCCAGTTGCTATTGGATAAAACCTTTTTGAGGTAACCATGACAAATAAAACCCAAGGTTGGTAGTTCACTTCCTAGTTCCCCTCTCCTCTCTACATGTTGAAGTGTCTTTGGGCAAGACACTATACCTTGAAGCCTTAGCACTTCAATAGAGCACGCTGTCCACCAGAATTTGCCCAAGGGTATTAATAAAGTCTCAATTATTATTTCTCAGGATTACAATCTTGTTCACAGATCACAACATAACATTGTGTGTCCAGTGGCCACCACTATGTAACACAGGAGAATATACAGTACATTGTTCATAAGTTAATTAATAAAAAAAATATATATTAATAGCCTGCTTCAGCACAGAGGGGAATATGGGCATTAAATGCTGAATGCACTCATTTGCAATATATTTGTAAAAACAGGGCCACAACACCTCTGAAATCCTGCTGATGGTAAGAACCTTCTATTTTTTCTGCTGTCATTCCTAAAATGTGAATCCTAAATAAAGCAACTCTTTTTTTTTGTCTCTACATGTATAGCAGGCCAAAAAAAAAACAGCCTGAACAGAAATCTCATAAAATGATGGGACTTTTTTTAATCTTTTCTCTTTTTGTTAGGTGTGTTCTCATTTGGCTTTATGAGTTTAGGCATAACAAAAGTGAAAATGAATGTGCCCCGCTCCACTCTGCTGTTTATTGTGTGAGCTCAAAGCCTAAGTAGAACACACCAACAATGAATGACAAATAAATGAAATAGCTGAATGAAACCTAGATGTGAAAATGCAGCAGTATTCGTCTTCACATAATGAAGTTGCTTTGCTTTTTATGTCACAAAGCAGGGTTAAACCTGTAACTGAATACTGAACACGCTATCTCAAATCTCCATGCATAACCGCAAAACCAATTTCTGATCCTTACTTAGTTAAATGTGTGTCCAACATGGTGCATAATACGGATATTTCCATCATTCATACATAATGAACTTTGGGTTTACTCTGTGCCTTTTGTCTAATATTAAAAAAATACGTGGAGAGAAAACAAAAGTCTGTTATCTGTCAACACCTGACAAAGGTGCCTGTACGCTGTTCCATTTTGCCTTTCGTAATCACCTAACGCTGGGGAGGAAAACAGAACGAGGCTGTCATTCAGTGCCAGTGGCCCTGGCTGTAAAACAGAGCTTTACCTGTCCGTTAAGGGCCTTACCATGCTTGTGAATATTCACGGGGCTTCAGAACATGTTCCTGCATTTAGATCAAAATAGATTATAGATTAAGGTACTATGACAGATATCAATCTGGCTGCTGGGCTCACACCACAGGAACCAAGAGTAATCTCTTTTTTTTTTTACAGCCATATAAAGTCTTCTAATGACATCTATTTCACTAAAGCATAAACAACCCACGGTGTGGTTGTCCATCAAAGTAGTCTCCAATGACTCAAGGATTTAGACTTTAGAAGTGGAAATTTCATGTAGAATTGAATCATGGATGAAAACTATTTAAAAATGTGTTTACATTTTTCCCTTTTTGTCAAACATTGATAATCTTAAGTTTAGAGAAAAACTTTTCTCTATACCTCATCTGACGTGTGAATAGGGGCTCCGACCAGGTCTTGTTATAGGGCCCGAGACGTTTTGAGAACAATACTGCAGAAAGATGGGGGGCAGGCATTTTTGCTTGAGGGTCAATCACATCACAGCCAATTCCTGTGACGCTCATAAATATTAAACAACGCGCTGGGGAAAGAGTTTTTGACACTAAATGGCCGACCAATATCTCAAAGACATATCCTGCATCTGAGGCAAAACAAGTTTTAGAAGTAATTTCAGAGAGGACAGTGCTACATGTGTCAGTGGTTGACTTTTAAAATGAATTATGTGTACTGAAACCATGTGCCTGTATATGAAAATGCTGGAAACTATATAAAAAACAGCTCCCAAAGCAGACTCTAAGGTGTAGAAAGCTTCATTTAAAATGAATGAAAAAGAGGAAAATGGTCTTGGTCAATAAAAGCAAATGACAGCCTTTAGGTTGAATTACAGCTTGAGTAGAGTGGAACAGAACAACAGTTTTTCATCGAGCTACTAGCTTCCAGCAACTACATTAAAGCAGCAAAACACTTAGCAGGCTTTATCAAATATTAAAGTATGTCACTGTAAGTGTTTCAAGAAATGCAGCCATGATAATGCACACTCAGGTCATAAAACCAGAGCAGACTGCTGGGTTGTGTGTAAAGTTAGGACAAAGAAAGTGTATGTGTCACCTTGTGCGCGCACACACACACACACACTCACCAGCTCTGTGAGGGTTTGCCAGTGTGCACCTTTGATACATTTTTTACATTTCCATTTTTGCAGTGAGCGGCCACAGGTGGGGCTCGGGGAGCTAGCGCTGAGTGTCTCGCTCAGGGACACACCTGGTATGGGGGACGAGCTGGGGGCCTCAGCTGGGAATGGATCCTGCTATTCCTGCATCCCAGCCCTCTGCCTTAACCACCGAGCTACCAGGCCGCCGAAGATAAACTTTATTGTCATTGTAGTAATACAACAAACTTTAGACCAGTGGGTATATAATAAAAATAACATAAATATCACTAATGCACAAAAAATGTAAAAACAACAACAAAAATTTGAGTGGAGCTGTGACATAAGTGGTGTAGAGTGGATAGCAGTTTCTGTGGCAGCAATTGCTTCCAGTTCCAGTGATGCATGGAAACGAATGTTCATCCTAAGCTTCGGGCCTCCGACTATGTTTGACGTGGGTACCCACCTTCACAAAAGAATAAACATGTAACATCAGAAAGCATCACATGTTAAATCTGCATCCACATGCATTTTTTAGATTGCCGCTCTTTTCTTCTTTCCTGACATTGAGAGCAAGCAATTACCTCGGTTCCTGCTGGACCAGAGCACCATTTCGCCCCGCACTGATGTGTGAAAAGATTTTTGAAAAGTATGTATATTCTGACTGTACAAAGAAAAAAAAAGCTTTCAAACTAACTCCCAGAATAACAAGAATGTTCTTTTGCACTCTTGCTATGGTTTCTCACACTCACACACTACATGCAGTGACAGTACACTTGTACCTCACTGGTTCTACTGCTGCATTGAATGAGCACACTAATTACTGAACTGAGCTCAGAGCCATCATAAGGAGGCCAGACTGTGCCTCCCATACGACTAAGCAAGGCTGGAATAATTATTGTACAGTAGTGTCTGTTTCAGGAGAGGTAAAAATGAATCCAGTGACTTGGAAAATACTGTTCTGAACAGGTATAATATGTACTTGATACAGGTCATCAGGAATGGTATTGGTTTCCAAAGGCTGAAATCATCTGCTGTACAACAAAGGGGCAATTGTTCTTCCCCTTTGGCTTTGTGTACACTGTGCCGTTTCACCATAAGCCTTAATGGTGTTGGTTAAAGCATGTCCCAAAGTCATAATAGTTGTACTGATGCAGTTGTCATTACACCTGAGGTGACACATGGGTGAATCACTTCTTTCTCTTTGCAAACATCATCAAAACCTTTTTTCAACTGAACTGATCATTAATGTAAAATTGTTTTGAGCAGGTCCATCACTATCTGCAGTTCTTCCTGATCACTATAACAAGTGTGTTTGTTTCCCATAAACCTCGAATACATGAATCTCTGCCTTTCCACTTATCACTCAGTGTGGAAGCGTGAATGTCCTGCATCCCAACTCTTCAGTGGAGAAAACGTATCTAATGTTCAGACATTTATCATTTATTGATGATAATAAATGTTCCTGGCACCACCGAACAGAGCAACTCAGGCACTGTGTGCCTGAGTTGCACACAGTGCACAGTGATATTAAATCTCTTCATCACCCTGAATAAAGGCTGTAGTTTCCCCATCATGAAACGTCCTGTGACCATTTACTTTCGGATGTTTTCTTGTTGTCATTTACGAAGTGAGCTTTTCCAGTGTCTTGTTTATACTGGGGTTTGAGAATTCTTTGGCAATTCTTCTGTAACTGGATCTGAGCCTGCCTCTCCGTGGCAGACAGCGCATGAGGTGAAGCTGTACATCTGCTGCGTTAGCATGAGCAGGATATTAAACGTGTCGTTTCCTCTCCACAGGCAGATGGGAAGTGCTCATTGAACTTGGCCTGTCTGTAATCATTATGAGAGCGGAGGTTGAAAATAAATAGCATCACCTGGGTGTTTTGTAGCTCAGTTGCTGTCATCCTTGTACGGCAAATCTACATATTTGAGGATTTTAGCATGTTGCCTCAAAGCATAAAGATCATTGGAAAGATTTTATTCTAACTTTTGAAGTGATATAAACATGAACCCGGATCCAGTGATAGCTCTGTTGCCCTGGAAAATATATTTGTTGAGCAGTGATGAGTCAAGTAGAAAGCCAATTTAGATTTCTTAGTGCCCCTTAAATGTTCCTGTTGCTTATATCATGAACCCTCGCTGGGGAAGACAATCTCAGCTCTCACTAAATGTTAATCCTACAAGCTCTTATCTGTGTTTCCTGTTGATCAAGAGGTTTGGCCTAGCGGTGGGGCTGAGGAGTGGATGTTTTTGGCATGCCACTATAAATCTGCTTTTGTCATACATTTATACGTCTCTAAAACGGAAATATCAGAGTATTAGGCTGGGTGACATTATACTATTAATGAGAACGAAACAAATTTAGCGTGTTTGTTAGACATGAAGGATAAATACTGGGTGACCTTTATCTCAACTTCTCACTCCGTTTTAAATAGGCAAATGATGAGCAGTTCAGAATCACTTTTCTGATCACTTTCTTTCTTCTTTGTCTCAATAGTCTTGTGGTAATCAGAAATTTATTTTACAAAAAGCAGGAAATTTGGTCACTTTCTTTTCAACCCAACTCCAAAATTACTATAATCAGATAAATATTATCCAATGATTTTCTAAGGGTGCTGATCATAAAGAAGAATGGGCATGTGGGCAGTCCTCTGAGGCCATAAAACCACATGAAAATGAAATGATTTGAATATTAACTATGATGCTTATGATGCCTGGACTCACAGCAAAAAGTACAAAAAGAGAAAGATAAGCCCGGCAACTGAGCTCAGGAGATGAAAAAAAAAGTTCAGATACTAGTACAATCTGATAATTACCTGATAAGGAATCAATTAGCATCACCAAATATCAGCGGATATCTACAGATTTTTCCATTAACGCAAAAGCCACAGAGTAAGAATTCGTCAGGTGTGCAGATCTGCTGCCAATCAGCTTCAAAATGCTCCATCCAGAAAGTGTAAAACATAAATGTGTTGGCCTCAGTGTCTAACGCATTAAATAAAATAATCTTGTCATGGGGTGGCACAGTGTAGTAGTTGCTGCTAAAAACTGTTAATTAATTACAAATACAAATTGTGATTTTTTAACAGGTGCCTACAGAATTATTCTCACTATTATTATTGTGCAAAATATTAGGCCCCTGATAAGCTCTTGACTGCACTTAGATAAGACTTATTACTTAGATGTACTTAGAAAATATCTTATACACATATAAAACCTTCTGTCTCTCTTCACTCTGTGCTGCTGAGATAAAAGTGGGCAAATGAATGCTGAACCACTATATTGTAGTCAAGGCCTGGAGGAAAAGAGCCTCTTTGTTGCTTTTGAAGAACGTGATGACTCTGCCTCCTCTTGGCTGTCAGAGACCCAACTTGACGTTGCAAGCAATGAGTCCTGATCAAGGGCCATTTGTGAGCTCCACTGGTAGAAACCATCCTAAATGCAACCCTCTGGCATGAGAGTTGAATTGCACCAAAAACAGGCCGGCATTAGCCACAAGATGAATGGCAATGCTCTCCTCCTCTTGGTTGTCGGAAACAGTGGTGAATGGATCCAAGCTTTTGGTGTTTTCCTGGGCATAGGGTTACATATAATCGATTCTTTGAGAGGAGGGCAGAAGCTGAATAGAGGAGCTGGGATATCTTTGGTTCTCTCTTTAAGGCTATTGTATCTACGTCAGTGTGGTGAATGCATAGTGACAGGAAAAGGTATGGAAACACCAGCGACATTATCTCTGAATGACAGCTGATACCATCCAGGGAGAGAACGAGACATTAAATACTGACAAGGTTTGTGTGTGTGTGTTGAACTGGCGATGGAGGAATATGTGTGCGTGCCGAGGTTTTGTCTTTTCTTTTATTGAGCTCTAACAGTGTCTTTGTGTAATGCCTTTTGTAACTTGTTTGGATGCCTCGGAATGCAAGCCAATGTGTTGACACCAGACCCAAGGCTATCTGTCTCTTTCATTCCTTGCTGAGGTTTGGTAAGTTGATGAATATTTCATCAGTGCTGTTGGTGCTGGGTTTTTTTGGGCAGGCGTGGTTTTGGCTCTAGCCTCAGATAGCTTTAGGTTGCATAATGAAGAAATGAAAGCAGAAGTGCAATCGCTATCTTAAACAAGGTCGAATAAAACCTGCGTCAATAGGGATTCTCTTAGAGGTAGACCTAAAACATTCAAGTGACAACGGGTCAACTAACATGATTTTTTTCTGGAATGGAGATGCCTAGAATGAACTCCACACAACAGCCTTGGTTAGCTTTGGGACATACACTGGGTGATGTGTGCATGTGCATACTGACATACAAACAGAATAAATAGGAAATGAGCAATAAGGTGCATGCTGCTCTCACAAATGTTTGAGAGAACCTTTCAAGTCTAGAAGATTTGTCCAGCTACAAGTGGGCCTGGATGATCGCTTACACACACACACACACACAGATACAGACAAATGCATACAAATGAAAGAAAAGAAGAAAGGAAAAAGAGAGCAAGTTTGGGGAAAAAGTAAATAAGCAAAACAGGACTCTATGAAAACATTATCCTGACTGCAGAGAAGCCAATTCAGAAAAAATTGGCCAGTAATATAAATAAAAAGAAATATCCTCAGTGAAGGTGTGAGCAATGATTAAGACAAATAGACGTGTCCACAGAGAGCTTTGCATGATGTCCCATCCCAAACATAACCTGTGCCATGCACAGGGTCGGTCTACAGCTCTGCCCTAGAGCTGGTGATAATTACTGTGTCATGCCCTTAGTTAGTGTTATTAAAGAAGCACTAGAGACTGATATAGCTCTCTGTATTTTTAGACCTCAGGTTGCCCTTTTGTCTTAATGGCCAGTGCTCTGAGGCTGATAGTTGAGACTGGTAGCTGAGTCAGAGGAAAATGTTTGTACAAGACACACAGAAAGAAACTATTTATTCTATAGTATAATGTAATAAATACTATTAATCTCCTTGGTGAAACTTATGTAGACAGGCAGCTGCATTTTAAACAACAAGGATTCAGGGTTGAGCATCATGTCCAGGGACATTCTGACGTGCCCAGGCAGTTTTAAAAGCTAAACTTTGAAAGCCTTGACAGCCACCGAAATATTTCCTGTGAATTATGTTTTTTGTGGTAGGACCTTTGCCCCAAATTGATCTGAGGACATAATGAAATAGCCTTAATCTTCTTGCAAAGCATTAATATATCATCTTGCATCTGGGATGAATAAATCTGAGATGCTGCAGGCCACAGGTTGTCAGAAGAATATTCATGATGTTTGTGGACATGAGGCGATTCTCCCGCTAACAGACTCGACATATTGGTCCATCAATGCTCCCTTCTGGAGACAGTAATGACAGACCAGGATAGAATTCATAAATCAGAAGCCAGTAGGGAGGGCATTGACACTGATGCATGCAGGCACACTGAACACCGAGAGCAAAGAACAAAGGGGCATGTTTTGTGAATCATAAAAGCTACATTATTTCAGCCTTCACGTGAGTTAAACGTGTGTACTCTGAAACAAATACACATGCACACATTTCAGCTTTAGTGCCCATAAATGTTCTCATTCACACAAGTTGTGCTATTGCTCCTCGGTCTTGGCCATAATGAGCCACGTTACTATAAAAGTTATGATGAGTGGGAGGGTTTACATGTCTGCCAAGCGTGCCCTCAAGCCATTATTATAATACCCTATGCTCCCACACTTTATTAATTCTAGCACTACAATACCCACTAAGCCTGCAGTCATCACTGATTCATAAGACATTTCTTGATAAGAACAGTAGGTCAGTCTTTGAGATTACTTGACTTCACTTAGGTAAGGATCGAGGACAACTGCTCCAGGATTTTACTGAAGACAGGTGATCCTGACTTTAAATCAACAAGCACAAAGTGTATTTTCGTGAAAAATGTACGCATGTAGCAAATGTTCTATTTCTTCTCATACTGCCAAGATTGCATTAGCAGCTTTCAGACAAAAACAATTCCTTCTTCCTGCAAAACACTGGGACTAGAGCCTAAATCAGACTGTTCCTCCACAGCAGTGAATGATGTTGATGCACAAGTCTCCAAGGGGAGCAGAAAAGACCAACCCTAACAGATTGGCCCTGGTTTCACTCACAAATGATTGATTGCCAGGTAAACATCATTACCATTTTAAATCCGCCCTCGGGATTGTTCGCAACCAATTCCTACTAAATTACTAATTGACTGAAGCTGCAGTACCAATTTAAATTTCTTGTTTCCATTAAGATCATGGATGAGTTTTTAACAAGATTGTATTTAGAGCAACTGGTTGGTGCACATCTGTTGTAATGTCCCTGTAGGCACAGTACTAAATCAGGTCCAGTAAAGTCAAATTTTATTTATATAGCCTCATATCACAAACCATCATTTTGTCACAATGGTCAATCTAAACAGCACTTTGTCCAGGGCCCCCTAAATCAGTGGTTCTCAGACTTGGTGTTCAGGCCCCACTTCCCTGCTCTTAAAAAAGAGCAGGGCAGTGCCCTAAACCACTGCCCTAAATCCAGTCAACAGGACATTTCTTTATGGCCTGTCACTGACCAATTGCCACCAAACAAGCCTGAGCACATACTGTAGTTTTTTTTTGGCCGTGTAACCCCAGAATGACGTCAGTCTGCACAAAGGCACCAGCTAAAAAAAAACAAGTACAACATTATCCTGGGGAATAAAAAACATGCACACACAAGAGAGAGGCTGGGACTTCTAGAGGGTATATCAAAACATCTAGAGTTTAGGCACCACCAATCACTAGAGAAAGAGAAAACCTATGGCAAATGGTCCAGCACAGGGAGCTAATGTGTAAAAAGAAAGAGGGGACAGAGATTCAAGGGAGAGAGAAGAAGAAAACAAAGATGGTCACATAGCTTAGACACTTGTGCACTTGGAGCAGCAAACAAGAGGTTAGGCAGATGCAGGGCTTTTCAGAAAGATTAAATAACATAACATAGATTATTCTGTCTAAGCCCTCAACAATGGCTCTGGGCTGTGAAGCAATTTTGGCTTAGTGGCCAGTCTGTGTTACTACAACTTACACGCCGTATGAGATACACTGGACTAAGTGTGGAAATAAAAGAAAAAACTAAAGTAATGGAAAGGGCTATAAAACAAAATTATTCTGAGCATTAAAAACTTGAAAATTCACTTTACTCTTATCAGAAGAGAAGAGAAGTAGAAGTAAGGATATTTACTTGTAGCAAATATAATAATAGTAAGACACTGATCGCCTTGGGGAAATTATTATTGAACAGCTGCCCGCCAGTATGTTAGCACTACTATGAGGTCTTGACATCTTGTCCAAGGACACTTCTAAAAGCATATAGACAAGCAAGCAATAGAAGCAAGCGGAAATAACTTCATACAGTATTTGACTGAGTTAACGCGTAAATAAAAACAGAAGCAAAAGAATAAGTCGCTAACCAAATACTAAGTTGCAAAAGTTGAGGCAAGAAAGCAAGAAAACACTTCCCTGACCTCAGTGATCTCACTCATCTTTAAAAAAGACACTATTAGCAAACAGCCTTGTGTGCAGGGAGTAAAAACAGAGAAGTTGGAAGACTAGGCTGAGTTGAGCCAGCATGGCACTTAACCCTCACCAATAAATCTCATGTATCTCATGACGATTGTGTGTCACAAGAAGCACATACCTGCTCACACCTACAATATCGTCTGTAGTATTAGCAAACAGTTCAAAAACACAACAAAGGTGAGAAAGAAAACATCTCAGAGTTGAATATGTAGCAGAAGTTGGAAATCTTGTTAGGCTATGCAGGGGCAAGGAACATCTCTCCTCCAGCTTCAAATCCCTGTGTCACCCTCCCACATAAAAACAACTGCATAAGATATTCATGCGTGCCAGTAACCTAGATTTTATGCTTTATTTGTATCTTATTGCTGAACAGGGCCTGTGAAGACTCAATGAAACCTCTTCTCACATGGGGCGGGCAGTAGGGCTTGTGTATTCATGCATGGATGCGTTTGTGTAAATGGCTAAAATGTGCATTTCACATGTTCTGTAATGATGTCAGACATATCCCAGGCTATGGGGGGCACCAGGCACCGCCTCGCCTAACAACATGTAACACTTGAGAGTGTAATTGTAAGTGTATGTGAGTAAGGTAACTATGGCGGTAGACAAAACTATAACAGAAGCTAATCTACTCTAAAGTGCCACAGTGAACTGCATTACAAGTAAAAAGACACTGGGCATGATCAAAATCTATGCAACAAAAGTAGCAGGTCTCAGTTACTGAGAAAGGGGCACACCAGATGCTTACCAGACTCCAGTGACACCAGTGACACCCTGTCTACTAGAAAAGGTCTAAAGACAGCAAGTGATTAGAGGTAGGACTTTAATTTAAGGAAGACAGAATGTAGCCACTGCTGGTTAACATGTACAAATCCTTGTACACACACATACAAACTTATAAATAGAAGAACATAGGATAGTTTTTAGCCTCTTAATATTTCCTAGGTCTTTTTTAGGAAGGCAGGAACAGAGGAATTAAAGCACCATGATACACGTACCACTGTCTACAATTAACGAGTAATGACATGGTAGTTGATGTGTGCAGTGCTCCAGGGGAGAAGAAGAAAATATAAACTGCAGTTTTGTTGTAAATTTGACTGCAGATGTGGTCATGCCAAAAGTCAATATATTTTTAGATGTGAAGAAAAATTCACTTTGTGAGCTTTTTCTGAAGATCAAAGTATAAAAAAACCAATGAATACAGAAACTGCCACTTTACACTAATATATTAGTTTGGCGTTATGCTGCTAAACAGACAACCTGTTTTGGGCATAGTTTGGCTTAAAAAAAAAGACCAATCAAAACACAGTGGTATGGGGAAAGGAGGCCCTTATAAACCCAGCATTTTCAATGAGCCTATTGAGTCTCAAGGTCTGTCATTCACATATACTAAATGGAGGACCCAAATGCAAACCAGTGACGAGAGGGTTCAAACAAAGGAACTTTATTACAAATTAACATAACAGAAAGCAGTATGCAACAGAAAATCACTCTAGGAGGCAAAACGGCAATACTGAACGGAAAGGCAGACTGAGAGGTTTGAATGAAAGCGGAGGGACGCAGAGAGCAGGAAGACCAAGAGAGGGTGAAAGACAGAAGGGAGAAAACACAAACTGAACCCAAAACCAACTTACATGAAAGGAGCAGCACATAGTGACTGGTAGCATGCTGAGTTGAGTATGAACTGACAAAGGACAGGAGAAAGTGCAAAGGCTTAAATAGTGAGAGGACTGATTGATAATGAGGCACACCTGGAAATAATGAGGGAGTGAAAGTGGAGAAAGAGGGGAGTGGTTAAGGTGAGGAAGGAACAAAGGACACATGAGGGCTGGAGGCGAACATGACACTGACAAGGTCAGAGCATTTTTTGCACAAAGACATGAAATGTGTTTGGGCTGTTTTTAAACTTGAATCACATCATATGATCCCAGAAAAAAATTATTAAACCTAAACTATGCACAATATATCAAAATAATGTTTTTTAAATGTGCAGCTTATTATCATTCTGTTTTTTAAATGTTAAATCTGCAGTTAAAATGCAATCATAGAACATTATTTTTGAACAAATGCCCACCTTTCACTAGACACTGACAGGCCCAGAGTTAGACTCTGTTGTCTGTGTGACTGGCTACTTCTGAGGGGTCAGATCAAAACGTTTTAAAGTCTCCTATATAAAATTAAGGAAAAGGAACAGACCATGTGTCTGGAGACAATACATCAGGGACTCTGGTCCATTCATTAATCACCATTCAGCTTTATATTCTGGCACTCTAAACATCACAGTAACTCAATAAACATCCAGTTGTCAAATCAATAATTGGTAATTTTCAAACAAGCTTCCATTAATGGTTTTTCAGACAAAAGGTAATTTCAATTGCCTTTTAAGATTTACATATCAAGATATGCAAGTAACACCATTGCCTTATTTTTACACCTTCCCTGAGATACATTTCTCACAGGACAAATAACTATGTTTATAATCATAATCCTCAGGGATTGATAAGGTATTTCTGATTCTGATAATACCCTTTACCCACCACAATTCCTTCATATTTTGGATGTGATAATGCTTTGTGGTCAGACCTCTTTCTGCAGTAGATTGCTGGATGGAGTCTATTTTCTACACTAGTCTCCTGGTGTCCATTTCATGTCATGGTAAAGACTTTACATTAATGGAATATCAGAATTTTCACATTACAAGATGTCTAATAAGACTATCCTATATCTGAATGAGAACAGTATTAGCTGCATTTACAGTAGAAGCCATTCTTACATTCCTTCCATCAGGAAATGGTGTAAAACATTTGAGTATGTCTCTGCTAAAATCAATGGAAATGTACTTTGTTACTTAAGTGATGAGCTCAGGCTGCAGAGTGTGTCCACTGTTAACAATGAAAGACTGCCCGTGTGGTTGACTGTGTTGTGCTTGTGCATGTGAATGTATGTGAAAGAGGAAACATTAGTCCCACTCCAAAACGAGGGTTTGAGTATTTTCAGCTGGTATTTTTGTGAGTTCAGAGCAAATCAACTCACTGGTATGCATTGCAGAAAATAGCCATATTATCACACAAACTTTGCTCTAACATCCCAGCAGAAAGAGAATCGTTGAGAAAATGTGATGCTGGGAAACTGCAAGTGGAAGAGAAGATGCTGAATGTGAAAGTATAACAACCCAGGCTGCCCTGCATGCCAACACCTTCTAATGCGGCAGACATAATACGACATAATATGGTTCAAGGCGTATTAGCATCCTCCACTGACTGTCCAACAATAGGTTAACTCCAGCTACTTTAACAACTTGCTAGGCCTGATTCAGTGTTGATTTTAAAACGATTCGCCAGTAGCAAACCAAAGGAGAACAATGTCTAGAACAGTCTCTAGACACGTGGTCTGTTCCTTTTCCTGCCGGTTGATAAACGCAAGAGGAAGTAACTCCAGAACACCGCTCCGAAGATGGCTAAACATGTCAGCAGGTAAAAGGTAAAAGGATTAACAACTAAAACGATCACACAGAATGAACGCACAACAAATGTTCATGTGAATGGTAGAAATCCAACCTTCTAACCTACTCTCTTCCATTTTTTCTGTCTTACTTCATTCTCTCTTTTTTCTGTCCTTCATAGAGTTTCTTACTAAAATTCTTTTCTTTACTCATTGTCGTCTTTGTTACCACATATCCTCACTTCCTTAATCCTTTCTGTGTTTTATCTTTTCTTACTTCCTATCCTTGTGGCCTTCTTGGTGGGTTTTTTTTCTCCATTGTCCTGCTCACCACCTTGACTTAACACCTCGTATGTGCTGTACTACATCTTGGTCATTGGTGAGAACCCGCCCCCCAACACCATTCTTACATTGCTGACCCAGCATGAGTCAAAAACATTTTCCCTAATAAACACTTTTTTTTATTTGAGCCAACATTTTGACTGGTAAAAACATACTTTAAAGAAAATAAATACAACCTCGGCACCATTTCAAATTGTTACATCATAGTCCTGAAAATGCCTTTTTCAAGAGACAGCCTGCAGAGCTTTTCATGTTTGAAAGAGCAACAGTAAAACAGAGCACAGTCAGAGTACTGACAAGTGTTAACGGCCACAGGAGTACAGCTTTACTGGTTCCTGCGTTTTAAACCCAGTGACTTAGACTGAATGCTACGGCAACATATTGCTGCCTCCAAGAAAAAAACACAAAACAACCCTCTCTTAAAAATAACATGATAAATTTCTCATTTTAACGTTATACATTTCTCATTTTCTATGAGACAGGTCCACGCAACGTGAGACCAATTGTTATACATAGCTACGTTATTTTGTAATTACTGCGCATTGAATGGTAGAGATTTAAAAGCACATAAACTACTCATTGTCAGTCTTAAATGTTATCGCTAGATGACTCTTCGTTTGTAAAAGTCGAATAAGTACCTGTGCCAGCTCTGATATCCTGTTGGCTGTATTCCCGGCCTGTTATAGTTTACTGATGATTTGACCTCATAAATAAAAACTGAATGATGAAATATGTGCACATCTGCCTCTAACAGTCAGTTCCTCAGCTCTTTCTCTCTTTACTACAGTATCACGTTATAACATAGAAGTGTCTCGTAAAAACGTAAAACTACAGCAGCATAGACTATAAGCCTAGACCCTGGACAGACTTGAAGACATTTATCTAAGGGAAGACACGACAAGAGAAAAAAAAAAGTACATAGGTCACAATTATTATAGATATAAGTCATAATTAACAAAGCTTAAACAAAAAGATGGCATCTAGTGCTAAGGCGAAACTAAGTCTCTATCATCTAAAGTTAACCATATGCTGGTACAAAACAAATGGTCATAAATTATGGAATAATCATAATACAATAAATAAGCATAAACTTCATTAAATGTCCATCACTGTTCAAATACACAGAGGTTCTGGCTTATCTGGCTTTAGTTTGTTACATTTCCACAGAATATGTCAATGGACAACACATCATTTCTAGCACATCTTTTCACAATGTTGTTTGGAGGAGTTATTCTCAAATGAGATGTTTTTTTGATCTTGGCTATGTTGTAAACCTTTTTCCACTTGACAGAGATTAATTTCAGGTACAAACATCAGATGCTGAAGGCAACATGTGTGATGCCACCGCACAAAACATTAAAAGACAGGTACAACCCACTGAGTCATTGGGCAACAGCTTCCGATGATGGCTAGACAAAATATCATCAGCACAATGCACTATGGTAAAAACAACAGATATTAATCTTCATCAAGCACATTAAAAACATGTTAACTGACTGATTTATAATTATCCAGGAAGGCCATGTATTTTTGATGGAGCCTTTTGACTTAATTATCAAGAGTATGCAGGTTAATGATAGACTTCCTTTCTACAGGTTTTATATTAAAGTTATACCCACATTTTATTCTTGCATGTGGACAACAGTTTGTATAAGCCTTTGAGCAATGGCCCATAATGTCAGTATATGTGCATTGAACTCATTTCTGTTGTGTGTGCGCATGCATACATGCATCTAACCTTTGCCTGTGCATGTGTGTCTTGCTAGATTAAGAGGAGAAAGGTAATTAAATATGATATAAAGGGCACAAGAAGAGCCGCATTCCAAAATGAGACCGTTTGAAAAATGTGACACGCTCTCTGACACAGTGATTGCTGGCATGAAAGTAAAACTCATTACAGAATTTTAATGAAGATATTAGCCATCAAAATAGGATAATTTCTGATGAGGCCATCAATCATATCCATTTTTTAAATACTACGTCATGCATTACAGGTAACAATCTAAAAAGGATATATGGTTGTGGAATACGTTTATAATTCAGGATCTTGCATGATGAGGAAGAGCTATGATTGATCATTTGGTCAAAAGATAAAATACAAAGCTATGTGAAAGCATCTCCATGACAAGGTCGTCTTAAAGGCAAAAGTCTACCTTCCTTTAGAAGAATACATGAACACACAGATGCTGATATACTTTAAGGCAGTTTATCTTTGACCTTTGTTTATCTCTGGTCTGCCTGCGTGCATATGCACATATATGGGGACACATATGTCACACCTTTGTTATCCGACTGTTCTTTCTGGCTTTAACTCTGGATATGTATATTTGCATACACTATATATTGATTCACAATATCATAGTGATGTATCTTAAATCCTATTTGCCTGTGGATTAATATATAATGGGAAAGAGAGGGTGTAGTAGATTGTACAAATAAGATTTTCTTATTCACTTACATTACTTATATTGACTTCCACTGGTGCCACCGAGTATTTCAATAAAGGAGTTTTAACCTTTGCCACAGTTAAACCTTGCTATAATATATTACAGAAACATTGAGTCTCATATAACTTGTGCATACAATAAAACTTCAATAAAATGAGTTTTAAAGTTTGTTTTAAAAGCTGGTATTTGTACTGTGTTATCAAGGCGAAACAAAAGTGCGTACAGTATATTTTATTGGATGCTAGGCAGTGGGAGCTGTTTAAACAGTGAAAGAGCAAAAACAATGAGCTCTGTGGCAGTTTTCTCAAGCAGAAAAAATAATGATCTTCCCGTCGCACTAATAGGGAGGCGTAGCATTCAATCAGGACTCACAGCCAGTTTTTTTTACAACAAGAAGTTTTGTGATTTGTACAGCTCTGAATGAAAAGCATCAATAAAAAAGTCCCACTATCATCACTGACGCATTGTGATCATTTGATTGAATTAAGAAGAAAAAACTGTTTTGATGTTAAGGATTCACTGTGGTTGTTGTTTTTTAATAATAATTATGCTTGGAAAATGCAGCGGGAGGTGATTTTGCTGGAAATATGAATTATGGATAATGTGAGATTAGCATTTATTTTTTTATGTGACATTTAGACAGTTTCATTTTTTCAACACTTAAACACCAATTCATATACATACAGAAAGGGAAAAGCAATTGGAGAAAATGTTTCAATAACTATCAAAACTAACAATCAAATGATTATCGATTAGCGTAGAATGACATGCCGATAGGAAATGTAGTCTCAGACTCATCTTTATTTTTTATTTTAGTTTGTGATGCTAGCCAGCTATCATAAAACTTTAACTCACAAAAGACAAAATATCCATCACAAAAGCAAGTCACTGCAATCAAATAGATATGGATATGTTATGGAAAAGAAACGTTGCCACGAAGCTTTGTTTGGTTACAAGCTGCCCTTCAGTGTACCACGTTGTAGCTAAAGTAATATAGCGGAGCTTCAGAATAGTTAAAGGTTTTGACTATGTGGTTTTCTATGTGGAAAAGAGGAATTGAGAAGAGGGTGGGTGTTATATATAATTTTTGTTATAATGATGAGATCATTTGATTGACAGACACGGTATGATTCATTATCTGCATGCTATGAATATTTGTACGAAGTTTTAGCAGCTCCACAATGCCCTGCCTGGGCCCAAATCCTGTTAAAGGGTCTAAAAATGTATTCAATTCAACTCTGTCTGTAAGAATTTGCCCCTTTTCTTCAGTGTGTTTTGTGACAGGGTCAAGCAAAGAGGTCCCATTTGAGAAGCATGCTCTAAGAACTGCACTCCCTACACCTCAAACAAAAAGGACAAGTTTGTGACCTCTTTGGGATGGTGCAGCCAGAGCCTTAACCTTCTAAACCAGTGCTATGTGTGTCAGTCACCATGCTGGAAATAGCCTATTTCACAGGAGATGAGAGGCTAATCTCACTGTAATGAGTTTCCTTGGGTATGGCATCGCAGATGTGCAACACTCACGTAGACCCTTACTGTTCTCAGAACAATTGAAGGATCAAAATCCCAGTGTGATGAATTGTCTCACGTTTAATATACAGATTGGAGAGAAGACATCACCGGGGTTCTCTGACCAGGGCTGTTTCCAAAAAGGGGACCATCACAAGTCCATCAAAGAGAAAAAACATGTGCATCAGTCGACAGTTGCAATCTTTATTTTTGTCAGGCAATAAAACCCCATCGCTGTAGCTATTTGAAAGACTCTGCAGCACCAAATAACCAACATTGTTTTTTTATTTGGGAATGGTTCTTGGGTAAAAACGACCATTCCGTAAACATTTCAGTGTAAACTGGCGTTATTCAACTTTACATTATATCTATATCACAACGATATTCATCCATTTTCTTTACCGCTTGTCCTTGTAAGTGCATCCCAGCTATCATCAGGCGAGGGGCGGGGTACCCCCAGGACAGGTTGCCAGTGTTGTGGGGCTCTACGTGTGGATATTGTTAGCAGTTTTAAATGAGTCCATGATTTTACAAAGCATTATGGTGTTTTGATATTAATAGACACTACACTAGCACTTCACTTCATACTGCAGGACATCACCATGATAAGCCACCACCACAGTGCCCTAACCCACTCCTGGCACCGAACAGAAAACTCGCTTAGCTCACATAACTTGGCAAGGTTGTTCTCCAAAGGAGAAGCAATTTTCTTTTATCTGTCTGTGTGTTATTTTATATCTACCACTGACACTATTAAACAGGGCTTGATCTCTATACACTTTGTGCAGTGGTGCCTCAGTTTCAGTTGCAAATCCTCATTGTCCCATGACGACAGTGGAATTGATCAATTTAGGGATGATGGTAGCAAATCTTCAGTGTAAGAACACATCTGCCACTGAGTTTTCTTGGGACCTTTCTTAAAAATGAAATCAGGAAGAAACTATCCAGGAGGACAGTAGTGAGCCAGTATGTGGCCCATTGTTCTTCATAAATATGCATGCAAACTATTTTAAACTAGCAGTTTCAAAGTATCAAAGAGTATCACACCACCACTACTTCCACTACAAACACCTAGATGCATCTGGTGAATGGACAGTGGAGAGGAAAAACTCCCTTTAAGAGGAAGAAACCTCCAGCAGAACCAGGCTCTGGGTGGGCGGCCATCTGCCTCGACCGGTTGGGGTTAGTGAACAGAGGAGAGAGAAAAGAACAGCAGGTAACAGAGAACATAACAACAACAAGGAGCAGCAGACGAGGACAGGCCGGGTGGACCAGCAACCACAGCTCCAAGGTCGAGGACACCTGAGAGAGAGAGAGAGAGCGGGAGACAGAGAAAGAAAAGTAGGAGAGGAGCTCAGAGTGCCAGGAAAGTCCCCCAGCAGACTAAACCTATAGCAGCATAACTAAGAGATGGTTCAGTCACCTGATCCACCTCTGACTATAAGCTTTTTCAAAAAGGGAAGTTTTCAGTCTAATCTTAAAGCTAGCGAGGGTGTCTGCCTGCAGAACTTTACCTGGGTGCTGCTTCCACAGAAGAGGAGCTTGATAGCTGAAGGCTCTGCCTCCCATTCTACATTTAGAAACTCAAAGAAGCTTCATTCATTCAAGCTTTAATCTTAGAGACATGCCAGTAGGTACTCTTTGTCATCAACTGACACAAATAACTGGTTTATTATTAAATTAAAGCTTAACCCTCACATTAGTATTCAGTTCAGTCCATTTCCGCTCATGAAATCATGCAGTTGGTAATTGATGACGTTATCGGTTCCGCAGTAGATGATGACGAAAGCAATTACTAAAGGCAAAGCTAGACTTTGAAATTGACCCAATTTTCCCTGAAAAGCAACTGCAAACATGCAGATTTCTCAAACCAGCAAGATTTTCTTTAGCTTTTGATGGCACCCCAGCCTCAGTCAGCCCCCAACTTCTCCTAAAGCTCAATCGATGCTTACCAACAAGGTTGCCTAGCACCAGTTGCTTAGTAACCACCAGCCCATTTCTTTCTACTACAGAACGTCTCACTAATTCTATGTCAGAGCTATATTTAGCAATGTCTTTGATTTACCCCCCTCGCTGGATTGACAGACGTTGGCTGCACAGAAGGAGTCTTTCTCAAACGGTAGCGTGCATGATTTTCACCCTCAGTGCTGTCTTCCTCGCGTTGAAATCAAAAGCTGCCAGCTATTATGAGCAGGTTCAGTCTCATTAAATCAGTGCCAAGGTGGAAAAGTGATTCATTCCTGTGATCTGTAGGGCAGTGCTACTGATTACAGTCTATCATCTGACAAATAAAAAAGGCTAGCTGCAGTTATGTGTACGAGGCAAATCAGTGAGAAATACAATACTAAACAGTAAGATATGCACATCTTGATTTAATTAAGGTGATCAAAGCATGCTTCAGGCCTAAAATCATAGTCAAGTCCTCCTGGTAAGCTATTTACATTTTTTGAACACCCATAAAGCGTCATCCTAATCACACCATCCTACGCCTACTATCTAGCAATTGGTTTTTCAGGCTTCTACCGACGCAGTAGACTGACAAGTTAGAACTGCTGACACATCCTAGCTACTCCTACAAATCCAAAGTAAAGAGAGAGTGGCACGTAATGAAACAGTAGATGTAACTGAGCAGAACTGAAAAGGCAGAACAGCTCATCACAGGATTCCCCAGTGTTAATGAACATAGGGTAAAAAGTCATATTTGTAGGTGGGTGGGTGGGTTCTGCTGTGTGGGCCCCCTCAGACATGTACCCTAATCAGATATTACCATGTCTAACAGCAAGCCTCTGAACTCTGAAGACAAGGAAGCAGTCACACTCACTTAATAACTTTTCTTTTTAAGTGTTATCTCCAGCACATGATTCCGACTCATGTTGCTGATTTAGTTACAACACAGATGTCATTTTTCTTCAGAAAAAAAAAGTTACAATGTGAGTGAATTGGCAAAGCCGGACTTAACAACTATTACATTAGCAGGATGTGATGGAAGCACGTTGGATTCAACGGGACAGAATCTCAATCAGGCCTGTGTGATTGTGTTGCTGCTGCGCCGATAAGAGGTTCAGACCGTCTGTGCTCTTCAGGTGCAGTGACAGTTTTATCTGCTGTTTCTGTTCTCTGCAAAGTGAAATGAATGGGCTGACTAGGGCAACACACGCCACGCTCTTATTAGTTTGATACAGGATAGTGTGTGATTTACAAACAGGAAAAGTGGTCGGCTTGACGACGTCATGAAGTGATTCTGAGGGTTCTTTTACATGGCACAGTCATAAACAAATGTTAAACAGTGGGTAGTCAAACATGTGAAAGAATGAATGAGTCTTTTCTCCCTGGTGAATGGTATTAACTTAGTTAAAATAAAGGTGTTTAAACCTTAAATTAAAAGACATTTAATGCCATAGAGACAATCACGATGCTCTGTTCAACCAACGTATATGATAATATTGACATTCCATTAATTATAAACGATATTAGGTTACATATACTCTGTGTGATATACTGGACAGATGTTTGTACGGAATTCAAAGTAATATTGTAGAAGAGACTTCAGAAGCACCATCACACCATAAAGAATATCAATAAAAAAAACAGTCAAATGCAACTAATCAGTGACTGACTGCAGATTTTGTGACACAACAATTAGAATCAGCCTGAGTGGTAAATTACTACTTTCTTGATCTTTTCAACACAACAGCCCCCTGACAGAGAGAACAGAAACACAGACAGACAAATATGTCAGCTGCCTTCTGCGTTGTCCACATCCCAATAAACCATGACATGTCCCGTCATCTCTGTGTGTTGTAGTGACACCAGGCCTGTGGTATTGACAGCACATAA
Source organism: Microctenopoma stevenorrisi (assembly GCA_032270685.1). Classification (NCBI taxonomy): domain Eukaryota; kingdom Metazoa; phylum Chordata; class Actinopteri; order Anabantiformes; family Anabantidae; genus Microctenopoma; species Microctenopoma stevenorrisi. Next base: position 12,382,692 of record JAUMTR010000025.1, on the reverse strand, counting down.
CACAGTGCTCTGAAATACACTGAGACATGACAGAAGGATTGTGACGGATGAAAGAAGAATTGTGCTGAAAGACAGGTCTACAAATTTCTGGAAGAGGCACCACACTGTATTGTAATACATGACCCCTGTAGAGTAGGAGGCTCGTTCCTTGACTAATGTCAATCATCACAGAACCTGCATTATTAAGAAAAGCAAATGTGTAATAAATAGCAATAATGATGTCTGCATTTCATTCATGTGAGCCATTTCCAGGGACATTACCTGGCAAGCTGCCTCTCCAGAATTACTAACTGAGACTGTTACTGGAGAGGAGCCATTGTTAATGTTATCAGCTACAGTGCCACTTCATCAATCAAAATGTCGGCTGTAAATACGTCTCCGAGGACCAGTCTTTTTTCACTTCCGCTTTCTCAGACGGACAGGCAGACGTTGGACGACTTGAGGACACTTTGACAAACTGACGTTGTGAATGAAATTGAATCATTTTTAAACGAACCTGAAATCACTCCAAACTAACAAGGAAGTTTCAGCATTCTCCTGTACTGTTTCCATATTGAGACCCTGAGAGTCTGTTTTTAATACAGATCAGTGCACATGTGTGATCTGTATTGCTTTTCTTTAAGTCAGTCTAAATGACTTTACCCCCTCTATCCTCCTGCTGTGATTTCCCATGAGTTCTATCTTTCCCTCGAAGGCTGTTGTTTGTTGCCCGTGCTCGAGCATGTATGCGCGCAGACCCACTGAAGAAGCTGCCAGGGGAGCTATGAAAACACTAAGCCCAGTAAGTGCTGTTTCTGCTGTTTCATGAATGTGAGGAAAAAACAGGAATTAGTCAAGTTCTACTATTGTTTCTACAATTGTTTGCTAATGTTTTGTTTACTCTAGATGTGTGAATGATATATATATATTTTTTATATATAAGTTCTAACTAAGGTAAAGTTATATAACTTGCTGAAATTGGTGTATTCAATTTTTAACACGTAAGATATTTAACATGTCAAAATAATTTGTTTTTGAATACAGCAATATTTATGATTTCAATAAATGAAAAGAATTGTAAACATTTATTTGTGCTGATCCATTTTCCCTTTAATGCATGTAGAGACCTGATTTTTTGAAATTTTATTTATGTGCTAACATCACTCGAAGCACGCAGAGCAGACTCTGTATATCATTTAACATGATATACAACTACACCTTTAGGTCATATATCATTTAGACATTGCAGGGCAAAAGTTATAGACTACAGTATGTCACATCTGTGATACCATCCATTTGGCTGCCTCACAGCTACAGCCTCGTGATAGGGATGAAAAAGGGCTGGGAGGTGGAAAAGGTCTCAATGGTGGAGCAGTGGGTTGAGAGCACCTTAGAAAGGCTCGGCTCTCTACATGACACTTTATAGCATGACCTTCGATCACAGCTTGACTGTGTCTTTTGTGCTGTACATTTTCAAGCACCAGCTAAAAGCTTTTCCAGGCTCCTTTGAGGAAATAGATTTGGTCATGGAGAGATGAGAGTGACAAAGAATGGCAATCTATACACTCAGATATACAGTCTTTCCCTCTTTTTTCTCTCATAGTTATCTCTTGCTGGTAAAAATGATGTGAAAAAACCTCACCTTGCAGCAGGTGGACTATTTTACAAAGTATTTTCTATTCCTTCAATAAACACCTGTTTTACACCAATGGACACCTTTTTATTTATCGAGAGCATTCCTTCCAACCATCTTCTCTCTTCCTTTTAAAATCCTTTCTTTATGTATGCCCTTGTCTGACCCTCTTTCATTATGCAGTATGTAGATGAAAAAGAACCATAGATTTGAAAATGTAGGCTTTAGTTCTATTCCACTCAATCAACCCCACTGTGTACTTTAGAAAAATCTCTTTTTAGCTTTATTGTTGGCAACGTTTTGTCAGAAATAGGATATGTTAATCTAACTTTTACTAAGTTTTACTTATAAAGTTTTTCACATCTTACATATATTAAGTGTGATTTCATGAAACAAAAGGTATAATCCATGTTCTCCTGTTTAGCCATGAAATGAGAATGTTTGTCAAAATTAAAATGACTGGGACTGCAGTAGCATGGCTCAGGGCGTTATGTTTATTCTGGTCACTGACACAGACTCTCCTCTGGCCTCCAAGGGAATGATGTCTTTATGGAGAAGACAGCTTTATCCTTTATCCATTGATTTTCTTGACAACCAAAGTCAACTAGTCCGCTTAATTTCAGCAACACTGTATGTTAAGATCACACTTAGCAACATGTCTGCAAGGCTCCTACAGACACCTGCATCCACATATGATAAAGTGTTATACATCTACAGTATGTGTGCCTGTCTCTGCCTTTGTGTGCTTGGATGAGTAATAGAGAGGTCTGCTAAGCAGGAGGTCTAGTAATTAGTAATCATCTCAGCGTATGTTACACGCAGGGCTGTAGGTGCCTGCAGTGACAGCACTAGAGTGATGCAATAAAAAAGAGCAGAGAGAAACAGTCGAGGAACACAGCTGGACTTCATAAATAGCTGCTATGGGAATACATTTTCTTGGTCAGACAAATCACTTTAATGTAAATAAAACATAATAAGAAAGAGAAAATACATGGTGGTAATATAAATCACGAGATCCTTTTATTGCTCATTTGGGTGTAATGTATGCATCAGAATAACGCAGGCATGGTAAGATTAAAGCTGGTTTTATTATAACATTACATTTAAATTGTTTCTCATTGTTTTGACTATGCATTGGCACTACGTAAGTAGTGGATCAGAAAAATCAGAAAGGATAATAAATATCATGGGAAATATACAAATTTACTTTAATAAACAGTCGATAAAACGTTGTATAGAGGAACTGATTACAACAGATGCACTGACAGATATTGCCGTTCCTAGATTCCACTACTTGTGAAGCAAAACTTTTTATGTCGGAAATATAACACTGACCACAAGCTGCCAATAAACCTAAATCTTTATAGAAGATTTAAACCAGCAGACTGACTGATTTTCTGTCAAACAAAAAACACAGAAAATTGCAAATGTCAGAACGAGACGCCCCCAGAAGAGACTTATTTCAAAAATCGTCACTTTTCTGTATTGATAACAGCTGACAGCGGAACTGTGACAGCTCTATTAAAACGTCTTTCCAAAATCCCAAAGCTAGTTCAAGCTTCAAGTGCTAGTACAGCACTTTAAGGTGGTCAGTTGTTTTCAATATATATGCAATAACTTCTTCAGAACCTCACTTCAAATATTGAGAAATTTAGTTGAATCATTGTATTGCTGTCAAATAGCGTCAAATATTCTCCTTCAAAATTGAGTATTTTAATTGAATATAATCAAAGCACTAAGTGTATGTTATCTATCTATGACTCCTTTGCTCTTTTCGGGTAAACCACATCTACTAGGAGCCCACTAGTTACAGTATGTATCATCAATATGTTTAAGAAGTCAACCTCTAGTTGCTGTAGTGGTGATGACAGGATGTAGTTAGATGCTATGTGCATATATACATATGCAAAAGGCGGAAAGTCCGAATCCCAGGCCAGACTCCCAGACCCCGGACTCTGTGGCTCCTAAGAGAGAATGGGTTAAAAGTAGAAGTCAGACTTTCTTGTAACATGTAAATGTAATCAATGACAATAAAGCTGATTATTATTAATAATATTATTATTATACTATTATACTAAGAGAGCTGGATGTGTCATAGCCACTAAGCCTGGACACTGTTATTGCAACAAAGAAATACCCCTAAAAAGCATTTTTCCATAGATCAAAATTCTAAAAGAGACATGTGTAAAGTGTTGACAAGACATCTCAAACACTTTTTTATTAATCTTTAAACCGGAAAAATCCAAACAAGTGTGTTTGATTTTTGTGCCAGGGTCACTAGAGAAAACTCTAATGTGAATGTGCAGTGGGCTGCATGATGTGGAAGCAGACCTGGGAGCTAAAAACATGTTCTGGGTCATGCCTCAGGTGAGCAATGTTTCTTTTCAAGTGTCATCTTTAAGTTTGGTACCCAAAATCTAAGATATGCTATGCCAGTGAACTGACCAGTTGAAGCAAATGGTCACTTTGGTAAATATGTTTTTTATTACTTTGCTAGTTCCTTGAACTTTTGAGCTATCAACAAATCTGATCACTAACAAGCACTCAGCTAGTGTAGACAGTGCACTAAATTAAGCTTGGTTTTTCTGTATACTGTTGCTTTAGTTCGAACATTTGTTGTTATTTTTTGTGTAATTTTATATGCATGTGTCTAGTGTTGCAACGTTCAATTATTCATGTGTGTGTTGTAGCGTTCTCTCACACCTTGTTCTACCAGGCAGCAGAGAAGTGTCAGAGAGCCATAAATAAGTCAGCAACACGGCCTTATATCTGACACATACACCATACAAACACACCAGTGATTGCCAGTGTTGTGCACTGCGTTAAAGAGCAGCAAAGAACATTTGCAAAGAAAAATGAAAGCACACTTGTACGAACTGATGTACTTCGTACTGTACATCAAAGGAATATATGTCCAAACGCATTCTAATATAGCAGCACAAGGTAAAAAAAACTGAAGTTAAACTAGAAATAAAATATGAAGCAGTATGTTTGCTTTATCTAAAATCAAATGTTCAAATGAGCTGAACGTAAAGAGACAATAAATCCATCTATTAACATACTTAAAGTACATTTACTACATGCAGCAAGCGTTGCTACAATGTGGCAGTGATGATGATTGATGGCGAGTTGTCTGCTACATGAGTCCGTCACCGCACCAGCAGGGTAGGCTGCAGAACAATTAGCCTGTAGCAGATATGTATTACTGTACATTCAAAACAAAATCTCACAGTTTTTCCCAAAATCAGTTGAACCACTTTGTTTTGAATGAGGATATTCTTCAGTGCATGCTAACAGGCAAAGTTGTCTTTTGTTCCAGTATGTGCAGACATTACTGCACTCTGCTCCTGGAAAGAGAAAATACTTTGTCACTTGTTGATTGTTCATTGCCTGGAGACTGTGTGTGTATTTTTGTACAGACGCTCTCACACACATCGGGATAGTTTACCATCTAGTGACACTAGGTTTAGATGTGCTTCTGTGTTTTGTGTTCTTTTTGGCCTCTACTCTTCAGATTGGTCAGTGTTTCTTATTCAGTAAGCTTTGATGTAGCTTTTTACGAGGAGTTAATAATAGTAATTAATACTTTATTGATCCCCTTGGGGAAAGTTTTGGTGGACAGGCTCACACTGTGAGGCGCCAAGGGTCAGGGTATCAGTGTCTTGTCCAAGGACACCTCCACATGTAGCCTGCTGGGAGTGGGAATCCCTTGGGCTTAAAGACGACCGCCCTACCCACTGAGCTATCATGTCATTTTGTATGTATTACATTACAAGTAGCACCTGTAGGCCCTTGTATTCCCCTATAGTCTGCTCTTGCTGTAACATCTGCTTTTATATGCTACCATTTAAATCTTTCACATGAACATGTTAAATAGTGTTAACATGTAAAACATCTCTCCAATGGTTGAAACACCCTGTTATTATTCCATCTACTTGATATTTATGAAAAGTTGTGGTAGATCAGGCTCTACCCAGGTCTTGTCAGTGTGAATACAGAACTGACCACCCAGACATCAACAGAACTTTTAGCACTGTTTGGCTCTTCTCGTGTACTCTGGGTGATGGAGTTGAGTCTAACATCAGGTTAAGCCTGACTAGGATGGACTGTCTCTCATCTGCCATGTTTGCTGTTCTCCAGTTAAAGAATAGACAAGTATGAATCCCAAGATTTTCCATTGCTAAATCCACAAGAGGTTTTCACAAACAACTAAGCTCAACTGCGACTAATGTATATGATATGGCTTTTCTGTTCTCTCCTTTGAGGATTAGAAAGTCTGCCTCTGTGGGCAAGGTAAAATGGGTGCGAGACAGGCACAGTTTGTCCTTCTTATATGATGAAAACATCTGTGTGATGTGTACTTTATATTTGATGTGCACTTCTGAAAATCCTAAAACTAAATCAATGTCAGAATGGTTGACACAGTTGGGGGCTTCAGTATGATAACAGCTGTGTCATCTTATGCATCTCAATAAGCCCCAAGCTCACTGATATACACCAGCTGCAGGGGAGATACAGAAACACACAGAGAGACATAGAGAGGGAGGGAGAGAGGTACATTATAACAGACACAGTGAAAGACAGACACATTAATAGACTTCTATGGGATACCAACAAGTTCTACCAATGACTTCTTTCTAGTTGTAAATCTATATATGCCAGAGCTGGATCGTTTTCTAAGTGAAGTTTTAAAACCACAGCCTGATGACATAGGAGGCCATAGTTAATAATTAATATTTTGAAGCTTTGCTTTTCAGTGAAGAGATCATTATAATAGTCAAAGTTGATTATACACGTTTTTTTCAGGGTCTAAAGATTATTATATTATATATATATATATTATTATTCATTATAATCATGAAACAATATTATTATCTTCTAATAGCACATTATGTTTGCTAATGGCGGTCTCTGGAAGTATAACTGATCATTATAAAACCATTTTGCAATGATGGGAACACAGCTTCAACAAACCTCTGACTGTAAGTGTACGTGTGTATCTAATGTCTGCTGACCAGGGTCACTGGTCAATCGGACAGTGGTCACGCATCCTGAACACAACCACATATCCATTAAGATGCCAAAAATCTAAAACCCTCGAAGCAACCCGTAGATGGACTGAAAGATTATGAATTCTTATCTCCAAGCAGCTTTCACACATTCCAAAATGACCTCAGTATTGGAGAGCAAATACAAGCTTTGTATTTGTTTTTGCTTTGCAGCATCCATAACAGACATGATTTATGTATTATTTTAGGCTAGACAAGTATGGTTGATTGAATCATGCATTTGTTTACATTCACTCATTTGAAGCACAAATTCTGAACCTGAGGATCAGGAGCAGCTGTGTTCCAATATGATTGTATAGTTAAATAGAGCAGACAAAACGTGACTGATAGGTCACCGTCTATCGGTCACTGTTTAAGGTACAGAAGGAACATGGCAGACACAGCCCTGACCAAAGCGTTCCACCTTCAGGCTGTTTCAAACACACACTAATCTGAGCTGAGATTTAGAATCACTAGTAACTGGTTCTGTACCCCCCAGAAATCCTTTGGAAGGGCAACCAAGTGGATTTAGTAGATTCAGCAGTTTAGCACACCCCACTGATGGCAGTGATGGAACCTTCAGAGTCTTGCTCTGTACTGTGGAGATCTATGAAGGTATCACTGCTCTTCCTGCTCACTCTGCACTTTCCGCCGCCGTATATTGTAATGAAGGCTCAAGTGTTGTAGCCTGAACGCCCACAAAAACCACGCTGCATCTCGTGTGTCGCCGGAGTAGATTCTGTTTCGTGTGGTTTACCGGTGTGTGTAATCAAGTACTGCTGTGAGAGAGGAACGACAGGCAATTTAAGAATGATTAAAAGCCACTAAATCACCCTGTCACAGCGCAGTGTGAGTGTATATGAGTGTGCTGTAAATCCCTCTATGTGCTCGCTTGTTTCTTGGTATTCTTTTCCCAGCAAGGTTCCCTTTCATCACAACAGTTCACTTGGACGCGCAGCCATAACTCACTGAAAGTGGTTGCCTGACGGAGGACATGATTTCCTGTCTAAATTAATGGGATAGCTTGGACACCAGAGCTGGCATTGCACAAGCAAACATTACACACACACACACACACACACACACACTGAAGCTTGCATCATGGTATCTATCATTCTTGCAAAGAGATTTTCTTTCTCCACCTTTCCTATTCTCTCTTCCTCCTGTTTTGCTCTCCTTGTAAGAGAGGAAAGAACTTGCACCTGCAATTTCAGCCAAACATCTGAAATGTGAAAACTCTGTGCTGTGTGGTCACTGATGTGACTTTGAGGTGGCTCAGTCAGGACATCCACATCGACAATGTTATACAGCTCCCTGGGGTGGGAGTTCCTGTACCTGCTGGTGCTGCACAAAGACATATTGCACCAACCTAGCCACTATTTAGTGTTTCTAAATGACTTTACCCAAGCAAGCCCATGCTAAACTATGACTCTACCTGTGAGACAATTCTAAGGGGATTGTTCACCTAAATAAAAAGTAACTAGCAAAGGTATCGTGGCCTGCCAGAATAATGATGTATTAAAAGCTAAAGATGATGATAAATTGCCTGTGATCTTTTTATTTCACTAAAGTAAGCTGATAGCATTGATGAATGTTTTCCAACAACTTCTTGTAGTCTGATGTAAAATTAGAATTCTTGCCCTGCGCTGCCCTCTGCTGGTGAGTACACACAAACCCAAGTACTGAGCTCATTACGGGGTGAAAGATAAAAAAGCAGTCAGAACAAAAACATATTCTGTTTCAAGTGCAGACCAGATGGCTTCTGGTTGTGCTTTGCTTTCACCTTTAAAACTACCAAGGACTATCACTCCTCTGCTTCTTTCCCAAGATTTATGTTAAACATTTCTTCTTCCTGTTCAGCAGCTGGAGCCAAACATTCCCACCTCTGCTGAGCATGACTCACTATGAACTATTTACAAATACAAGGCAGTAAGAGACACAGAGATACACATAAACCCACACCTTTGCATAACACAGGGAAGGTGACCAGGCGCTCCACCGAATTGCCAAGCGAGGCAGGTCACTGCACACCACACAGGAGCGCAGTTAGGTCTGGGAGCCTTGTGACAGCTCTGCTACAGTATGTGTATTTTTTAATAGTGGAAAAAGATAAAAACTAGGGCACTTTTTAATGCACACAGTACTTTTTGCTAAATGTTTTTTGCAGAGTTAATGACCTTCCACGATATCTGTGTGCTTGTGTATAGCTGTATGTGGGTGTTTCCTTCTCCTTTGTTGTGAAGGTACAGAAAACAGCAGATTTTAAGTGAATGCACAAAAGAGAACACGTACTTGTACATTACAGTTGTTAATTACTCACCTGTATGCCTGAAGAAATGACACATGCAATGTCATATATGACATGCAGTTTGATATTCTTGTCCATGTTGTCCACGACCAACATGACTCTTGGCTCCAGACATTTTCTTGTCACTGAAGGTCATCGAATATGATGCACCAATAAAAATGAAATGGACATATTTCTGCACTGGTTCTTTTAAAACTTAATATCTATGTAACTGCAAAATTCTAAGTGTTATCCATCACAAACCATGTTAAGAATCACCCTGATGAAAGACTCTAAACTATGTAAATCTATGTAATATTTCTGATATTGTGGTATTTAAATTCTCCTGCAGTGAATCATCTGAATTCATCCATACTTGATACTTCATACATACTTGGTCAATTCTCAGCTCGTAGATTATGATACAGTCACATACTGAACGAAACTACACTGCGGGATGTAATGACCCCTGTGTTGATCAGATGCAGCTTTCATGACTATTGTTCACCAATGATAATAATGAAACACCTGATAAAATAATGTATGCATCGTTAGAGTTGATGTTTATACATGTTCTGCTGCAGTCATTCATTTTACCAGATTGTCAGTATTCACTTAGTTGGATGTGTTAAATAATATGTTTTTGTAGTTTTTATTTTAATTTAGAACCATAAAAAAATAAAACAATAACACAAACAATAACTATTTACACAATTTATTTATACAATAAAAAAAATCTTCTCCTTGTCCTATCAGGGAGAAAGAACAGATCTTCATTAAGAAGCAATGAGAGAAACAGATCATTTAGTTTAGGTGTTTGTTTAAGCCTTTTTCAGTAAAGATAATGAAAGAAAGAAAGTTAGACGAAAGTTATCTTACTTATATCTTCTGGGTAAACACAAGACAGGAAGCTGTCCTCCTCAGGCTGCACCGGCTGCACTGGGTCCACCAGGTCCACCGGGTCCACGAGCTGCTGGACCAGCTGCAGGACCAGCTGCAGGACCAGCTGCAGGACCAGCTGCTGGACCAGCTGCAGGACCAGCTGCAGGACCAGCTGCTGGACCAGGTGCTGGACCAGCTGCTGGACCAGCTGCAGGACCAGCTGCTGGGCCAGGTGCTGGACCAGCTGCTGGGCCAGGTGCTGGACCAGCTGCTGGGCCAGGTGCTGGACCAGCTGCTGGACCAGGTGCTGGACCAGCTGCTGGAGAAGGAAAAAACAGACCAATGTCAGAAAATTACATTCACTCGCTCAGATTGACAATATGAAAACACGTTTGTAGTTTGTACTTGGCCACATGCGGCACATCAATTTGGTCGCCAGGAAGACGACCAGGCCAATACCCCAGGGGACAAAAAATGTAATTAAAAGTTGTTGCCACAATGGCATGGGGGGAGAACATTCTGGATTAAAAGCATAAGAGACAGAGAAGAATGTTAAACTTTATCATGTTTTTTTAGTTATCATTTCTGAATGAACATCTTAACAACTTAAGTTTGATAAAAACAAAGAGATTCACCTTTATACAACACTGTGCAGTTTCCTGAATCAAAAAACAGAAGAGATTGTCAGAGCTGTAACATGGCTAGTGGATGAATATGTTAAGCTAAGGGGCTAGCAGATGAATAGGTTAACATGAGAGGCTAGTGGATGAATATGTTAAGATGTGGGGCTAGTGGATGAATAGGTTGTGCTTGCGTAATTGAATAAGTGTTTGACAGAGACAGAGATTATGTTTATTGTGTCTCATTACAACTCAGGTTGGTCGTCCTTCAGTCAGAGTGGCAGGTGTCCCTTCCAATGTCACAGACTCTCTGAGGCTCAGAGCTGACAGGACGAGCCTACACTTCATTAGCAGGTCAATTACCATTTCCCAGACAACATCTGGAGGACACACTGTCCACCCAGCTGCCATTACACACCTTCTAATTCTCCACTCCTCAGAATAGCTGCAAAAAGAATGTAATGACAGACTAATAACTCCGCGTTCCACTTTTACTGCATGTTGAACTACATTAAGGTGTGTAATTGGCTTCTGGCACCAAGGAGCTACTTTAAGGAAAATCATAAATGTTAGCTTTTACACCGATAAGCCATCTAGCTGACATATTTGTGCATTATCCTTGATATTCCTCTGGCCTAAACCTCATCAACACCTTTTTTCCACTCTTTCATATAGATTTTTCTCAATACCTTATCTGTGTCTCATGGCCTTCTGTCACAACAGCTTTGAAATGAATCTTTACCCGGCTGACCTAACACCAAACAGGGAACAATGGCACTGTTGCTACTGAATGTTGTGCTGCAGGGTGACATTTGTAAAATTATGGGCACCAACTTTATACACACACAACACACAGAGTGTTGTCATTGATACGCTCACATGGGATCACAGAACCACAAGAGATGAAATGAACAAATCAACAAATTTATTCTCAGAGGACCCAGCCACAGCCGAAGGCAGCCTCGTCACGTCAAAATGGAATATTTTATTTCTCTCAGTTGACAGGTGGGGCTGTGTTTTTTGTGACTTGATGCTGTTCTCTTTTTTCTTGATTTACTTGTTTCTATAATCAAGGTAAAAAAAATGTATCATAAGGACGAGGGAACGGAGAAGGATAGACTGCTGGCAGTGACTGAAAATGTGAGAGAGAAACTCTCACCTCTATTATTGATTCTTTAACTGAACACAGGCAATCGGATAATTTAAATATATGTGACACCACTGGTGTTTTCAAGGATATCTGACTCATTCAAATCGTCCAATGGGATAAGCGCGCAAAGCGCAGGACGCACAGAGAGCATGTCTGCGGAAAACGCCAACACCTTTTCAATCGCGTTTTCAGATAGTTTGGTTGTATTTTAGTAATCTTGGTTAAAAAATGGATGGCAAAAACAAGAAGCTTTTTTTATTACCTGCCAGGTACTGGACTTGTTAGCTGCTGATGGCAGTGCTGACCTGTGTCTAGAAGACTCTTCTTCTGATGAGGAGGATGTAGTCTTTCCAGATCAACAGAACAGTGATCTGGATTATGTAATTGACACAATCTTTTTATAGATTTGTTATAGTTTTGTGGTTTTTACATTTTTACAGTTTCCTTGTTCTAAAATTCTATTTTACATTTCACTGTTAATAAACTTGCTCTATTAGGAGTTAAATTAGTTTCTATGCATGATTTTTCTCCTGTTTTGAATGGGTAAATATATGTTGGGTGGATTTTTCCTAAAAATTCAGAAGAAAACAGCAACAAAATGAAAACGCGCTTCAAAGGAAAAAACACGAACAGATGGAAAAACAAGAAGATAGTATATAATATAGTTATTAAGATATATTCAATTCATTTTAGGCAGCTCTTTTTTAAGCAAATTTCTATAAAATAGTTGTGGAGGTGTTAGTTTTCTGAATCCCAAACTTGTGACCTCACTGAGTAAGACGTAAACGTAGTTCAATGATTAAACAATAATCACCACAGGTTGAACAAGTAAATGTCAATTTCAACCCAAAGTTGTTATTTTTTTACACACACTTATTTACATGCCACTCTTCCATAATCCAGTAATGTCATTTATCCTTGTCCACTTGGGTCTGAGTTTATTAGTTGTCTGAAATATATTCTGTGGTGTAGCTATGAAAGCTGTAGAATGATAATCGAAGCTGTGTAATCGAGGCTGTGTTGTTGTCTCATTGACCCACAGCAGCAAAGAGTAAATAAATGAGTCCCAGAGTCCTTTGAACCACAGCCTGAAGTGTCACCCAGACAGGATTTATCCATTAGCAATGTTGAAATTGTGTGTCACTGTTGATTCACTGCACTGCTTTCAGCAAATTACTGCCTTTGTTAGCAATAAAACTGACACACTTTGCAGCTGCATCAAGGAAATTCTAAGTCAATTGAACAAGATCAAATGTCAGTCAATGTCTGTGAGACAGAGACTAAAACAGAATAAAAGAAGCTTTGATAGAATTGTGGACATACAGGAGAAAGAAAATGCAAAAATTCAATTAAGTTTTATTTATATTGCGCCAATTCACAATAAATATCATCTCAAGGCACTTTAAGGTTTAATGCCTTACAGAATATATGTCAGGGGTGGGGAGGTGGATACAAAGGTTGATACAAAGTTGACATAGAAAAAAAGCTAGACTCCAATTATAAAAAAAGACTTCAAATCAATATTCAGCATAACACTATCATTTCAGTCTAATCAAAAGACATTCGCATTTTATTTGTTACCTTTGATCTACTCTTTATAATAATTAACTGTGTGCTATCTCCTCAAATAACACTGAAAGGCATAAAGACAGAAACATATAACCATTAAGATATCCTGTCAGAGATATTTAAAAACAAATTGCCAGAGAGAGACAAGAGAGATTTGCCTTTAAAGAGAGAGTTTGTTGCAGATTAGGTAAGCTGTTCATTGTTCAGTAGGGGAATGGTAACTACATCCATAGTTCAGTGCAGGTACAAACATTTGCACTGTGCCAAGTAAGACTGATGGTCGAGATATGATCTTACATAACTTGCAGGTTTTACAGCTATATAGGCCGAGTGTTGTCACTTGATTAGCAGTCAACAGTGTGCACAGGAAAAAAAATGAGCTTTTTGCCGGACTTCTCAGTTGAGACCTGGACTTTACTTGTAATCTTTGTTACATTCATTGCAGTGTAAGTACTGGACTCGTATGCGTATGTCTCTTATACAGAAACACATTGTCTCTTAATGTATTCAGAGATCACGTTTGAACCAATTCTTCATTTAGATCTCTGGAGTTAAGATAGTAATAAATATTAATTTTACAGTTTACATTAGTGACAGTCCATCTTGACTGGATTGGTTTATTTGTCATGTAGGCTTTACCTGCAGGTGGTATTTGAAGTCTTACATGGCATGTATGATCTGTGCAGTGACAACTGTCGAATCAGAAGTGTAGCAAAACAATGCGTCAGCCTAAATCATGTGGTAGTAGCAGTACTATGTTGGGATCAGGTTGGATTCGGTTTAGGCTTCTTACTTTATATAACAATGTTTATACAAGCAAACAGAATAATCATTTCTATTTGGTGCAATAAATAAACCATATATATATATATATATATAGTTTGTTGTCTAAACTGGTTCTATGTGTGTGTATTTATATATATACAGTCATGAACAGTCTATGAACTGAAATCTGACTAAATTCCACAAATATTTTAAGCAAACCATATTTGTAAATGTAAACTAGACTGCCACAATAAATATGGACATCTATATATGGGCTAACAATAAATGACAAGTAGCTAAATAGCTTAAATGCTTTCACACCACAAGGGTGATGCAATATAAGTCAAATTTAAAATCATAACTTATCATAATTATCTCACTTGCCCTGTGCTCTTCAGTTCAGGCATTCTGCTTCTACATTCTCTAATAAAAGAAATGATAAAGCCAAGCAATGAGGAATGACATTTCATAAGCAAGTTATCTTAGAATATTACACAACATTAGCTACAAAACACTACAGAGTTGTTCATGATGCACTTGTGTTTATAGCCATCCAAAAGATAAAGTTAATGGAGTAGCACTGAGCAGAAAGGACTTTAAGGCAATAGATTACTCCTACAACAAATCCCTATAATGTTACAACATTCTAAAAATATACTGCTCTTAGTTATAAAATGTCGATGTAAAATAATAATTATTTAGTGGTAGTTAGAGTTAATTTTTAAATCTTGTAAATGTATCTTAAATGTTTTATTATAGTCATAGTCTACATATTATTTTAAAATAAAGAATATGCATTTTTAAAAAACATTCAGAGAGTTATGAAGTGAGATGTCATTCCAGCTCATTCTGTTGACTCACATTGGCTACAGTCAGCAAAAAAATTATTCGAAGCTAATCCCAAAAAACGAGTGGTTTGTGATTTGAAAAAATGCCAAATGCTTGACGAAAACGTTCAAAGGTAGTCATCTCTCAAGCCTACAGGGGTCAGTGTTGAGTAGCAAAATATCAACATCTTATCACTAGAGAATAGATTATCCTTAGCATGCAGAGTTTCCAAAAGGCTTTAGTGCTTTTATGTTACATTTTATTTGACGACTTCTGTGACTATTTTAAAGAATGTGAACAGATAAAATCAACATTCATGGACAGAAAATAACATACAAGCTTTAACTTTCTCAGATATGCATATGCTCCATATGGCTTTTTCAAGAAAATAGGCATCAATGGACCCAAACCTCTGCCCTTCTTTGGCACATTTTTGGGGCATGGACAGGTGAGAAACTTCAGCCAGATTGGCACAGTGACCTGACCCTCTGCTTTTGATGGTTTTGACTGTTTTGATTGCTTTGTCACTCCCTCCTCATTTTTGTCCTCAGGGCCCCCACAATTTTGACACCCAGTGCTATCAGAAATATGGGAAGGTGTGGGGGTAAGGGTTTGAAAACCAAAGAATACATCATATCATACATGTCTTATAATGTTTCAGGCAGTAATCTAATTAATACAATACCTGTTCTTGCATTACAAGGTTGTATGATGGAAGGCAGCCTGTAATGGCTATAATGGACACAGCAATGATCAGAACGATCTTGGTTAAAGAGTTTTATTCTGTCTTTACCAACAGACGGGTAAGTAAAAAAGTACAGCGGGCAATAAAGTATCTCACTAATAAGTAGAAATGGTAACACTTTACCATAATGTACAAAAAACGTACTTACTGAGGAGTTAACCCGGAACGACCTAATACTAATTAATAATGGAAAAGTCTTTTAATGAAGGCATACTCAGTTTGATGGCTTCACTTGAGGGTTCAGATGTAATTAGGTAATGGATAAATAATGAGATCTTACTATTGTTTGTCTCAACCAGCAGAAGATTTGGAGTTAATCAGGAACCACTAGAAGAAAGTCTGTTTAATAGAACAAGTCATTAACTGCTGATTCAATAAAACAGTATCACTCTGTGTGTTCCCTGTCATCATAGTGTTTGGTTCTGAGTTATTAAGGAACTAATTACTGATAATTGATTAGCTATCAGGTTGTTTCTGATTTGTTAGTAACTACTCACAGTCATCTGCACACTATTGTAGTGTTATCAAAGATCCTGGAGATTCCCAAGTTAATGTCTAACTACACTACTTAAGCCTGTGGGTGTCTGTGTTCTGTAGGATATGGGCTTAAATGGACCTTTACACGATTCAATATTTGTAGTAGAAGATGAAGAATGGAAGAGGATTCGCAATGTACTCTCTCCATCATTCACTAGTGGAAGACTGAAAGAGGTATATAAGCGCATCACAGAATTTTAATGTATTCTCTTGATTTTGCGTAAAATGGCTAATTGTAAGCTTTCATTCTTTTCTTTGGGCAGATGTACACAATAATGCTGCAGCACTCAAGTAACCTATTCAAGAGTCTTCAAAAGAAAGTCGAGGCAGATGAAGTAATAGATGTTAAAGCGTGAGTAAAATAGATTTTGTTCATTTAAGCTAAATAGGTGCCTCTACTGCGTAGTCAAACAGAATTGCATGTTTGTGTTGTTTTTTCAGAGTATTCGGACCGTACAGCATGGATGTTGTGGCCAGCACTGCCTTCAGTGTGGACATCGATTCAATCAGTCATCCCTCAGATCCTTTTGTAGAAAACATTAAGAGATTCGCCAAGTTCGACTTCCTGAATCCATTGCTTATGTTAGTGGGTATGTCAAACATTATTCTCTACCAGCATTTTTTATGTTGTGTTGTTGAGTCCTGAATTACCGTAATCATTTCTCTTCTCATTCATTACAGTTCTTTTTCCATTCCTTCGACCAATTTTTGATAGAATGAATCTGTCGTTCTTCCCAGCTGATGTGTGTCAGTTTTTTCTCAAGTTTCTGCAGACGATCAAATCGGACCGGAACAAGAATGAGCACAAAGTAATTCATTGTCGTGACAGAATTTGATGTTGCTTTTTGTTCAAAATATTCTCCTTTAACATCTGAATGTGTTTTTGTCTGGCAGAACCGAGTGGACTTCATGCAGTTAATGGTGGATTCTCAGGGTTCAGAAAACAAAAAAAATGATACGAGCTCCCAAAAAGGTAGAGAGAAAAGCAAGTTATCTATAGTTTTATCTATAGTTTTATCTTCACTGAGCTTATGTTTCAGAGACATTTTGCTTAACTAACGTTAATCACTGACTTACAGTAATTGGAAGTTTAAAGGGAACCACAAAGTAAACCTTTACATGTCACCTGACAAATATTGTATTCAAAATTGAGATTCTTGGATGTGTTTTCTCCTGGTTCCCCAGTTTCTTCCTATAGTTCACAGATATGTAATTAGGTAAACTGGTGACCCTTGTTTGTCCATAGGCTCAATATAATAAAGGTTATCTGTCTTGTGTGTGTCAGCCCTGAGATAGACCGATGGTGTGTCTGGGTGCACATTACAGGTGGAATTGAGCACCTGAGCACCCCTGTTTCCATAACAGAATAATCAATCTATAATAATAAAGGATAGTTTACTCATGGTTTGTTTGTGTTGCAGGTCTGACTGATAATGAGATCCTTTCTCAGGCTATGATATTCATATTTGCTGGCTATGAAACTACTAGCAGCACATTGAGCTTTTTATCTTACAACCTGGCAACCCACCCCCACATTCAAAAAGCTCTGCAGAAGGAGATTGATGAAACCTTCCCGGAAAAGGTTGGGGTTTTTTATTTTTTGTAATTCCTTTGGTATTATATCAGAAACTGGTCCTGAACTTTCCCCCCACCAGGTTCAGCCAACCTATGAAGCCCTGATGCAGATGGAATACCTGGACATGGTGGTGAATGAGACACTGCGGCTTTACCCTATTGCTAATCGATTAGAGAGAGTGTCAAAGACTTCTGTGGAAGTGAATGGTGTCACCATCCCTAAGGGGACTGTTATCATGATACCAGTTTACACTCTCCATCACGACCCTACTTTGTGGCCAGAGCCTGAGGCCTTCAAACCTGAAAGGTACTTCACTGTTTATTGGACAAGGTGGGATTCTAACAAAACATTGTCATTTGTCTAATTCCTGATATTTGTTGATAAAAATGTTCAGGTTCAGCAAAGAAAACAAAGGCAACATGGATCCATATGCATACTTACCATTCGGAGCGGGGCCAAGGAACTGTGTTGGCATGAGATTTGCTCTCGTGGTGATGAAGTTGGCCTTAGTGGAAATCCTGCAGAACTTCAGCTTTGTCACCTGCAAGGAGACAGAGGTGAGAAGACATTTTCTGTATTTATGTTTTATGTATATTGCACGACACTAAATTCGAGCTTTGTTTGAGCCTGTTTTGTGAGATACTTTGTTTTTTTAAGCTTCCATTGGTGCTTGGAAAAGAGACATTTATCACACCCAGAACTCCGATTAAACTGAAGCTCCAGCCCCGAGCAACTGCTGCTGATTGTCCATGAAGCAAACTCTAATCATCTGCAACCGGGCGATTTCCACTTTGAGAGATCATCACAGAGGACATCCTAAGAATATGTCTATACTATGATTACTGAAATAGCTGATTTGAGAATATTGCAGCCAAAAGATGTTAATCAGTTTTAAAAACCAATTCAATGTTTAATGGGTTTGTTCAATAAAAAAATGAAAGACAATAATCATCACATTTTCTCAGGGTTCACATACTACTTCTGGCTAAAAAATATTTTATACACTGTAACAATTGATTTGTATCCCCATACAACTAGTCTAGACTAATTTTATGAAAATAAATTCAAAACCAGTTAGCAGATTTGATTTTACAAAATATTTTTTAAAACAACTTCACTTACAACTTGGCTCCAAAATCTTGGTTGTAATAAACAAAAACCAAATGTTTTTTATTTTCAATTCAATTCAACTTTCATAAAGCGCCAATTCACAATATAAGTCATCTCAAGACACTTTACAGTGTAAGGTTTAAGACCTTAACCCTCGTCTTGTGTTAACTTTCTGTTACTATCTCTGATGTTAACGGGTTGGTTTCGACCCGTGTCTTAAATCAGCCATAAAATACCCTCAAAACAAATATTCATCATGCAATTTGTTTCTGAACTCTTAGTTACCATGTTAGGCTTCCTTATCCATGAAAAGATTGGTTTTAATATTTTCGGTGTGACCCCTTGGGCCTTTTTCTTAACAGAATGCCTAATTTTCTATTTAAAAAAAATTAAAAATTTACCTCAAGAGAACTTTATAAATAAATATAATATTGTTATGTTACCTGGCTTCTACTGAGGGATATTAGAACATATCTCTTGAATAAACTTTTTTAAAAATATATTATTAACTTACCAACTTTAACATCTGTGGTGTTGCGGGTGAATTTTGACCCATAGGTACCCCGCAGGTACTTCAAATAAAAGGCAAGGAATAAAATAAATAGATCTTTTAGCATGTACTTTGCAGAGATATTTCTTTAGAAGGGCAAAACACACTTCAGAATTTTTTTTGGAATTCTTGTAGAATCACGGTTTTGGGGCACCTGATCCCTTTGCTCATTGAGCCCTGTCATGGGAACGTCCTAGTTCCTCAAGAAACATTCTTCACTTTTATTTTTGGTTGGCTTCCACCCTAGCTGGATTTGGATCAACCATTCAAATGCATCCAATTATTTCATGTCATTCCATATGTTGATAATGACATTTTATTCTTCAGGGTTTGTCATAGCAAAGATGCTTTTTTAGTGACAGTGGCAACAACAACCTCTTGATGAAACTTTCTCTCATCACATTAAACTGTGATACCAGGGGTCATTCACCACCAGTGATGATCTCATCAGACAGGCCATATCACTATGATGCTTTCTGTCATCTGCCCAATTTTCAACAGACATATGATCCAGAGCCTTGCTAAATGTAAATTATTTTTTTGTTTTTGCATTCTGCAAATTGAAGATGTGTTCTCTGCAAGTGACCAACTCTAAACTGAACTGCTCTTATACATGCCTTACATATCCGGAAGGAGACAAACTGACAAAGAGAGAAGACACTGACTAAAGCTCATGGGTTAGATATAGGGTCTGGCAGTCAGTGGGCTGTTGGCTGACTGTGTTAGTGAGCTGAGTGCATGTTTATGATAATTAGCGGTTGAAAACACAAGTATTATTATTTTAACCACAGTATTTTAGAATTTTTTGAAATGATATTTTTTTGTTTTATTTTGTTTAAAAAGAGATTCCTGACAAAGTCAAAAAGCCTTGATACAATAAACAAATGTATGTGGTACTTACATACATCTAAAACTTCAAAACGGGTCGGTTTCGACCCTAACACAAGAGGAGGGTTAAACTTTATATAAATATATACAGAATAATGTAGAAAACCCAGCAGTCCTACCTAAGCAAATACTAAGTGACCGTAGAGAGGAAAAACTCTCTTTACTGGAAGAAACCTCCAGCAGAACCAGGCTCAGGGCGGGCGGTCATCTGCCTCCACAGGTTGGGGTGAGAAATGAGGAGAGAGAAAAGAACAGCAGACAACAGTGTTTGAAACAACAAAGAGCAGCAGACGAGGCACTGGGCAGGTTGGTAGGACCAGCAACCACAGCTCAATGGTCGAGGATATCTGAGGAGAGAGAGAGAGAGAAAAGGAGGAGAAGAGAGGAGGTCAGTGAAATATGGGAGGTCCTCCATTAGAGTAAATCTATAGGCGGGGTTTACAGCTCGATTCATGACAGGAAGTAGAGGCGACAAAAGGCTCAACACTGCAAATGCCTAAAAGCTACTGTTCCACATCTAGGTATTGTAGAAGGAGCTGGGCAGTGCTCTCTGGTGCTGAAGGTCACATTTGTCGCCTAACAGGTTTTACCCGCCAGTCTACCAGCAGAAGTCAGCCGCAGTAAGGAGATGGGCTTTCTACCCGACTTCTCCATCGAGACCTGGGCTTTATTAACAATCGTCATTACTCTCGTTGCAGTGTGAGTGTTTAGTCTTGTTTTTCTCTGTCGTTTAAAAGAGTTGCAGACACACCTGCGGGTTGAAGCCATGTGAACTGCGTGCGCTTATCTCGCTGTGCTGCACTTTCATAGACACTCTCTGCTTTATACTTCTATATATTTCTTAAAGTTTATACACGTACCCTCGATCAAACTGCTTACCGATCAATGACTTGCTGTTTTTGAAAGGTAAAATACAGACTATTTCACTGTGGTTTACACCCTGCTGTACAGGCCGTTTAAACTATGACGCAATCTGTTGCGATAAGATCAGAGGTGGTGAGTAACTGAACACTTTTACTCAAGTGCTGTACTTGAGTACGTTTCCGAGATAGATTGTGTTACTTTTATTCATACTCCACCACATACCAGACGAAAAAGGTTGTTCTTATTTTTCACAGTATGTAGGTAACAACACATTTTTAGTCACAAGTTTCTCCTTTGAGATTTTATCAGATGAATCTGGACCAAAATTAAATGTTGACCAGCATCAAATTTTACAAAAATACACAGTTTTCTTATTGGAGTAGCTCTACTTTAGTAACTCGTATTGGTTGTATTGTTATTTTTTATTCCATTATTGTTCACTGCAGAACTGGATGTTAATTTTTTTCCCACATAATAAAATGATGTTGGTATTATCGGGTGGCTTCAATCTTGTTTTTCTAATTTGTTCCAATCTCCAGATATGGATATGCTCCATATGGCTTTTTCAAGAGACTCAGCATCAATGGACCCAAACCTTTGCCCTTCATTGGGACATTTTTGGGAAACATAAAGGTGAGATATACAGTATTTCTCAGTAAAGTGAACTATAAGGACACCACTGAGGATGGCTGTGACCGGTTTGATGCCCTTGTCTTTCCTCTCTCCTTTAAGGGCGCCCACCATTTTGACACAGAGTGCTATCAGAAATATGGGAAGCTGTGGGGGTAAGAGTTTGATAATAAACAGATGCATGTCTCATGTAATGTTCCAGGCTGTATTTGAGTCATGACAATATCTGGTCTAGGTTGTATGATGGCAGACAGCCTGTATTGGCTATAATGGACACAGCAATGATCAAAACAATCTTAGTGAAAGAGTGTTATTCTGTCTTCACCAACAGACGGGTGAGTTACCAATACTACAGAGGCAATTTCCTATAGGTTTATACATCGTTACTAATCCAATATGTCATCCTCTGTGGGTGTGCATGTTGTTTAGGATACACACTTAAATGGTCCTTTAAGTGATTCTATATCAGTGGTAGAAGATGAGGAATGGAGGAGGATTCGCAGCATACTCTCTCCGTCGTTCACCAGCGGACGGCTGAAGGAGGTTAAAAAAACACTGACGCATACCATTCACGTTTGTACATTATTACCTCTTTCCTATGTGAAAACAGTTCATATTTTTATTTGGGCAGATGTACACAATAATGTTGCACCACTCAGCCAATCTAATTAGGAGTCTTCACAAGAAAGTGGAGGCTGATGAAGTGATAGAGGTTAAAGAGTGAGTACTGTTCTTGTCTATGATTTAGTCATCACAAACTCTTCAGTATTATTCAATGGTAGATGTCTTATCATTTGTCTTTGTTGTAGAGTATTTGGTCCATATAGTCTGGATGTTGTGACTAGCACGTCTTTCAGTGTGGACATCGATTCCATTAATCATCCATCTGATCCTATTGTATCGAACGTAAAGAGGTTAACCCAGTTTAACTTCCTGAATCCATGGATTGTGTTAGTGGGTATGTCAAACATGATTCTCTAACAAGAGTCTCTATTTTGTCTCTTTTCAAATTGAATTCATTGTTTTAAATCTTATTCATTTCAGTTCTGTTTCCGTTCCTCACACCGATTATTCAGAAGATGAATGTGTCCATTTTCCCTGATGATGTGTTGAAATTTTTTTTCCACTTTCTAAAGACGATTAAATCAGACCGGAATAAGAACCAACACAAAGTAATTAAGCTTTGATGGATTTCATATTAGTTGTGGGTCCATTTTTTTATTGTAAGCCATAAAATCTGCACAAAAAACATTTGTACTTTGTGTGGCAGAATCGAGTGGACTTCATGCAGTTAATGGTGGATTCTCAGATTTCAGACAACAAAGATGATACTACCGCCCAAAAAGGTAAAGAAAGAAAGAGAAATAATTTGTAAATACCTGCTCCTGTCTTTTTTACTGAGTGTATGTTTGGGTAGGATTATTCAGTAATATGGGACCATTGATGCATTTGCAGTTGCAGTTTTTCAAAAATACTGTTTTATTCATTGATATTCTCCTGTACTGCTTTTATTCACAGCTACTAAATTAATAATGTGTATTTTTTGTTGTGGATGATTGATTTTTATTTGGTCTATATAAACATACTCTCCTCGCTACATCTGCTAACACATAATTACCATTCCAAGGTCTGACTGACATACGGGCATTCATTTAAGATAGCTTGTTGATTGCACTGACTCACAGGTTGACATGTTAGTCAAATGGTCAATGTTCAATTCATGCTTCCTTAAGATAATGTGTTGCTTTTTATTATGTTTACTATTTCATTTGAATATATTTCACGACTTACTGTAAATCACTGACCAATACAACAGACTTTTACTATGGAACTAAGAAGTAAACCATTTCTAGTTACTTCCAGTTATTGTATTATGAAACCTTCCTCCTCTTTGTTTCTTCGAACAACAGTAAACAGTTGAGTCTTAAGTTGGGCAGGTTCTGAGCCAATCAGCAAAGCCTTGCTCTGTCTGTCATATAGGGAGCTGTGACTTCATCTTCGTAAACTAACTATTTAAAGTTCCTATAAAAAGCTGCTTCATATTTCAGGTTTGCAGAACACCATATTTCCCATTTTAACATCAATCAAAGACAACCAGTATATAATTCTGCTGTTTGATCTTTCCTGGTTTATCCTGCTTTAAATTAAATATATTGTTAATTCAAAAGCATAACATGTGTCACTAGCCCATGTTATGATAACGTGAGCTAGATAATAATATTATTTGTGATTTGTTTTTGTTGCAGGACTGACTGATCATGAAATCCTTTCTCAGGCACTTATATTCATTATTGCTGGCTATGAAACCAGTAGCAGCTCACTGGGCTTTTTAGCCCACATTCTGGCAACCCACCCTCACATCCAAAAGATTCTGCAAGAGGAGATTGATAAAACCTTCCCTGAAAAGGTATTTAGTTTAAAAAAACTATATTAAATATAATGTATTTCTTTGTGTGTTTGTTTAATGTAAGTAATTGTGTTTTCATCAGCAACTGGCAAAATCAAATAATAAGGACACTTTGCATCCATTTAGGGTCGGCCAAACTTCGAAGCACTGA
The DNA here is from genome assembly GCA_032270685.1 of Microctenopoma stevenorrisi. Lineage (NCBI taxonomy): Eukaryota > Metazoa > Chordata > Actinopteri > Anabantiformes > Anabantidae > Microctenopoma > Microctenopoma stevenorrisi. Next base: position 12,358,473 of record JAUMTR010000025.1, on the reverse strand, counting down.
TGAAGATGGAATATCTGGACATGGTGTTGAATGAGTCAATGAGGCTGTACCCTGTTGGTACTAGGTTAGAGAGAGTGTCAAAGACTTCTGTGGAAGTGAATGGTGTCACCATCCCTAAGGGGACAATTGTCATGATACCAGTTTACACTCTCCATCACGACCCTACTTTGTGGCCAGAGCCTGAGGCCTTCAAACCTGAAAGGTACTAGATTTATGGCAGGTTCAGATCATATTTTACCCAAACGCAGTCATTTGTTGACATCTTCTATCTTTTTCAGGTTCAGCAAAGAGAACAAAGACAACATAGATCCTTATGCGTTCCTACCCTTTGGAGCTGGGCCAAGGAACTGCGTTGGCATGAGATTTGCTCTCATAGTGATGAAGTTAGCCATAGTGGAAATCCTGCAGAACTTCAGCTTTGTCACCTGCAAGGAGACAGAGGTGAGAAGACATTTTTAGTATTTGTAGTCTTACATTAGTTACCCATTATGTGAATGACTGGTTCGATTGGAGTAGTCTCAAACTTTGACAGAGCCCTGATGTTTTTGTTTTCCTAGATTCCCATCGTGCTAGGAAATGACGTATTTGCCTCACCCAAGAATCCCATTAAGCTGAAGCTTAAGTCCAGAAAAACCGCTGCCAATTCTTCGTGAAACTAAGAGATTTTCTAATACTGTGACAAAAACGGACTAGTTTGATCCATACTTAATTCCTCTTATACAAAAGCTAATCAAAAACTGGGTTCCTAAAGCTTGTTTATAAAAAACATCTTTTAATTCTTTACCTCCACTTTATGTTCTTACAGCTTTTTCTTGTTAGTTTCACTTACTTTTCTAACTTTCAGTTTCCAGTGGTGGGTGCCATCTATTTAAGTTAATAATAACACACTTACACTTACTAATTTTACATTTGTTCAATTTAAACATTTGATACTGTGTTCCATTGTTAATTAAATATCTTTATATGAGATTGAAATTGCATTTTACACTGTGTTTCGCTGTATTGCTAATTCTTTTTAAACCACCAACACTAGGTTATATCATTTCCAATTCTCTCATCATGTTACATTAGCTGTACTGGAAAAAGCACTACAGACGCTCACAAAGCCTGTTTAGGGGGTTCCCCATGTAATTAGTATTATATATCTGTAAAATAAAAAATATTTTCTTCACAAGTATGTGGGAATTTAAGACTGAACCTTCACTGAAACATCCTCGTCAGAGCTACATGTCGGTACAAGTTCGCAGATGTGAGAAATGTAGTGAAAGAACGCTGAAAGTTTAATCTTTCTACAACAATGACTGGCTGTTAAGCAAAACTATGTTGTGTATCAGGTTTCCGTTTCTCCTTTTCAAAAAGACTGGGTCGATCAGGAGGTACTGTAACAAAGGGAGAGTTAAACAGCTATTCACTGCTAAAACCCTTTTTTCACTTTCATTCACTACTTATGTGGTGTGTAAACATTACTCAAAAACAACAGTGCAACATCACTAGTTCATGCTATATAATTTATAGCTGTATCATAAATGCTACTTTACACAAGACATGCACTAAATTAGTTTGTGCTGGTCATGCCTAATATGGAGCAAAAAAAAACTTAGTTCTAGTTCTGTTCTAGACTAAATTAGTCTAGAACATGAAATTGACACACCAAGGTAACTATACTTTGAGTGTCATACTGCCATTTGGCCAATAAAGGGAGCTGAAACACTGGAAGAGATAGGGCAAGCTCTCTTTCCAGCAGGACATCAAGTTTAAGAGAAGTTAAAATAAAAACAAGTTTTCTAAGTGAGTTTATAGATTGTCTGTTGCAAGATTAGCATTTTATTTTAGGTTATTTGTTACCTGTAACGAAATGCACACTTCCCCAACAGACTGCCCTCTACTCTTGGTAAGTTATAATAGATCTGTCAGAACTAGTACATTTATACAACGATTAGGTCAATTATGCACATGTATACAATTCACGCATGTACAGTGGATTGGGCAGAAATCAACACTGGACGTCCGAAACAAAGAGGTTTATCCCACAGATTGGGTAACACCCTTGTCCCCGCCCCATAAACGACAAGCCTCCGGCCATTGGTCAGAATGTTGCACTACGCCGCTCTGATTAGCTCGCGGCCGCGTCACGGTAGGTCTGTTGTTCGCCCTCGCCTCAGAGCTGCGCCGCCTGTGACAGTGCACAGCTTTGATTCATGCTGCTGAGGAGTGTCGTTTTTGGATTTGCAGAACAGTTAATGCGACTGGAACAGAGCGCATGAAGGTACGTTTACATTTGAGGTTGTGGAAATATTTGCTGCTCGCTTTAAGAAATTCAGAGAGCAAAATGCACAAATGAATGGCCAGGTCTCCAACCAAATCTGATGCTCTTACTGTGTGCGGCTTTGTCGTTTCTGGTTAAGGGAAACTTTACTGAGGCAATGTAGGTGTGACTTAATGTTAACAATAATAGCTACACAATCTTTAGATAACTAACACTGGGTAGGAGTTACAGGCGCAGGGACTCGTTACTCTTATGTTGAGTTCATTTTGAGGCTAATGGGTGTGGGTACCATGTAATTAATATTGATGCAATATTGATTTTACCATTCTTACTACAGGCAATCAGAATAGATAACAGATAATTTGATGTCTTTTACACTTTCCAGTTGAAATGAATGATACCAAGTCAAAACATGACAGTCCCTTGTGCCAAACAAAGGCCCATGACGGCAGGTGGATCCTCTGCTGTTCCTGAGCAACCACTGCGATCACTTATTGCTTTGCACACACTGTGCAGTCTGCCCTGCTTGCTGAGCACAAAGCACAAATCGTTATGTATTTACCTGCAACAATAAGTAAAGTTTAACCCAGTCCTGTTTGGTAGCGGAGAGAAAGAAAATAACAGCACAAAAAGAGGTGTGACTGAGCAGGGTGTCATTTTCTGACAGCCATCACAGATCAGCATTGGCTATTGGATAATTTGCTACACTTTTCTTCTATATAGAGTCATAAATCTGGCCTTCAGTTCATCTTCCAGAGCTCATAAAGCCAAAATGCAACACCACCACTTGAAACCATGGGGGCTACCTTGTGGGATTCAGCAATCGGTCCTCTTGAGTAGTGATTCCCATGGTGTGGCATCCCAGGAATGTTGGAACAACTTCCATGAAAGCTGTTTTACACATATTGGGGCACAAATAGCCAGTTTAGCTCCTCTAAACAGTCAACCGCTCAAACACATCTTAACTAGACTAGTCAGAATAGTATCACGTATTTGAGAATGTGTGTGTGTGTGGTTGGGCAGGACTTAAACCACGATAGCAATAAATGTCATGTTAGTAGCCAGTAACTAACAACTGATTGACACACTGCTCCTTTGCTGTGAATGTGTGGTGAGCCACAGAATGTGCCGAGGAATTTTAAGAGCGACTGAGAATGTCCTGGGACACTTTAGCAAGACAGTAAACAGTACTCTTGAGATTTAACCTGTACTGGCGGTGAGGAGAAGACAAGGAGAGAGGTTTGTTTGGGACGTTAAGGACAATCTCTTTCACTTTTTAATACAGACAGGTGAACAATGGAAGGAAAACCCTGAAGCGGTCACTGCATAGTTTGATCAGTACGAAAACTTCTAAATTGTAGCTTTTACTCAGCTCAGCTAAATCAATATACAGACGTCTCTCATCCTCAAAACAGTAAATGAGGGGATACCTCATGGGAAGAAATCCCATTAGTACAGTTTCGAAGAATTACGGGATTTACGCCAAGCAGCATTAGAGCTGCTCTGGCAGCTCGTGGAGTCCTTTACTAAGACTAACACTTTTTATTTTCACTCCAATTTGACAAACTGTGTCTGCCATAAGATTTTAAAGCATGCTTTGCTGAGCTGAGCTTCATCCTTTGACGTTGTTTTATTTATTAATGTTGTGATGGAGAGTGTGCCGAGAGGTGAAGGAGTCCAGGCTGATCGACTTCTGGCATCTGACTTCACAGATTGCATCTAACTTGTCAAACACATGATTAACACTGTGAGGAGAAGCCGCAGCATTATAAGACTCTAACAGCAAGTTGGCACCTTCACCTTACCCCTGCTTTAAAAGATGAAGTCAACTGTGTTTAGTTTTTTTCTTCATTTTCAAGCATGATGTCAGCTGTGTGAGGTGTGTTTTGTCGGGCCCCTGTGACTAGACTTGACCTAGCTGATGAATCACAGGAAGCAGCGGATGGAGTGCGAGATGGCTAATACCTTAAAAGTGTGTGTCAGATAGAATGTTTTAAAGAATTGGTATTGAATTCAGCTTTGGGATCCCACTAAACCTTTGAAGTGGACAGCTGGGACTGCACAGAGACAACAGCTGCCCTCAGTCTCTCAGCAACTTAAAATGCAGATATGCTAATAACTTCCTGTTTATAACCCTGGGCACAACCCTGTGAGGCCCCAGATGGGATCCCAAATCCAATCCTGTATCTGCTTTTCAATCTCTCTTCAGGAGGAGAAGATGAATGTGGAGGCTCTAAGCAGAGCAGAGCTGCTGACTCTCCTCAGCGTGTTGGAGGGAGAGCTCGAGGCCCAGGATGTGGTCATTCATGCCCTCAGGGTAAGTTGACTAAGTACAACCTGCACACAAAAATTCCCCTATGGACTCATTGTCAGTGTCATAGACACTGCAGGACAACTCATAATGTATCAACATAATTAAAACTGAAAATAATATTATAGACACACAACTTCAAACCATCACATGTTAAAATGAACCAATTTAAAAGAAGAATGTGCACTAACAGGGATGGGATGTGTAAACGGGAAACTGAGCTAAAGAAAGACAATGAGACAGGAGCAATTCTGGTCCTCAGGTCTTTGATTCCACCATAGTGGGGTTTTTCCAGTACTCTGACTTAATTTGTCCAGATGAACAGAATCAACCTTCTGGGAACTTTCTTTCCTTCCAGATTATTGAGCATGTACCAAGACATCCAGGCTATGTCTAAGCCCAGTTCAGATATGCTAAACATCAAATGTGGCCTTTTGGTCTCACATTTGATTTACTCTCAGAAACTTCAACCAATAAGAACAGAAACTAAATTCTCCTTCAGCAGAAAAAGGAGGAGTTTGGTGGTGTATCGAGCATACTTGGCCCTGGCATATCACCCGTATCCAACTGTGTTTGGAACGCTAACCCGACACTGCAAAGATGAATAGGCAGTCAGAGATACAGTGTATCTGTGTTCAAACTGTGCTTCATATGTGGACAGACAGCCTGACTTTTTGTTAGATATATCGACCACTTTGACTGGTCAAGCGCACGGTTTTGAACAGCACCTCAAACGTTACTCAACAGATCCTTCATGACATTTCAGATGTCAGACCATTTCTGACACATGTGTTCCTGTAATCCTCATTTTTGTGCAGCCCAGTCAATCATATTAAAAGACACAGAGTAGCTTTTCTGCACCTGCAAACCTGTGCATTGTTTAAGTCGTGGTCTGATTGGCTGTGTCCATGCTGCTGGATGGCTTTCACACTCATGACCACAGCAGCTGCTCCTTGCTTGCATGAAACTGCCCAGACCCTAATTGCCTGACTCATTGTCTGAAATAGGGCTTGTAGCAACCGTGACTGTTTTTTTCTAATAAACAGGTCTTGGTAGTGACGTTTATCTAGAAAATGAGTAAGACTGTTATTATGAGAAAAGTTCATTGCCAGAGCCTGAGTGGGAGTTGTTCTAAGCACATTAATTCAGATGCATCTTAGATGGCAGTTGTCCAAATCTGACACATGCAGGGTTTGCCCCAAAACTCCCTGTGGACAAATGCACAGTCGCCATGTTGTCTCTACTTATTCCTCTTTCCATATCTCTAACTGCACTGCCCACCCTCTCCTTTTTTCCGCTTCTCACACACACGCACACACACAGCCACATTACGAGGGGTCTTTCATGTTCAACCATGACCGTGTCTTTTCTGCCCACTGGCACTTACATACACACACATACATTGTGGTGGTCTCTGGTGGGCTAGTTAGTGGCTGCACTGTTTGTCCTGGAGAGGATGTTGAGAGTAGTAGGAGCAAATCACTGACTTCCCCTGATCCAGCTAGACGCCTTAGACAGCCTTTATTGACTGGTCTTTGATATGTCAGATTGTTTGTGGAGATGGAGTTGCAGGGGGGGGGAGTGTCATGGATTGATAGCAGGCTAATCTACTTTGTGCATCAATTTGACACCCAGGAAGTATTTTGTACAGTCTTTTTTTGTATCCTGTAATTTTCTGTAACTAGAGCTCCCATCTCATTTAGAAATGCAATTTTTTTTCTTACATATTTAGGATGCCAACACATTGCTTTTCAACCCTTTCTCTCCCACTGAATATTAGAAGAGTCGTAGTTTTAGATTGAGTTGTCGTCACATATGGGACTTGTCGCTACAGATTCTTGATTGTACTGTTTGTAGTTCTCATCACTAAGGATATAATGAGTCATTTTTACAAGGGGAAGCTTTTCTGAGAACATAATATAAGAAACAGGTCTTGCATTCCTAAAGGAGTGGCGTATCTTTTGAGTTGACAATTTGCTGTACAGTATCAAAATATATATACAGCAGCTAATGCTATTATTATTTTCTGTCAGGTATAAATGGCATGAACCCAGAAAAGAACATGTTCTTAGTTGCTCATAGTGTGTCTGTTTAAGATATGAAAAGAGATAAAGGTGAGAGTCAAGACTTTACACATGTCCCTCAATTACTCGTTGAAAGCGTAGTAAAGTCTTCCCTTTTGGATTGGGAAATATACTGACGTAAAGATATATTTCAGGTTTGTGGTCTTGATTATGTGTTACTGAGTTTAACAGTTTTACTTTCTGTGGAGAAAACCTTGCCATCATGCTCAGTGCCACTTGTTTTGTTTTCAGTATGATGTTATATCCTGTAATCCTAAAATGCTTTGTCTATTTTTGCAGGCTGACGTGTTTTCCTGACTCCATAAACAATAGGGCCTTACAAGAGTGTGTTGTTCCGATAAGACTGTATGTTCTATTAGTCTGCAAGAGTCAGCAGCCACAGATTGGACAAGATTGGTAGCGGAATGATGATATGATAAAAACAGCATACATCACACATAAGGTGCAATTTAAAGCAAGTCTTTATCTAATATGACACTGTAGTGTCCACTGCTCCGTGTTGTCAGTGAAGTACTTTAATATTAGTCTGAACCTGAGGCCTGAAAAAGGTAAGCTCACTGACCTGAAAAGGCTCACATGACATCAAAGTACCTCATGCTACACTAATGGTTTACTGTTAAAAATACAGGCTCACAAACACCACATACACTCTTCACAGCAATAATGATAGTGTGGGACTGAGATCACTGACGTTTAGTATCGCTAGTAGAAAATAAAAGTTCACATCTGCAATGGTAATGAACTCCACCCTCCACTGATATTTGCATTGAACAAGACAGCACTTGCACGCTACAGAATAGTAATATAGGTCAGTCTGAGCTAATAAATAAATCACTGCTTTCTCACTCCTGTGTTGGCGTGAATGATTTGTGCTGCCGGTTTAATTTTTGACCAAGTTTCAAGAAATACCATAGCACTTCCTTATTCCACTTTATAAAATATTCTTCTTCTCTGAAATCATTGCCATGTGTCAGGAGCTTGACAATACCTGCTTCTATGTTTCATCACTAACCACTCAGCAGGATTATGTAGATATTGTCTCATTGCACAGCCCATAAAGTAAAGTGAGGTTTGGTTTGGCGTCTTCTACGTTATCTGAGTGCCATCTGTGGTTAATGTGTAGGTTTGAGGTGTGGAGGATGTGTTTTAAGCCTTAAGCACACACCTTAGCTTGAACTTCAAAAAGCACAAAGCACACAAAATCAAGCTTCTTTTTCTCGCCCTCTCTTTATTTTTTATTTTCTGTGTTTTAGAGAAAAAAGCACATCTCTGAGAAAACGAATGAATTTTATTACCCAACCAATAGAAATCAACCTTTCATATTATTACTACACATACTGTATAACCCGAGTCATTGAATTAATTAGGCAATGTTAACTACTATGCCAGAAAGGGACTCAAACCCAACAAAGTGTTTAAAAGAGCCAAGCTAAAAACAGTGCTACACAGACCTGTACCTGCTGGTACAAATTTGCACCGCAGCTATTGCATCTGGGGCTCATTATGTGCCCACTAAATCACGTTGACAAGATTTATTTTGCATATGTGTGAAGCCTGTTTCTCTGCCTTTTTTTTTTTAATGCAAACGTCATGGCATTAGTTTGTGCTATTAGTGGACTTCCTGAATAGTGTTCCGTACAATTTATTTAATCTGTTTATCTCCGAAATATGCAATGATATAAATACAAATCAAAATGTGTGCTCACACATACATCTCACACTCCATATTTAAGGCCAGACCCTCTGCATACTGATAGGCTGGCCAGTGCTATGTAAATCATTCTTAGGATACTTTTTCAAACATTTTCACAAATGCTGCCCCAGGTATGTCATTACAAGCAGAAACATTTGTTTCCTTTGTGGTTATGGACACCATCTTCATTTCAGAAGTCTCATTTGTGGATTTGAGTATCCTTGAAAAATGTAAAAATGATTTTAAATAGAAATAATTAATATTAGGACGACGCTTGCACTGGACCCCTTAAGTTTAAGTTGCATGAAAGAGGCTTTTCATATCTGACAGGTCTGTTCATGTTGTCTTTTTGTCTATGTGTCTCTAAAGAGTGGGCTAATTCACCAGGAATGCAGACTTTTCACATATTCCCCACAAAAAAGCTTCTGGATTTTAGATGTTACCCTGGAGACAAGCAGTTATGTTAAGAACCTTACACAGCATGGTGCACACACACCAAGGCAAACAGAGGCCAGCTGCATGCTTTTAGATTCACACACATTACTGATACTTACTTATACATATCCAGCTCCAGCACCTTTAGTTTGGTAGTAATTATGTTTTTGCTTATACTCTTAGGAGAGATTAGAAAAGGAACTACAGTGTGCATTTGTAACAGGTGATATGGACACACTGCCGTTCAGATGTGTAACTTTGTCCATGCTGCCCGCTCAGCAAGGAAACGGGAATCTCTGGCTCTTTTCAGCTCACACAAGGGCACAATTGTGCCCTAAGGCTTTAGATATCTGTCTGCGAGAGAGTTTTACCAGGCAAAAAACATCAGGTTGTCTTTCACACCTTGTTACAGCTGCAGAAATGGATTAGTCAAGCAAGCTGTTGAAAAAGACAATGATCAAATAAACTAGAGCACAGGCAATTAAGTAGCCACAGAGGATAATACATAAAGGAAATAATAAAACCATGGACAAAAAGTTAATTAATAGCACATAATATATCGGTTTCCACAACTTAGTTGTAGAGACATTCACCATGAGCATAAGAAAGAAATTAAAGCTTTGCAGCAGAGAGGGTTTGCTTGTTGTGCCCTTTCATAAAGGAAAGCACACTCTGTCAATATGATCAGAATTATCCTGAGAAAACCAAGAGAGACCAGACCCTAGGCTACAACTGCTGCACACACACACACACACACTCACACACACACACAATCCCATCGTAGCACAACCCTTAGCGTCCCATTTAAACAGTTATTTAACTCAGGAAGCTGCAGATGAGGGAGTTTTGTCTTCTTTACCCCAAAGCTCTTGACAAGCAGAGAGTCACAGCTGAACACACACACAAAATACAATTTATATGTACAAAAAGGTAAAAAAGAGAGAGACATCCACACAAATACACTGTCCCACGTTGAAGGCTACTGGGTCAGACATGAAGACAATGCGTGAGACAGTGTCTTTGTGTGAGTCCTGTAATCTCCTCACTGAGGGTCACATTCTTTGTTCAGCCCGAGAAAAAGCCTCAAATACGAACTCCTTACTGATGCCCTTAGGGTGCTGCAGTATGTGAGTGTGTGTGTGGCTGATAGAGAGAGGGAAGTGGAGAGAGGCATTTTCTAAGACATAATGATGAACTCACAGGGGAATGTGGTGTCGGAGTGGGGACAACGGGGGCAGGAGGACTACGTTGTCTGATGAGGACCGCATAGGGAGATGGAGACAGGTGTTCTTGGAGCACATGGAGTGAAGCCTGAGGCACATACTCACATCTCCAGCTCTGATGCCTGACTCTAAAAGCTACTAACTATACACACAGTAGTTAACTACATGTGGTTTATCAGGGCGATCAGGAGCATAGTCAACAAAACTTGTCATTTATCAGCATTGTGGTCTGTTTCAAAAACTTAACTGCCTGCAATTATTGATCACTTTTATACAATTGTTTTTATTTACATGTAATCTGATCAATTTATTAGAAACATTTGTGTGTGTGTGTTATTTCATGGCCCTGTTGTTTACCCGCTGCATCCCTAGGGAGACGTTAACATCTGCCCCTGGTGGGGGTTGGACAGCAGTGCCTCACCTCTTTGTGTTTGGGTTGAGGGGGAAGACCATCTGCTTGTGCTCACACTGACAATAACATCACTCCATCACTACAGATTTCCTGCACACTCTCACACGCGCTGAAAGTGTGTATCTGAGTTACCTTTCTCTCATGTATAATGTGTGTGTCTGCGTACAGAATGTGTTTGCGATGAGTTACTTCGTGTTTTTCTTGGCGCGGGCAGACAGGTTTCATGTTATCTTCTCAGCACATTATTTCCTGTGCCGCAATACGGAAAGTTAAATCCTGACACAGGCTATTTTTTTGCTGCTCAGTCAGAACTTAGGCCTGTTTATAGACGTGTTAATGTTTGCATCCTCTATTTACAGGTAGAGGTTGAGGACGCACGCAGCTCATGGCTAGATTTAATCTAAAGATCTAAAAGAACAAATCTTCAAAAATGTTTGTTTGCGTCATCATTTACTAAAACAGATTTTTTTTCAGCATCCTGTATAAAGAGCAAGTGCTTTTCAAGTCAACGGTCACACGGTTGAATCTATGTGGTTAACTTTTTGTCTGTGTGTATCTACTAGGCTCAGCACAGAGATGCTTTCGTTAAGGAGCGCTACGGCCAGTATGACCTCAGCGATCCATTCCTGGCCCTGCAGCGTGACAACGAAGCCGCGGAGCGGCAAAACACACTCACCCAGTCTCACGCGCACCAGCAGAGTCGGGCGGTGGGTCCAAACCCTCTGGCTGTGCTTAAACTGGTTATGACTCACTGTCAGAGGATGCAGAAGAGGATGATGGGACAGTTGAGTGCTGCCGAGAGCAGACACAGGAGGGTAAGGAACACAGAGTGTACAAACCTGAGCGCACGCTCTCGCACATTCAGTGAGTTTTTCAGCTCTCCTGTCTGCTTTGCAGAGTTGTGTGTGGGGACAATGTTGCAAACAACCAAGTAGCGGTGTCACATTGTGGCTTGCACCGATACAATAGGCTTGTTGTGTGTGTCAATGTGTCATGTATCTACAGTATTTGTCTCCATGTTTCAGGCACTGTAGACTTGGCTTGGGGGAGTAAGGCAAAGAGACAACAGCTGTACCCAGGGCTTTGAAGGGAGATATTAGGCTGAATCATGGGAAATTAAAAGGACTCATAAACAGTCAGCCTATAGGCAATCTATGAGTCAACCTGGGAGATTTGAAAAGCCTTTAAATACCTTTAAATGAAGAGGAGGCTTTGCCATAAGGGCTGATTAGTCTCTGCTTCACTGCAGGAATGCTGTGTGAGGCAGGAAGAAGAAAAACAACCTGATAGTTTGACAACAATGTAATATCATACATTGGACTTGTTTTATTTGACTGTGTTTTTTATAGATCATAGCTGACCTGGAGGAGGAGAAACGACTGCGCGCCCTGGAGTCCGCGCAGTGTGATGATTTCACCTTCATGCTTCAGACAGAAAGAGACAAACTGCTCAAACAGGTGTGACTGACATGTCAAAGATACAAATCTACAAATCGTACATGTACTGTTGTACATGTACGATGTTGTTTATGTTTGGCACAAATGGTAAACGAATGAGAACATCTTTTGGAAGAAGATGTTTCTGCGGCTCTTTCCTTCTACTCTGCCTGTCTGCATAGTAAGTGTTATTCATTGTAGTAGCTAACTAGGGAAGCATCAATACAACTTCATTGTGTAACTCTGCAGGGTTTGCGCTGTTAAAGTACAGACACTCACACAGGCACCCATCCGCACAGGCACAGGGGTGTTCCATAGGAAACAGAGGAGGAAGAGGCCATTGTTTAGTTGTGAAGCAACCACGGGGCTTAATGGACTCAGGAAACCTGAGATAATAGATGTCCATGTCTAATGTGAGGTCACACACACTGTGAGCACACAACCAGCCACTATACAAACGTCACACAGGAGCCTTATGTAAGCGCAGGTTCCTGAGTGTCTCCCAGTCTTCCTCAGACTTTCCTGCCTGTGTTGTTCCTGTAAACCAATCACATACTATACTCTAGATTGTACTGATCACCCCTCATTTCCTCTAATTGCACATAAAAGCGTTTGGGGTCTAATGAACTCATAACAAACCAGACTCTCAATAAATATGCCTTGCAAACAAATAATTCCTTAGAAAGGGAAAATGTGAAACACAACCCCACTAGCTGTGAACATGAAACAAAGCATACTGTACTGGACTCAAGTGGACCTGATTAAAGTGTAGTTCGTCAAGTTCAACATTAGGAAAAGACACTTCCACTTGTTGCCAGGTCAAACTATACAGTTAGTGAGTTTGGTGTAAATTACATATCTAATGTTGTACACAAACATCTTCTTTTCAGTAAACTATTTCCCAGCAGAGAGAAATTTCACACAAACAAGTGAGTTTTTAAATGTTTTTTAAAGGTGGTGATACTATCAGCCAGTCGAATGGGGCCTCGTGAAGACGGGATTTTTAGCCTCATTTCTTTCACAGATCTGAGAGAGCGTGCGGGAGTGTAGCTTACCAGTAGTTTGTTAAAGTAAGATGGAGCAGATCCATTGAGAAGCCGGTAGGCAAGCATCAAGGATTTAAACTTGATGCGAGCAGCTACTGGGAGCCAGTGAAGAGACGTATGAAGATTTGTGACTTGGGTGAATTTCTGCTGGTTGAAAATGAAACGGGCCGCCGCATTTTGGACCATCTGGAGGGTGTTTGATGGTAACTGCAGAAGCTCCAGCCAGGAGAGAGTTGCAGTAGTCAAGTTTAGAGATGACCATTGCCTGGACAAGGATCTGTTCAGCCTGTTGGGGGAGAAAAGGCCTAATCTTTCTGATGTTGTGGAGAGTAAATCTACAGGACTTGGAGGTTGTGGCAATGTGCTCATTCAGGCCCAGCTTGTCATCAATGCCAACTCCAAGGCTTCTGGCAGACTTTGTAGGTGTTAGGTTAAGTGAGCCAATTTGGATTGAATTTTTTTGCTGAGGGGAGTTGCTGCCTGGGATGATCAAGATCTCAGTTTTTGATAAATTCAATTGGAGGTGGCGCTCAGACATCCGAGCCGATATGTCTGCTGGACAGGACGAAATTTTTGTTGACACAGTGGTATCATCTGGTGGGAAGAACAGATATAGCTGAGTGTCATCAGCGTAGGAGTGGTATTAAAGGCATAGAATTGGGTAATGAACCGAGAGTGTATAATGAAAAAAGAAGAGGGCCAAGGACAGAGCCCTGTGGGACCCCTGTGGTTTCCTTAGAGAGTGTGGATGTCTCACCTCCCCACGATACCTGGAAAGACCTATCTTGAAGATTGGAGGAGAACCAGTTCAGTGCATTTCCTGTAATTCCTAAGTCTGACAGTGTAGAGAGAAGAATCTGTCAAAGGCGGCACATAGGTCCAGAAGGACGAGAACAGATGATCTTCGGGCAGCTCTGACAGCACAAAGGTCATTTACCATTGCCAGGAGGGAGATTTCAGTTGAATGTCCTTTAATGTAACCAGACTGAAAAGGGTCAAGTAGATCATGCTTGTGGAGAAATGAAGAAAGTTTAGTAGGGGAACAATGAGAGCCTGTTTGAAAGCAGTGGGAAGTGTTCCTGTTGCGATTGAGGATCATTGGTGCTGCATACTCTTTTGCCTCCTTGTGGTCAAATCTGCAACAGCTTTGCCTTGACTAATATTTTTCTTTCCCTCCTATTTTAGTTGGAAGTGGAGTGTACAACAGTAAAGAGATTGGAGAAGGAACAGGCCCAGGCAGTGAACAAGGTGGAGGAGTCATTGTCCCAGCAGCAGCAGCTTTCCTCAACTCTGACCCTGGAGCTCCAAAAAGCCAACAGCCAGGCTCAGGAGGAGGCTCAGAGGGTCTCTCAACTCCGCATGTTACTCCAAGAAGAAACCCAAACCCTTGAAAACCTTCGGAAAGTTCTTGAAAATGAGAAAAACAGGGTTGTGCAGCTAGAGGCCAAGTGTGAAAGGCAGCTAGCTGAGTTTGATGCGGAACGCGAGCAGATGAAGGCCAAGATCAGCAAAGAAGAACAGAGGAGTAGAGAGCTTGAGAGACAGGTGGAGGATTTGAGGAAGAGGTTGGCTGAATGTGAAGCATGTAAAGAAGACGTAAAGGAGGCTGTGATGGAGGTGAAGGAATCACACTCCAAGATGATGATGGTGTCCACCTCTTCACAGACTGAGCCGGAGGGAAAGGCAAATGTCACTCCTAAATCCATCTCGCTGTCAAAGGTCAGTAGCCATCAGACTCACAAAGAGATAGACATGAAACAAGAAGGGAGAGGGGCTGAAAACGGAGGGGTGGTAGAGAATGGAGGAGTAGCTTTGCATTCACCTTTTCATCTTCATCCACACCCTCATCCTCACTCTCCCTCCAGCACAGCCTCCTCTTCCCTCTCCTCTTCCCCAATTTCCTCCCCTGTTCTTGCCAAGCGTCTGGGAAGCCCCTGTTTCCATCAGTCCTCCTACCAGGTTGGGCTCAACCAGCGATTCCAAGCTGCAAGGAACAAGTTCCAGAGCCAGGCTGAGCTAGAGCAGCAGCAGCATGGTGGCCCTCTTTCCCCCAGGGACCTCTCCCCCACCACCACTTCCATTCCTCTACCACCAGAGCACAGTCCAGCTAAGCAGCTGGCCCGAAATACTGTCACTCAGGTGCTGTCCCGCTTTACGAGCCAGCAGGCGGGAGTCAAGCTGGGGCCAATAAGCAGCTCTCCATTTGGTACTGACTACCGAAACCTAGCAGCATCTCCTACTGGGGGGGGGTCACCTTCTTCAGGGCCCCTGTCTCCAGTCTTCCGTTCCCCAGTTACTCCCCAGTCAGACAAGATCCATCCACCTCCAATCCCTGCCAAGAAACCAGGCATGAGTCCAACTCCAGGCTCCCCGAGTCACTCTGCTCGGACCAGCCTCTTCCCAGAGCTGACAGGAAATTGTGGCCACAGCAACAGTGGGCAGGACGCAGCCAAAGAGCCAGACCTGGTTTTATCGTCTACCAGCTAATTGCCAGGTCATACAAACTAACTGCTAATTAATATGGACGTAAATCCACAGTTACTGTAAAATCAAATTTGCTAACCCTCAAACCCACTTGAGAGCACTCTAATTACTACTCCGATTACACTAGTAGTATATACAGTACACACAGTTCAAACACATGCGATTCCACTCTACCTCTATACCACAACCTGAGAAACAATCAGAAAAGACCAGTTTGAATTAAAATATAGTTTATTATGGATTGTTTATTAATCTAATATACATTATCATAGATTAACTTTGCTGTCTTCATTTCTTTATATAGAATTTTTGATAGTTTGAAATTTTAGAATGAAAATATTTATCTTACTTATTTACCACTTAAAACAACACGAAAAGTCTTTTATACCTAATACTTTATAAAGAGATCAAGACCTGTTCATTGTGATGATCAACTGGATTTTATAGTCAGCACTCCCTCCATTGTCCTTGATGCTCAAACTGCCAGTACTGTTTAAAGAGGTTAAAGTCTATAGTAAGTAGAAGGGCTGAATATATGGATGTAAAGTATGACAAATGCATAGCCATCATGATTTCATGACATATTGACTCATTTTTCTAATTCTTACACAGCTAGTTGAGTGGCCATAAAAGTACATACTGTATATAATTTAAATAATTTGCAGTTCAGACAAATTAACATCACATGAATGTTATTTTCCCATCACACTAATCACGAATAGTGTATGTTGTCTTGAAAAGCGAGAGCACTTTGCACTACGTTACTGTAAGATACTGTATATCTGCAATTTCTGATTTTTTTATTCAGAGAAGGTTCATTTCTGCTTCACCCAAATCAATGTATATGTGATATTCCATCAATTAATATAATGGGAATTAATTTTAATCTTGCAACTGTAGTAGTCAACATATTGGTTCTAAGTTGTTTTCTTTTTAAAACCCAGATCTATTTTAATCACCACAAATGTACATTTATGCACCATCAATGGCAATGTCCTTTATGTGTCTCCGGCATTATGCACATCGTGAACACTTAGGGCTAATTCAAATAACTAACCATTTCTTACAGCATGTCAAGGTTTTCTATTAAACATGTTTCAGCTCGAAATCTGAATCTTGACTGGTGGGCTATGTAAAGATTTGTACTGAATGTGACAGTATTAAAAGAAAGTGACACTCAGCCAATATGTCCAGTCCATTTATTTGTACAACAGAATGGGGCAGTACAGTCTTGAGCTTTGTAACTGATCAGCACACAGTATAGTAGGGTTGAACACAGCACATGGTCTAGCTAACAAGTAACCAGCGTCAGTCTAATCAGAAGTCATGTAACACATATATATGAACTTGCCTTACATAGCAACTGCTGTTGCGTTCAGTTGGTATTAACCAATACCCAAACCACTTAAGAGTTCTATAGTCTAGGACTCCAACAAAAAACAGCATATTAAAATAGAAATTTGCATACATGAGTGGAAGGATGGAGTTCTTTACCATAGGAAAGAGATTTTGGCAAATGAATCTTGATTAATATGAGTATGTTTTCCTTTCAAAAGGAAAAGCTTTACAGTAATGTAGGTGGTGTAGCCAAAAGCCAAATTAAGAGAACGGAGCATGTATTAGAGATGCAGCAGTAAAGAAGTTGCTTTTTCTTATTTCAGTCACTATAGCTTGCATGGGTGGAGACACATCATTGGTGTATGAAAGAAAACAAGAGAACATTTCCTCAGTCATGACAGAAACAACCACAGGTCTACACTGCAGGAACAGAGCTATGCTTAGGACTGTGCTACTCCATGCTACTCCAACAGACAGACAAAGGTTTCATTTTAGTTAAAGTGTCAGATGAGCATCTTCTGTTCAGTGGCCTGATTATACTGATGGATGTTTTACAATTCCGCCATATATAACAAAGTAACAAAAATTATGTTTTTCTATCTAAAATTCATCTCCGACATATGTCGGTGTACTTCATTTCTCTTACCAGCTGCCTTACACAGTCCTAGTTCTTGTCCCTGTGGGTTGATATTGCCACTGCGACATGATCACAGCTCTGCATCAGTTTGACTAAGAAGAAATACTGTGACTGCTGACACCTGAATCTGAGCAGGTCTGTGATTCCATAAATGGCTAACAGAAGATCTTTAATGTAGCAGTCCTGAGCAAAGACCTGAACACTGACCCAACACAACTCGTTCACAACGCACATCCAGAGGTAACCACTTGATCAATTTCAAAAGCACAACTTCTTTACAGCAGACAGGTATCTGTGCAAAACAGTCTGCAAATCTTCAGTTATACAGTTGTTTGTAATTAAATCCTTGCCCCATACTGATATAGTTTTGCTTTGGTTAGTCCTTGCACATGTAAATGTAGGTTATGAGCCCAGTGGAGCATGTGTCTCCCTAATCCGTTCCTAACCTTCCACTAGGCATTCTGCATCTCCTTGCCAATTTTGTAACTTAGTATCTTATTCCAGTCGATTTTAGTGCGTGTGACAGGCAACTGGCGACGCAGGGCCTTAAAGGTGGTGTCAGACATGGTCTGGTAGTTCTCGCTGATTGCAGTCTGAGGGCAAAATTAGAGGCAAACAAATCAGGTATACCATTTGTAAATTAGCTTGTTTCAAAAATATTTATATATGTTTAGGAAACAAAATAAAAGATTGCATTTTAAGTACTAGAATAAAAAATGTAGTCAGTATGGGGAACTTACCTGGTAGTCATTTTCTGCATTCTCAATAATATCAACAAATTCCTTGGCTGTCTGGATTTCACTCTGTTTGGAAAATACACATAAACAAATCATCTTCTGGCGTTATGTCCATGCAGTTGTGTTTTTAAGATTTGAATCTTTACTCACAGTCACAGGTATTGATTCTTCTACCTCCTTATGACTAACCAGTTGCACATTCCCATCCTCATAATAATGCACCTGGAAACGAACAACAAAAAAACATCATAAGTTATGGGTGTTTTACAGATGTAACATAATAAATATTCCTCAGTTGATCTGTTATCATTTATTCAAAGTAATTTACCTGTATTTTTAACACTCCTACCACCTGAGCAGTGGACTGAGCAATGGTGAGCTTCCACTCCGACCTACAGCGTCCATTCCTGTTTTCAAGAAATTAAGAAAATCCTGACAATCAGACAGCAACACCTTAAAAGACCAATAATCTAAGTTTTACTACATGTAAAACAAATGCACAAAATCTTTGAGATATTATAAATGCTAGTAAGGTATTGTATCAGATGTGCTAATAAACAGTTTGCAGAGAAGTCACTATACCAAAAGTTTTTTGGTTGAAACTGATGTCCCTCAATGCAGGCTATGATAGTTTGCTGACCATCAACAAGTTTTCCATATACCTGGAACATAAAGATGGTTGTAAGGCTGGAAGTAAGGCTAAGTTTAATTTTTGTCTATGTTGCTTAGATACTGATACTACTATATTTGACATAATGTCTTTGTGACTTACTGTGCAGACCCCAGTAGGGTAGTGCTCTTTCACATAGGCACTAAGGGCAGTATCACAGGCATCCCTCCAGCTTTTCAGGGTCGTGTCTCCTTCATACGGCTGCACATCACTAACCTCCTTTCTTAGGTGGTCGAAGCGGAATGACAAATGGTTGCGGGGATCATGGAAACGCCCCTGACCCAAGTCACCATGCTCTGTAATCAGGACCTATAAAAGGTGAAGACAATGCTCAGACGCTTGCTCTTTCAAAATACATACGTAAGATTTGAGAATAAAACATACCGGATCATCGTAGTCCTCCAGTTTGGCAGGAGTAAATTGATCCATGTTGTACTGGGCAAAGGAGCTATACAAATAGAATTAGCACAAAGAAACAGCAGGCCATCATAATATGGCACAAAAATCGTTTCAGAAAATGTCTTCTACCAACTATGCTTGCTTTACTCATGGCCCAAATAATAACACAAAAATACACTTGCAAAGATTTTCCAATTTAGGTGTTGTGGTGTTTGGAACTGTGTAAATTATGAGCATGTGGATTTCTGACATGAATCATAACTCTGTGGTACTTACTGTGAAGCCCCCTCCCTAAGGAGGTTGTCATTGTTAAGGAGGAGTCGCACATCTAGCAAGAGAACAAGACACCACTGTCTTTGTATTGCTCTTAAGAGACTAAAATAAAGTAGCAAGTATGTTGCATTATATGAAATACAACAACATCATCATCATAAACAATCTTCCACAACTGCTTCTTACCATTGAAGACTTCGTTGAACTCTCCTGGGGGAGCATGAGTCACAAAGTTGGCTGCTATGCGGACCTATGGAAATAAAAATACCCAAACTTAAAGTCAAAAAAGTTAAAAAACGTCATTATTAATATGGCCTTATATAGGCTTTCTTTGTGTGGTTCCAATTCCAATTTGTATATTACATGTTTAAAAAAAGGTAGTCAATTGTGAAAATAGCACAAAGGAAAGTTTGAATAACTTCAGAATTTTTGTCATTTTAATAAAATTTATGCAAGAAACAATCAAGACGTATTACACAGTGCTCCACTACACTGGTCAGAAAGATACACATACAAACTATGTGTTGTGTCTACAAAATCATGTTAGAGGGCTTAATGTCTTTCATATTGCTTGACAGAAAATCTGTCTGGATCTTGAACGTCTCTTCTTGATGATCAGGAGAATGCCACCATTCTTGTTCGTCAGGTTGGAACTTCTTGTTGAGGTTTAGATGTTGTGTCGTTTGGTACGCAGAAAATGTCATTATCTCCTGGGTTCGCCTTTACCAATAAAATGTCATATACGACTTCAACATTAAAAGTAATTCATAACAACTTCAACTCAAACTGGTAATACGTCCAACTGCCACCGGTTGTGCCAAGGGTGTCACTTTCAAGCTCCGTGTAAACTACAGACTCCCAGATCCTGATGTCAAGATATGTGAGGCCAAGTATTTGAGCTGCAACTGAATCTGCTTGACCCAGAAATCCAAAG
>JAUMTR010000025.1:12293938-12337995 GCA_032270685.1 Microctenopoma stevenorrisi | reverse complement strand
CCCAGATCCTGATGTCAAGATATGTGAGGCCAAGTATTTGAGCTGCAACTGAATCTGCTTGACCCAGAAATCCAAAGGAAAGTAACGTTAGCCGCTAATGTTAGCTAACAAGACGAACACGTAGCCCACGCTGAAATTATTGCAAACTAGAATGGAGATTTCAACTCAACTTTTTGATGTCGATGACGATATAATCAAGAATATGCTCCTGGTTACAACTACCAAGTAGTTTTCAGCAAACGTTGTCTGTCGGCGTTTTGTTTTAGCCATTAGCCAACTAACCTTATAAGCTTTAACAGTAACTAGCATTGGCTAGTTAGCTAATAGTAGCTTAAACCACAAGTTTACCATTTCGAGTCGCGATAAAAACTGACATTCTCTTGCCGAGACTAAGGGCCTAATTTAAACCAACATATAACAACGCTATATCTGCAAATGAGAAAATTGGCATTAAATAAAAAATAAAATAGTCTCCAAACCTTCTCCTCATCTGACAGCGGCTCCTCAAAGTCAGCCATCTTGGCTCTTTGTGACCCCACCTACTCCAGCTGACCGAGTGACAGAGCCGTTTCAGTGGTCATCCATGCAATACAAAGATTAATGCTTGCAGTGACAAAGTTTTTTTAGTGATATATATTGTCAAAATGAATACAATTTAAAACACGTAAACTGAAAAAGTCATACACAAAAACCACTAACTCTAAACTGGCGTAATAAAACATAGTATTTATGCATCTGCAACACAAGGGGGCGCTAAACACACAGTCGTTTTACTAGTCAACTTCCTCTTCTGGAGAGATCTACCTACAAAATAAGAAACATTTAGCTTTGAATAAAACGTTTTATTTAGTGGACAACATACCAAATTGTCTATCACGTGTTATTTATTGTTCTATACGACTTATGTAGTTGTATTTTTTGTTTTTTATCGATTCCTGCACCCTGTTGTAATTGTATATTCCGGGACTGGGTTTTATTTTTTACTTCGCAACAGGAAACTATAACCGGTTGCATTTTTGTCCCTGAGTTAAACTGGAAACGCCTACCATTGTGCTTTCAACGGTCTGGGATTTGCCGACCAGCGACACACACCTTTGCTGTCATGAATTCGCAGGTAACTTTGGATTAACTACTCTTTCTTCGCTTCTGAGCAGATGACATATCCTAACAATATAAACATTAGATATATTCGTACAAATCAATAGTTGTCGTTAATTACGCTGGCACGGATATTGAAAACAGCTGAACTAACGTTAGCCAGTGTTCAAGTCAAGCTAGCAGACGGACGGGTTCAGTTGTTTGCTGTCAGCTGCTGCAGGAAGTTCCTGGTTCCTTTAAATTCGTAGCAGCAGTGCTAGAAAGAGATTAGCTCGTACTCTGGGTTACTTTATGTATCATGCAGCCGTCGCTTAATTTATTTACATAATTAGACTGTTGTTTATCCATTTAACTCTGTTTTTTGGATGAAAACTGTATGAACAGCACTTAACATATTTGCGTACGGCTGACTAACGTTAGCCACTTTAGCCAGAGAATGAATAAGGAATTGTTCTCTATCAGACAGTTTGTGTCACTAACACGTAATGCGAGTCACTCTACTGCTTGTTGTCAGGTGGTTACAAGCCCTGAGGAAATCGCCAGGCTCTACAGAGACCTCAGTCTCTTCCCTTCGTTGAGCAGAGCAGATGTGGGACCTGTCATTACCTCTCAGTACGGAGGAAAATACAGCAATATCTACACAGGTAGGTCTCTAGTCGATTTCATGCTAGCACGTTGACGTATGTCTATTCCCATTCATATTGGATGCATTTTGTTTACTTACTCCTGCAGAATGGAGCCAGCGTGATCTGGAAAGAAATGAGAATGTCAAATTTTGCAGACAGTACATTGTATTCCACGATGACAAGTCGGTGGTCTACTCTGGAGCCTCAGGAAACTGCACCGAGATCAACGGAGAGTATGTCAACATTTTGACATTTCATCTGGAGTGAGTTAACCTGAGCAAATTAAACAACAATGTATTATCTGTGTGTTTCTCCTTTCAGGACGCTTAGTAAGGATTCCCCCTCAGGAGATATGAAAGCTGTTGTCAGAGACTGCACAATCAAAGGAGAGGACAAACAGTTTCTGGAGGTGTGTCTGTCTGTTTTAACTGTGTCTGCTGACCTTTGTATGATGCTCAAATGTAACCGTTAGATTTCCAAACATTGCCTGTAGGTAAAACCTCATGAATTCTTTATTTTTTCTGTCACTTCTTCTGACCTTTATGTGGCACCCCATCACACCAGATCTGGAGTAAAAACATCAAGATGAAGAGCATCAACCTGACTGCGTTAAATAAGCATGGAAAAGTCTTTGAGGATGGTACGTCGTCTCAAGTTGAAATCTTTTTTTCTTTTTTGGGCAGTTTGTTTAAAACTTTGTGTTTTTTTTTTAGTGCAGGTGCTTATCGTACTGTTTTGTATTTTTAGAGCAGTTTGGCTCCTTAGTGTGGTCCCACTCTGAAACTCACCTATTGTATGTGGCAGAGAGAAAGCGACCCAAAGCAGAATCCTTCTTTCAGGTCTGTCAAATATACTCACCCTAGTTGAGGTGGGTTGATTTTTCCTTTGTGTCAGTTCTGAAGTTTAGCGGGTAGCAAAAACATTTGTTGAAAGTTCTCATTTTACCCCCCAGACAAACTTAACAAATCACATTAAAATATTTCAAATCTTGTTGCCTTTTTAAAAGAATACTGCAGACTGGTGCCTTTTGCAAATTGTGTTTGCACCCCAGGTATTTTCCATCACCTTCTAAAAGCACATTACCATGAGAAGTCATAACAACGGCCATACGAGCAGTTAATAGTTCATTTAGTGTTGCTTAATGATTTGTGAGCCAAGATTATTATAATAAAACAAAACCACTAATGGGTTATTCTTTCTCTCTTTTGTAGACCCAGTCACCAGAACTGTCCTCTGTTGGGGATGAGGAAGAGGCTATGAAAGTGGAGAAAAAGGAGACTGTTAAAGTTAGTGAAGTTAATATTTTCCCTTTTCCGATATTTAATTCACCATTCTTAGTTTGTGTTCTGCTGTAGCTGAACTTGTGGTATTGACCTTTTTATTCCTGCAGGGGGAGCAGTTTGTCTTCTACGAAGACTGGGGAGAGGCACTGGTTGGCAAGAGCTGTCCAGTGCTTTGTGTTTTGGACATTGAGGGTGACAATGTTTCTGTGTTGGAAGGAGTGCCTGAACATATCTCACCTGGACAGGTCGGTGTAACCGTTTTGATTAATGGTTTTGTTTTTATTTTGTGCACTTGTAATGCTCTTTCTTCTTTTTGCTCCTGCTGTCACGCTTTGCAGGCATTTTGGGCTCCAGGTGACACAGGAGTGGTGTTTGTAGGTTGGTGGCATGAGCCCTTCAGACTTGGACTGAAGTACTGTCCCAACAGAAGGTGATAACTATCTACACTAATCATAGAATAGTCCCGTATTGTAAGCTGGAGCCACATTGTCTCGTGTCTCAGTCTACCTGTACAGTATATAGCAGAGATGATGATACAGTTTTCTTTGTCTCTGAAACGTCCTCCAATGTTACTTTAAGGCTTTATTTTTTTCTAATTTCTCTGTCAGGTCGTCTTTATTTTATGTGGATCTTACTGGTGGGAAGTGTGGTAAGTGAACATGAGTGAGGTCTTTTAAGGTTCAATGAATAATGTCCATCCTGCACTGAGCCATTTTGTAGCCAAGTGTTTTACAATGAGATGACTTATAGTCTAGTTGTCCTGGGACACATTTCAGTATTGTTGAAAACACAATGCATCATTTGAAGTTAATCATTGAACACAGCTATGTACCAGAGTAGAGAATTTCAGACACATTTACGTATTAAAAAAATCTAGTGTAAACGTGTTTACACCCACAAAATACTGATGATGTTCATGTGTTTCTTTTTGTTGTGTTTCTCAGAACAGCTGTCATCAGGCACCAGTGCAGTGGCCTCCCCCAGGCTAAGCCCAGACCAATGTCGAATTGCTTATCTGGAATGTTCTGTCTATGGACCACACATGCAGTGCAGCAGGCTGTGTATGGTAAGAGAGGATAGTGTCTTCTCTTCACCATTCAAGTGCGCTGTCTTCTGAATAGGACAGGTTAATAGATCTTTTTACACAGTGCATTATTTTGCATGACATGTGTTTGCTAAAGCAGAATTTAGGGGCGCTTGATTATTTAACACAGGTACTTGTGGATCTGGAAACTTAACTTTCATATTGCACTTACTGAACTTGAAAAAGAACATTTTAACTGTGGATTTTCTGGAACTTTAAATATTATTAAACACATATTCATTTCTGTTGTTCCTTTTCACTGGTATCTGCTGCTTGATCAGAGAACAAGTGTCTCGCTCTGGGACACACCTGGTATGGGGGATGGGCTGGGTGACTCAGCTGGGAATCGATCCCGTTATTCCTGCATCCCAGCCCTCTGACTGAACCCCTGCCTTAGGCCGGCTAAAACATTACTATGTAAATTGCAATGAATAGTTTCCATTATATTCAGCATTTTCCACCGTGAATGTTGACCCACCATCACGATTCAGAATAAATAGAAAATCTATGTTAAACTTAAATTAAATAAGTATTACTTATGGTTTCAGCCAGTTTGTGTGGTCTGCTATCAGAGATGAGCACAGGCATGATGTTTACTCAAGCTATTTTGACTACTGTGGCAATCGAACTGCCTGATTCTGTAACGGTATGCTAATAGGCTCTGTCAGCTGTCCTGTGGTGAATCTTTAGCTGCCAGCAGCACTGTAATGTAACAGGATCCTATTGATTTATAACACTGGAGTAAAATTAGAACATCATTGTAAAGTGGAATGCAGCACAATAATGCATTTTCTTCTTTTCATAATTGTTGGAGACCAAAATGTTTAATGAATTATTTACCTCAAGCTGAAATACTGTTCGTTAATTAATTACTAAACACATTTGTTTTCATATTCTTTCCCCTGTTTTTGTTTTATGTCTAGTATGACTGGTACACTAAGAAGACCTCAGTGGTGGTGGATGTGGTGAAGCGACCTAGAGAAGGTAAAGAGTACTTACTTGATTAGCACTTTGGTCAACTTGTGTAGTTTTTTGAATGTGCCTATACAAATAAACTTGATTTGACTTGACTACTCGCAGTATGTCCTTTTTTATATAACAGACTTGACAAAGTTGTAATTGTGTATATTGATGTGACTTTACAGATGGATTTTGTGGTATCTACAGTTCTCAGCTCTCTCCGCAGTGTTGGTCAGCCGATAGTCAGCGTATTATTGTTGCTTGTCCCCAGCGCAGCCGCAAAGTACGGTGAACTCTTAAGAAATGTCTTGTCACTAAGAAAGAATACGGAAACCTTTACACGTTGCATTTCATCGGACAGTATTTTCTTTCTGTTTGATTGTAGGATCTATTACTGGTGGACATAAGCACAGGGAGCGTCGCCTCACTGACTTTAAGTGAGTCAGAAGACATATTAGCCTTGTTGTTACTTACACCCAGGTCTAAGGAATCTTGCTCACTGATGCTTTTAATCTAATCTAGCGAAACGAACTAATGATTTGCAGAGTCTGATGTTGGTAACTGGTGCCTGCTGAACATAGAGAGAGATCTGATGGTGGTGAGCTGCTCCTCTCCAAACTGCCCTCCAAGTCTGGTAGGACCAGCAATTTTACTAAGAAATGATTTTGATATGTTGTATACCAACAGTCTTATTACATAAATACAATATGTTAATGGTACAATATACTTTCTATGTCCAGAGGGTGGGTTTCCTTCCTGCCCGAGATTCCGAGGATGAAGTGGTGTGGGTTACTTTGGAGGAGTCTCAGCTGTTGCCAGATATTGACTGGCAGATCTTGACTTTCACCCCTCCTCCAGAGCAGGACAACAGTCACTACCGTAAGAACAGCAGTGTTTTTGTTGTACTTAAGAACAACTAGAAGAAGTGACATTTATCCTTTGTCTATTTTGGTAACTGACAACCGCATCAACAACCACAAGGCTGAACTGTTAATATGAAATAATAATACATGACGCTGCTGCTGTAGGCAGGAGGAATGAGATGAGTAGAGGGGTTGCCAAAGAAAGTGTCTGAGCTGTCAAGTGTGTCAGAAAGAATAATGGTGTCCCCGAGTTTATAGAAGGTTGCACGGATTGTTCTGTCTGAGACACACAAACGGTGTGATTCAAATTGATCTGACAAATGTGTTTATATTTTAGCTGGCCTTGATTTTGAAGCTTTGTTGATCAAACCAAAGGAAGTGAAGGATGGAGGGAAGCTGCCTCTTATCGTTTCTCCCCATGGTTCGTTCCTCTCATTATGGTTCTGTAGCCATTATTTGTTTTTGTACTTAAGTCGTAATTCTTAAAATCATTGTTCCAAACGTTATTGAAGTAAAATATTTTTTAGCATTGAATCTGTGTTTTGAAATTTATCTGTTCAGTCAAGAGCCTCAGCTACTAAAAAGACTGGCATTGCCAGCTGTGGTTGCTATGACAATGTCCTTAGCGGCAAAATATTTCATCATATACTAAAGTCTAAGAATAGTTTTTTTTTTTGTATCCTATCAATATGTTTCACATATTGAAACCCTGCGTGTGTGTGTGTTTGTATATGTATTACACATTGTTTCTTTCATTAGGAGGTCCTCACTCAGTAGTTGTTGCTGAATGGCTTCTGTCCTCCTCTGTGCTGTGCAGGATGGGCTTCGGTGTATTACTGGGTAAGTAAATGAAACGCTTTTAATAGTTTCATTAGGTAGATTGTATGTCCGGTGACTGAAGCAGGACCGTGCTCAAAGTGGTGGTCACTGACGCCACACAAATCTCGACCGAGTTCACATTCAGTTTGCCTCATACTGTATTTGAACCATCAGCCAGCTGTTACTCACTTTAGTAACTTCTTAGTGTGCTTTAAGCTTAAGAGTGCATAAAAATGTCTAACTCAAATGGCGTACTCAATGATTGAGTGCTTCTGGTTTGCTTCTACTTTCTCAGTGAACTATCGTGGCTCCCTTGGCTACGGACAGGATAGTGTCCTCTCATTACCTGGCAATGTTGGCCACCAGGATGTCAAAGATGTTCAAGTAAGAGCACAAATTTAAGCAATGTCTGTGCAGTGAAGATGGTGGTTAGCTTTAAAAGCATCATTTGCTCTTACCTGTGAGAGTGACTTCCACTGCTGCGTTATGGAGCTTGGGTTATTCTTGAAAAGTTCTTCCATCATTACTGCAGTAGAAATTTCCTCTATTTTTTCTGCCCCTCCACCTTCCCCCACATCTAATTTTGTGCTCTTACGGTGTTTTTTTTAAATTTTCTACAACATGTTTTCCTCTCCCCTAGTTTGCTGTTGAAACTGTTCTGAACAGTGGCGAATTCGACTCACAGAAGGTGGCAGTGTCCGGGGGTTCCCATGGTGGTTTTCTAGCCTGTCACTTGATTGGCCAGTACCCAGGTTTTTACAAGGCCTGTGTGGCTCGTAACCCTGTCACCAATTTGGCTTCTATGATTGGCAGCACAGACATCCCAGACTGGTATATATATTCCCAAACCTTTGCTCATATTTACATACTTATCATGACTGTGTTTGCAAGTACACATCGGTACTTCGTCATTGACACCCCTGACATTTCACTCAGACAGCTGTAAACAAGCGAGTAGGATTAAAGGGCATGTCTGCTTCCCTGTCAGTCGGGGAAAGAACTTTTCAGTAATGCCCTAAAACACAGCAAGAACAAAGGACATCAAAGCCATTCAGTAATACGTTGATTTTATTTCCTTCTAAGCTGATGTTTGATGATATTTTGCAGGTGCATGGTTGAGGCTGGCTATGACTACAGCACAGACTGTCTGCCTGACTCTGCCGTCTGGGGACAGATGTTAAACAAATCCCCCATTACACATGTCCCACAGGTAAAAGTATTTCTATGCATTATGCATTCTGACTTGCTGCATATGACTCCACTGGTGCTGTTGTGCATTAAAGTAATCTCTAATCTAGGTACAGACACCAGTACTGCTCACCTTGGGGGAAGATGACAAACGTGTGCCTAACAAGCAAGGAATTGAATATTACAGAGCCCTGAAATCAAAGCAGGTCCCAGTCCGGTAAGCAGCTTGTCTGTGGAGCATGTTTCATTGATTATGTCAGACACGCTCTGCGTAACAGGGCTTTTATTGTTCATCCACTAATGCTCTGCTCTGTGTTGTTTAGATTGCTGTGGTACCCAGGGAACAACCACTCTCTCTCTAAGGTGGATGCTGAATCTGATGGCTTTATGAACATTGCGCTGTGGATAATTCAGCACTTGAGTCTGTGATGCAAATAAACCCAGAGTAGTGTATTAATGCTGTTGCTCAGTTAGGAAAAGAAAGCAGAACACTACTGTGTGTGAGGGATATTATTATGTTCCTGTTTCAAGGACAGTGTGAGTTTCAAGCCAAAGCATTGAATGTGCTCCAACAAGAACACATTGTATTTCACTTGCTACTTTATTTTTCTGACTTTCAGTAAGGGCAATGCAGAAATAATACTTATTATAGCATAGCACTTGAATTCAAGCAGTTTTACTACATGTTTGAATTTCTGTTTATTCTGTTATAATGTACTGTTGTAATGGCATTTTTAGCTGTCTTTCATTAAGGCATGGGAAAAATGGGCTTTTTGAAGTTTTTATGTGTAGTCAGTTGTGATTAAGGTTACATGAACAAACAAATGAAGTTAATAATCTTTTTCTCTGTTCACTGTCTGGTTTTCTAAACAATCACTCAACTCTGTCAGTTTCAAGATTTGCTCTGCAAATAAAGTAATTAAGAAAATACCATTGATTCTGTGAATGTGATTTTTTTTATATAGTTTTTTTTTTTCTATATCCATTTTTGAACTCTTGTCTTTCTGGTGAGAAAGCTTAATGAACCAAGACGGGACCCGAAACTACTAATGGCATGATTTAAGGACATTGGGCTAAATGTAGATCAAAATATCTTTGTGTTATGACTCAAATATTTCTTGTGAATGAAGTTAAAAAAATAATAAAACACAGTCATGTCACATTATATAAATGGAAATTAATGTCATTAGAAACCCAAGGTGTACGTGTTGATCTGTCAAATATTTAGACTGTCAGGGTTGAAACATTTATGCAGGTTATTATTTTAGTAAACTGAAAGTAATAAGTCAATTAGTTTGAGACTAAAATCAGCTTTTTCTGAGAAAAAAGTCCTACAAGGTCTTCTTTGCTTATGTATGTATGAGAAAGTCAATATCAGGTCTGACAGAAAACTAAGCAGGAGCCAGATCCCTGGTGATCGCAATTGCACAGAACTGGCTCATCTTAGGTGACTGTGCAAATCACATGAACAACAAAGAAATAAACAATCAGCAGAAGTTATAATGATAATCTTGGATTTTATTTCTGTGTAAAAGGAAACCAGACGGTAAATGCTTGTTACGTTGGGAGCGACGAATCACTTCCTTATATATAGTGTACAGATGTCACTCAACATTATTCACCTCTCTTCTGATCTTTTGTGTCAGATAATAAAGCATTAAACGTTTCTAAAATGCCTGTTACAAAGGTCAACACTGTTCCTCAAAACCTCATTATTCAAATCACTTGAGGAAATATGTGCACTGGATACGCTGTATGAATTTGACTTGGGTCACATCATTTGAATCACACTGCTGTATATATGGCCACAGCTTTCACTTCTGCATAAATGGATGCAGTCTTGTGTTACTGTGCGTTCTGTTCTCTTTTTAAGTTTGTCTTGTCTGCAGCTGGAACAAAGCTCACTTCACGTGGCTCCCAATATTAACATTTTACGATGTATCTTACACCTGGCATAGTAAGTACATATACTATATAATTGATATACTGTCATCAGAAATGTGATAAATTTTAGTCAGAGAAAATGACGTACTCACCTTATAGCTATTACATTAACATCTAAACTGTGTGATGTTTAATGTGTAGCATTTAATAGCCAGTTAAATGTTTAAAGCTATAATCGGACTATTATGATTATGAATTGGTTTCCTTTTTTCAGGTTCTGTTGAAAATTATCATCATCCTTTCTCAGCTTCTTTCATTAGTGGGGAGTATAAATATCATCTTCCTCCCATGTGACACTGATGTGAATACCACTGCAGTTGACTGCTCTGACAGACCACTCAAGCACGTCCCCGCCATCGAGTCTGCCACGGTGGTGTCGCTTAATTTAAGTCGGACTAAAATACGGAAAGTGGGGCATCATGCTTTCAGAGGCGTCCCAAACCTTCATACTCTGAAAATGATGGGAAATTGTCAACCAGGTCGACTCAGAGACCTGAAAGACCGCTCGTGCAAAATGGATATCCACCCATATGCTTTCAAGAGCCTGCTGAAGCTTACATTTTTGTATCTCTCAGGAAACAGCCTCGCCTCTATACCCTGGCTGCCTGAAAGCCTGAGGGTTCTCGACCTACAGAATAATCGCATCTTCCACATTGTCCACCCTTTACAAACACCTCATCTCGAAGAGCTCTATCTCTCCAAGAACTGCTTTTATGCAAACCCTTGCAACCAGTCCTATTACATCAGTGAGAGAGTTTTCAGAGAGCTCCCTAAACTCAAAAACCTTTCATTGGGATATGATAATTTGACAGCTGTCCCTAAAGGACTGCCACCTTCACTGAAGAAGTTGGATTTAAGAGAGAATACAATCACAGTGGTCCCAGAAGGAGCATTTGCCAACCTTACTATCCTCAATTACTTGAACCTGGAGTGGAATTGCCAGCGTTGCGACCATGCAGCGAGGCCCTGCTTTCCCTGCCCAAAAAATCGCCCTCTGAAATTGTATTCAGACTCCTTCTATGCTGAGAACAGCTCCGTCACTTTCCTAAGTTTGCGGGGAAACTCACTAAAAACATTTCCAGAGGGCCTTTTCAGACCATTGAAGAATTTAAGGAGCCTGGACCTCTCTGACAACCTCCTGACCGATACAATACAGAATGGTACCTTCTTCTCAGAGCTAACAGGCCTCACTTGGATTAGCCTCATCTATAACTATAAGCCACTGAAAACATACGGGGAATTGACTCTCTCCCCACACATTGGCGACATATTGGGTCTACAATATCTTCTTCTGAGTGGCAACTTTTTCCACAAGCTTTCAACAGAGAGCTTTAATGTTCTGTCCAAATTTCAAAATCTAACCACATTAGAACTGAGAATGAACTTCATTAATACATGTAACGTGACGGCTCTCAAACAGTTATCGTCTCTCACCCACATAGACCTCTCTCAAAATATGCTGAATTTCCTTCCGTGCTGCTCCGGTTCATCATCTGATATTGTGGCAAAGGGAAGCTGTCACAACCTGAACTCATACACGCCAAACTTTCGCGACCAACCCCTCATTGTAGTAGATCGAGAAGATGCGTCTGCGAGAAGCATCTGGGACTCCAGTCAATCAGATGTAGTGGAAATGTCTAAGTATGATGTGTCAAAATTCCCCACACTGTGGCAATTCAGAGATAAGTTATGCAGGCATAAATTAACATTTGACTTGTCCCAAAATGACATTTTATCTCTAAAAAAAGAAGTGTTTGTGGGCATGGAAAATGTCGTTTGTTTAGACCTTTCCTTAAACTACATGAACCAGGCACTGAGAAGTGGTTTGTTTGATGACATGAAACGTTTAGTTTTTCTAAATTTATCCTACAACAGGCTTGATCTCTATTATAAAGACGCTTTCAGTGACCTCCAAATGACTCTGAGAGTTTTAGACGTTAGTAACAATGATTTCCATTTCAAAATGAGGGGCATGGGTCATCGTTTTGAGTTTCTTCAGAATCTGACCAAACTGGAAGTTCTAAGTCTGGCAAACAATGGCATTGGGATGAGAATTGATCAAAGACTGGTCAGCAGCTCTTTGAGGTACCTCTACTTCAGTGGTAATCAGCTGAATATTATGTGGGAATCTGACAACAACAAGTATACTAATTTCTTCCAAAACCTAACAAATCTCATCTACCTGGACATTTCTAACAATGACCTGAAGTCAATATCACCTGAAGTACTGTGTAACCTCCCAGGAAGAATTATCGCCCTCAGCATCAGCAGTAATTTGTTGAGCTATTTCCCGTGGCAAAACATCTCAGCACTCCGAAATTTGTGTCACCTGGACCTTAGTCAAAATTATCTCTATTATTTGCCTACTGATGTAATTGATTTTGGAGCAAATGTTTCTTTCTTGGACCTTAGTCACAACCACATTAGCACCATTCCTGAGGATTTCTTTAGGAAAGCAAAATCATTGAAATACCTGTATCTCAGCCACAATCAGATCATAGAGTTGAACCGTCAGTATCTCCCTGCTCCCTTTATAAACGGTAGTGCCCTTGAAAAACTCACTCTGCATGCCAACCCCTTTAAATGTGACTGTGACACGTCATGGTTTGCAGACTTTTTGCGCACTACTCCGGTACAGATTCCTTATCTCACCACACACATTCATTGTGAATATCCAGAGTCCAAACTAGGTGAGAGCATACTGTCTATGGACAGACGTTCCTGCCAGGACATATACGGTAGCTTGGCCTTCCTCGTCAGTTTCTTCTTGGCTGTGACACTGACGGTACTGCCCCTACTGAAGCATCTCTATGGGTGGGATGTGTGGTATTGCTTACAGGTGCTTTGGGCAGGTCATAAAGGCTACTCCCAAGTGGCAGGTACCGATTCACATCATCGCTATGATGCTTTTGTGGTGTTTGATACCCGGAACCAGGCTGTGAGGGATTGGGTCTACAATGAGTTCATTGTCAATATGGAAAACTTTGGTCACGCGCGATTTAACCTCTGTTTGGAGGAGAGGGACTGGATTCCAGGGCTTTCATCTATTGAGAATCTACATAATGCTGTCTACAACAGTGTGAAGACAGTGTTTGTGCTGTCCGGTGGCTCTAACTGCGGTGAGACAGTAAACGGAGTAATCCGCCAGGCTTTCTTCATGGTTCAACAGCGACTTCTGGACGAGAAGGTTAGTAAATTACGTGTATGTCAGTATTACCTCTAACTTGCTGCTATCTGAATCTCATTCATTTTATCCAAATAAGGTGGATACAGCTGTGCTGGTTCTCTTAGACGAGCTGTTTCCCAAGCTAAAGTACCTCCAGCTGAGGAAGAGATTGTGCAAAAAATCTGTGCTGTCCTGGTCAAGAAATCCAAGAGCTCACCCACTCTTCTGGAATCGAATGAGAATGGCATTGTCATCAGATAATCTAAAATTGTACGACAGCAACATGAGCGAGAGTTTTATATGACAACCTTTTAACTGCTGGCAGAAAGCAAATGGATGAAAAAATGTCCTTCGTCTTTCTAAATGTCTAATTTAAAATGTAAAATTATTTCTTGGTCTGTAGGTCATCTTTAGATTTCTGTTCTAGTGAGTTAAGACTTTGGATAAAAGCGTCTGCCAAGCAAAGTAAAGTAAAGTAAAGTAAGACTTTCTATGGAGAGAGCTTAGGTCGTATATGTGGGTTGCAAAATTAACATTAACATCCTCATTGTACGGGTACATTCATGAACACATTCACATTGGACTACACAAATAAACTTATTTCACTTGAGTGGTTTGATTTCACAAGAAGAACATGATGGAAATGTGGTGTACCTATATATAAAACACTCCCATGCTTACTCTGAAACTTTCACTTCTCTTTGGGTAGGTGTGCAGAGGAAATGAAACTGGCGATTATTTCATAGGTTTAACAGATTCATCAGCTGCATCAATTTAGATAAAAAGTCACCTGGGGAAAACGTATCATCAGAAAGCATCAGGTGTATTGAAATATTAAAATATAAGAATAGCATCATCAAAAAACTGTGTTTGTGTTTCAATGTTTTACTGTATGTTTTACTGTATGAGTGTGATTTCAGTTTCATTTTTTGTCTTTTACTCTGGAAACTCCAACTGCAATAAAAAGCATCTCTTTTCTGAGATTGAAACCTCTGACCAGCTTGTCTTACTCATTTTCTGGCTAAGTTATATTGATCGATGAAAAGTACTAGCGCCTTGTATGTATATCTTAGACAAGCACTTGCCTGCTTTGGCTCAAAGTCTGTTGTCTCATGTTGTTATACTACCACTGACAGTCTGATCTGCGTCCATATACATGGGTTTTTGATGTTTGTGTTGCTAACACCTCGCGAGTGCCTTTCCTCAACCGACGCCCATGTAGGTGTTTAAAAAACGAAATCCTCCAGCTGTTGCTGCTCGCGCTGCCCCGACGCGCAGCGGGGGTCGCGCACGCGCCGCGCCGCGCAGCGCAGAGGCTAGGCAATGCGCGCCCACGCGGACCCGCTGGCAGGACAGGTCAGGGGACAGCTGAGCCGATGAGATCATGGATACTGCGCCGAGGTCGGGGAGAGTGCTGCTGGGACGCGGTGATGGAGACGTGCCCGTCAGGTAAGATGGAGCACCACGACTGGACTCCGGAGCGCCCTTCGGCAACATTATTTCAACAATGGTGTGCTTCCACTTTGTGTGGCAGCTTAATTATTATGTAAGGTACGAGCTCGAACTCGTGTCGCCGTGTGCATATGAG
This sequence comes from Microctenopoma stevenorrisi, assembly GCA_032270685.1. NCBI lineage: Eukaryota > Metazoa > Chordata > Actinopteri > Anabantiformes > Anabantidae > Microctenopoma > Microctenopoma stevenorrisi. The sequence goes on along the minus strand of JAUMTR010000025.1, from coordinate 12,323,376 downwards.
CATGAAACTAATCCCCGATGCGATGGTCGTAGTAGAGTCATTCCGTGTGTCCATGCTGTGTAGTCACATCACGCACAGCGAGCGTTGGAGTCGTGAATTATACTCTGCACTTGATAGTTATCACATCTGCTGGCAACATGTTGAGCTTTGAGGCGTGTGTGCAGAAAACACCACCACGCAGAGTTATGCCATTGCAGTTTGGGTGGTGACTCGACTTTTCTCTTCGCGCCAACAGCTGGCTGCCAACTAAGAAGTAAGTGCAGATGCTTTGCGACCTGCGAAGTGAGGCGTTGTCTACCTGTAGCTTTCTGTTTTTTTCGTGTGAGTTATTTCGCTCTGTCACTTTGCTTGACTGACAGTAAGTTATGATAACCTCCATGTTGATGCAGATTATCTCCAGACAGAGCTTCGCTTGTAGGAAGCCAACAGATTTGCAGTTTTCTTGTTTCAACACGTTTAGATTTGGCTTTTCTGTCATTTCACTGTTATCGTCATTACACAATGTCCACGGTCACTTCCGGTAGGAACACACCTACAAAAGAACTGGTGGAGCCATTGTTGGCACATAGGGCTAAATTCATTGTCTAAAACAATGATGGACAAGGGATTGACAGCTATGTTATGACAGACAAGCAGACTTAACCAATCTGTCAGTTGCATCCTGTGCAGTGATTCCCAGGATCCAATCCTCTTGGATTAGAGGAGGGATTATGATCTGGATTTGCCTCTGCTTTGCAAGTCCTGAATATCTGATATATGATGGAATGTGTTTTGCTTACTTTGATAACCCTTGGCCATGTTTTTTTTTAATATATAGTTCTATAGGTAAGTACAACCCTGTACTTGTGTTACGGACAAATGTGTCTGTTGTTTTATTTCTACATATATTCACAATCTTAAAAAGATGTAATTGCACGATGTAGCCTAAATTCCAAATATCTTTTTTTGTGCTATATTTTTTGTTTAAGCCTAAGGCACTCTTATGTCTAAAGCCCGATAACAAATGATGATAGATTCACTAGTGCCCCAGAGGGTTGGTAGAAAAAGACGGGTTTTCCATTGCCCTGTGCAGTTTGCCGTGGTTGTAACCAATTACACAGATTTGTGCCTATTTCCTTCGGACCTGAGCAGGCTTTAGAATCCATGCACTTTATGAGGAGTGCGTTTAGTGCTGTCCATGGTGCTGAAATGGTCCAATTGTATTTCACCATCTAATAAATTATATACAGTATATCCCAAACATTATGGCTGAAGAGTAGTCAGTAGTTGCAGGGGACACATTACTAATCTATAGCATCTATAATTACGTGTATAATATAATATCTATAATTGTAATTATAGCCATCAAAGTCCACAATCTTCATTTTTGCTCTTAGGAAACACGAGACATATACTATTAGTATAGTGTTAGTAGTGTGTATAATAAACTGTATATTATAGCCTTCTGAGAATATTTTTATATTTAATGTAATTTTGATCCTGCTGTAACAACTAAAATGTTTACCTTACCTTAAAGTGTCTTGGTAAACGATACTGTCTCCTGCCCTCTCATTGCTCTTCTAACCCCAAATAATAAACTGAGAGGACTTCCAGTTATTGAAGTAATTTTAAGTGAAGATGTCCTGGGGTTGGTCCGATGTTGGTTACGTATTTTTATTTTTGATCAGGGAGTATTAATACAGCAGTTTCTTTTCAATTCTTTGTTCAACAACTGGGGTTTCTATGAGAAATGTATGCATATATTGCCCAAAACAAAGTTATTTTTTGGTAACAAAGTGAAACTTTATACTGTCCATCGTATTGCAACACAATAACCATCATATCAACCTTGAATTCATGCTGTTTGTTTTGATATGTTTGTCATTCTACTTGTCCAGAGTTCATGATGTCCTGCACTGCAGCTGAAACCACAGGACCTGCAGCCTTTGCGTCTGAGAACTGTGTAGCCAACAGTTACTGCTGCTTTCGCCTGATAGGACTAACTAAGACCCAGCCTCAAGCCCTAACAAACCAGGGATGGACAGGTGAAAACTGAGAGGTCAGGGGGTGGCCTATTCTGAACCTCATTAGTCATCTTAGTTCCATAAAGGGACAAGAAAATATTATCAACCTTCTAAGTGGTCTGATTTTGTCCTACAAAAATGCCTTTAAATATTAGAGCCAAGCCCCCGCAGAGCAAGCTTTCTGCTGGGCAAAAGAGTAGTGGGCACACAGATGGCAGCACATCTCATTCACGCTTCTCAAGGTCCCCTAAACAGGGGAAAGGCAAACAGAGTGTAAGCTCAGCAGGTTCCCGCTCTGGGTTAGAACCGGGCTCAGTGTCAGGAGGTCATCCTGCAACTGTGTCTAAATTGACTGGAGGTCAAGGGTCAGTGTCGAGGCCAAGTTTAAAGAGCAAACCTGGCACATCTGCAACCAAAGGAGCAACTCATGGTTTGGCCACAGCTCCTGGTGGTAAAACACTGTCAATGGAGAACATCCAGTCTTTGAGCGCTGCCTATGCCACTTCAGGCACCATGTACCCCAATGAGCGGGATTCATTGGAACCATCAGGTGGTTACCCTAAAGGGACCATGACACTAGACAGAAGCACCAGCCGGTCTTCCTACACCGGTCGGACAACAGCCACAGGTAGCAGTCCAAACATCACCTCCTCTGAGCTCCACTTGTCAGACACCTATGGAAACCAAACCATGAGTTCTGCAAGGACTTCCAGTTTGCGTCGCCAGTCTGGAAAGCGTGCACAGGCAGTGGACTCAGTCGGACGGGTAGACGGTTCGACGTTTGATCTTCAGACACAGCTGAGGGACCTGCAGAGAGAGAATGACAACTTGAGGAGAGAACTAGATGAAGGGCGGGATGGGAGGCCAGGCCACAGCGTTAACAGTGTCAACTTCTGGAGCCCCGATGTGAAGAGAGACAAGGGAGTGAGACGGGAGGAGGGAGTGAGGACTTCAGCTCTGAAAGATCAGTATAGGGGGAATCAGGAGGATTCGCAGGTGAGTTGGACGCTCAACAACATGAGCTTTTAAGAGTGAATCACTTTAATGCAAGAATATCTGTATATCACAATATTAAAAAAAAAAAATTTCTACAAATGTTGAGACTTTTTATCTCAACATTTGTTGAGACAAAAATTTTCAACATTTGTTGGGACTTTTTGTGTTGAGCCTCCCATCTCTTCTGCACATTACACCTTTTGTTCCTGTCTTCAAGGTTGCATAGAAAGGTTTCATTGCAGTTTGTTCACCAGGCTCTGCGCAATCTCTGTTTCCATGGGAACGTGCCCTAACGGCAGCCAGTTTTTTTTAAACAACTCACAGCTACTTCTGATGGGACGATGACCAGTCTGTCCTGTGTTACCTCTCACTGGAGTAGTTTAACTGCACACCTACTGTACCCTATTCTCTGTCTTCCTTTTGCTTTGTCTTGTTGGCTTTCTGTTCTTCCAGAAATGTTTTTCTAGAGTGAAATATCTGTTCATGAAATTGTTCGCACTACATAGCATCCCTATTGCCCTCCTTTTCACTGCCACACAAGCATCTCTTCACTTTAATCACTTTAATGATATCAGTGCTCTTCCACTTAACTCCTCCCTCTTGTAACCAAGGAGCCACCTCTGCATTTATATTTATAGCTCCTTTGTCTCACATTGTCATACAGTGTGAGGACACTGTGAATCCTACACACAAATCAGCAACTCTATAAACAGAAAGTTTGAAAATTAAAGCAGAACAACTTTGTCCCGTCAGCAAGATAAGTGCTGTAATTGAGTTTTGGTCGATACACGTGTCTTTTGTATGTAAAATTGCATGATGATCTACATTTAGCACTAATCCTCTTCAAGAGAAATACACATGAACATTCAACTCACTTACAGGTCTCTTGGTTAGTGTGGGTGTGGAGAATTTTGTATTTTATAAGAAAAGCTAGGGTACTGAAAGCTGAGTTGATACAACACATTCAATACACGACTTATGGCGTGTCATCCGGCCCTCATAGGTGGCCATTGTCTGAACATAAAAAATGCGATTTTTCCCACTTTTTGAACACATTCTTCCTTACTTCCCACATTCATAAAAAATATTTACTGTGTGATAGTGATATGTCCAATTTTCATATCAGTGGTCATTTGGTTTTCTTGAGTGTGCCGAGCTTACAGTGGTGCTTGAACATTTGTAAACCCAAATGTTCTAGATCTTATCTGTGACCTTAAACACACATTTCTAAAACTAAACAAATTAAATAAACGAGATAATATTGCTTGTTAGTTTTTTGTTGCAGAGTCTTTAATATTTGGTGAGTCTGTGTCATCACTAATTTGTGTAAACGTCTTTGCAGCAATAACTTCATCAGCCCTGCACATAATCTACAGATTGTAACCTAATTCCCATTGTAGGGTACCTTTAACTCAGGGAGGTTAACTTCAGGTCTTTCTACTGGATATCTACGTCATTTAAGGTCAGAACTTTGTCTCGGTTATTCTTCGCCTGTTGAAGGCAGAACTCTTCTGCAACTCCTCATGCACTTAACACTCTCTTAGGACTCATTAAACAAATGATTTGTGTTATGGTACTTTCCGTCAAATGCCTTCTCCTGATTTAGATTCAGATTACTTTTACTTTCTGTTGCAGTGTTAACATCCCCACCAAATAAAATAAACACCGTTATTCGGAAACAGAAAAGATACATATAAATGTAATATATCTGATCTGCTGTCACCTCTCTCCCCTGTCTCTCCTATTTTATTTTGTTTACCCTGGTTTTTGCCCTTCAAGACGCTTTGGGAATACTTCACTCTGACAACAGAACTTTTCCATTAGCATAGAAAAGTCACCTTTTCTCTCAGCTGCGATGACCAGATTTGTCCCCTAACCATCTGCTTGTTTAGTGTGTGTATGTGGTTTGTTCACTTGTATGTATGTATTTGTGTGTACAGTCTTGGATGTGTGTGCGCTTGGTTTGTGTGGAGGCTTGTCCACCCACTCTGACTTGATATTCAGTGTTAGCTTGTTGCATTGATTATCTGTGTTCACCCGCTGACCTCCTACGTCTCAACTCCGTCCTTGGCGCACCTTCTGGACTCGAGCAGAGGAGTCAGAGTATTTTAGAAATGTCTTCACACAGATGATAAGATTTGTATTGTAACTTTTGTTTCAAGTTTATGTTTCACACACTATGTTTTGTCGGGTGCTATGTGTGTGTTTCTGTTTTTTAGATTTCCTTACACCCTTTTTTAACCTGCTTCATTAATTATCAAGAATGATCTGTGACCATAGTTTCGAGCACAGATTGAATTCCCATTTGTCCTTCATGAGAGCGGAGAGCTGTGAATATACATTAGCATATTGTATTTTGTATTACTTTGCACTGTGCTGAGAAAGATGTGTCTTCCCCAGCAGCACTGCATTTTGGCCCATTTGTGTAATAAATAGTTCTGATGAAGCAAACAGTCACTTCATCTGTAAACCTTTAAGGTGACACATTATTAAATTAATTTGAGCATTTCCCATGTAATCAAATGACATGTCAATTTGCATAACAGGAAATGTTTTCAATATGGTGAACTGCACCTTAAATTTGTATGATAGCACAGCCATGAAACTGGAGGAAAAATTCAATTACAAAAATGCAAATATTTTCAGTTTCTATCAAAGACAGAACTTTGATCATTTCGTTTTATCAGCTTGTGCATGTCTTTGCAACGGTCTTAACCGTTAACTGATAATAAATTTGTCAGTTTGTTTATCAGCTTTTTCTTAAACATGTATCAATTAATAACAGATAAAAAAATGAATTCATCTCAATAAGGGTCACCGTTGTTCTTCATCCCTCCCCTCCTCATCTTCTCTTGCCTGAAGACAAACCCTAGTTACCTGTGCTGTCAAGACCAGTCCAGTCAAACCTTTCTCTGTGTGTTTTGAAAAGAAATGATGCCCCCATGTGGTGAAGACATGTTATCGTTACCTAAGAAACAAACCAAGGAATCTGAAATAATCTGCATGATAGTTAGATATTTATTGTGTGTTTCTTCTATGTGCTTTCTGTTTTGGCTATATGCCCGTGTGTGTCCCCTATGTCACATCTCTCAGCTGCAGTGCGCGGATATCAGAAGAAACAAGGTCTGTTTTATGTTACCCACTGTACATTTGCATGTGTCATCTCACGTTTAAGACATTTTCATATGTGTGTTGTATGATTGTTTGCTCATCAGATGAGTTAGAACTTGATCTTTTTCTGTTCTTGTAGCAGCTTCCGTTAACAGTTCAAGAGCTCCAGGAGGAGCTGAGGGCTCACAGGGAGATGAACAGTCGCTTGCAGCAACAACGACAGCAGGGGAACTTTAGCTCCTGTCGGGATTTTCATATGGACCAGGACCACAGAGGGGGGGTAAGCCCTGGCCACAGCCCCAGACACAGCCCCAGCAACCTGCACAGTCCTGGACCGAAGAACAGCCCGAGAGCCAGCCCATCCAACACTTACAATTCAAGGCAGCATGAAGCTGACATCATTATTCACAGCTCTGGATATGGCTGTAACACTGCAGCAGCCACGCAGAAAACCAGCCCCGCCAATACCCTTCAGTCTGGGCCAAGGAACAACCCAAGCCAGCCTGTCTACAGTCATAGTCAACATTCGGCTGTAACATCCGGCTTTAGTTCCCTTCGGCCCTGCAGCCCCTGCCAGGTGCCTGGGTGTGACGGCTTCTCTTCACCTCCACCTCTGGATCCGTCAGACGAGAATTACTTTCAGTTGCAGTCGGAGCATGAGCGACAGGCCAAGGAGATTATCCTGCTGAGGAAGACTATGGAAGAGATGGAGATGAGAATCAACTCACAGAAGCAGACGCTCGGTGCTAGAGACGAGAGCATTCAGAGGCTACTGGAGATGCTTCAGGGCCAGTCCCAAGGTCAGGGACACTGGGGTCGGGGACAGAAGACAGGCATTACCACCATGGCAGCGCAGGAGGCTGAAGCGCAGCTGGAGAACATGCATGTGAGAGAAGTGTGTTTTTCTTACTACTTTTTAGGGCTCTAGAAAGTGGAATATGTGTGTGAACCATTCGTCCACAACATCAAACTGATTTTACCAGTAGGAACGTAAAATGATTACTTTGTTCAAGATGATGGGTATTTTTAATACTGTGACCACGTTGCATCTAATTACTTATTACCCAGTATAATTTCAGATAATTTGATACTATAAACTGTTGACACAATGTTTCTATGTTTCTTTCCTTAACATCTATTCGGTGAATATCTGATCTTTTGTGTTTGTGAGTGTATCTGCTGGTGTCTCCGAGCAGAAAGCAGCTCAGCAGGTCTTATCAATGGGCTAGATTAACATACGGACAGCTCTAAGCCTGTGTCCTCTGAGTGTGCATGCCTGGATATGTGTATGTCTCAATATGCATATGCTCTTATAACGTGTTATAATATAATGTGTTTTGCATAGTATCTGTCATTTGGTGACAAATATAGGGTGCATTTAAATTGAACTTTTCTAAATTGGTAACTGGAAGAACCAATCTTTGTTTTGGTGTCTGTGAGTCTTCCCTATATTCCTCTCTTAAACATCAGAGACTCAGTTCCATTCCAGGCCTCCAGTGGGCAGTGGCGTAACACAGGTGTATCTGCGTCCGGTGCCAGGAGAGCAAGCAGTAGACTGCTGTGTGTTTCCTTTTCCTGCCTTGTTTATTTTTAACTCCTAAATCTTCTTAGCCTTTAATTTCTCTACCTCTCTGTCAGTGTGTGTGTTTGTGCATATTTGTTGTGTGTCTGTGCTTGTTTGTTCTGTTGCCTTTTTTCTGTGTTTATATCCTTTTTGTCTGCCTTTATGTCAAAATGTGTGTGTGTGTGTGTGTGTGTGTGTGTGCACATCTGGGGCCTGTCAGCTTAGTCTCCAGTGAGGACACTCCCTTGCTTTAGACTCATGGGATATCCACCCATGCCGGGTGTTTGGTCACTGTGGGGATTTTGTCAGAGGGTAGTGTGGGTGTTTCAGCCCATGCTAATGGAACCAAGGCAGTGCATGTGTGTATTCGTGTGTGTGTCTGTGCATACGTATAGGACCTGACCATGCTGTGTGTGTAAGAGGTGAGTACCTGTTCACACACACACACACACACACACACACACACACACACACACACACTCTGTGTACCATGCTATTTTTATCCGCTTGATAGCTTAACACGTACTGTGTGTGCTGTGAAAGAGGAGGGGGGGACTGGGTCTAAGAGGTGAGAGTGAGAGAGAGAGAGAGAGACGGGGAGAAAGGTGTGTTTTTCTAAGGTAGAAAAACAGACTGTGTTTGTCTGAATATTAATGTATGATTAATGAGCGAAAACACTCTGACCGCCCTGATTGAAAGAGGAGGTGATTGTTGTTCTTTCTTTTTTTCCCTCTTGTCCCCCTCTGGCCTCATCTCCTGTGAGGCTGACATTGGGTGATGGACTCTTTGTGTGCGTATGAAAGTGTATATGTATATAAATATATATATGTGTGTGTGTGTGTGTGTGTGTGTGTGTGTGTGATGCACACAAACACGCATTCTCACAGAGGAACCTGAGCAGGTTTCCTTGCATAATGTGATGAGTTAATATATTGCTTTGTGTTGCACCACACCACAAGGCTGGTGCAAAAATCACTGTATTGTAATAAAAACTAGAAATATATGTTAAAATTCTTATGAGATTAAAACATATTTCTACTGACAGCGCTGTGTGACAAAAACATTACACATTTTTGGATGTTTGTAAAAATAGTTTTTACACATCTGTTAACATTGTGTTGATTAACAGTCAAGCTGTTCGACATCAGTCTGTGGTCGGTGTGGAATTTGTGAAGTTTGGGCTGAATGTAGGTCAACTGAATGTTTTGTATGCGCATATTTAACTAATAGGTTTAAGAAGAAGGTTACTTCCTGTCACTTTATGTGTCAGAGTGGTAATTTAGCCTTACACTTACACCCTTGTGAAGCCAAGCTGTTCATGGTAGTGCAGCTCTTGTGTCTATTAGGGGGCACTACTCTCAGCTCTTTTCATTAGCTCAAAAGGAAACTAACTCAACTGCCTTTCATTACCACACTCATTACTTTCTCTTAAATGACTCAGCCTGTTTAGCTTGAGCTGGGATAATAAACATCTCCATTTTCAGGTCACCTCTACTTTTATTTATCCTTCAAAGATGTCGGGAGGGTTGACAAAGGGGCTTTCTGCGTATTCTTTGCTGGTCGGAAGAGATATTATCACCTTCAATTGCTGTTTATATTATTAGCTTATTTTAGTGCAACGAAGGTTTAGGAGACAGCTGTGTGGGTCTGTATCATGCAAACTGATGGTCCATGGTTTTTTTCCACTTGCTGCCTCTGTTGTACCACTTACAGATTAATAGACCATAGCCTGATGTGACGTTTGCTGTCTGTGTTGATGTGTGTATAGTCAGCTGGTTTACTGTATGAGAAGGAATCCCTTGCATCACTCCTTCACCTGCTGATTTATGTCGGGGGACAGTGTGTGTGCGCACTCCTGGTTGTGTTCCGTGTTCAAATTTGTCAGCAGACCATCTATGTTGCACAGGCCCAACGCAGAAACCTGATCATCTTTGTCAGAATTTCACTTATTTGACCAAAGAACATCCCACTATTCGCATGAATAGTGCAGTAGCATGTTTTATGCTTTTTCTCCTGCTGGTATATGTTTGCAGTACTACTAATGTCCACTAAATGGCAGTGTTCCACTAGAGTTCCACTACAGTTAAAAGTTTTGTGGCACACACATAGACATACATGCTGAGAGGCATAAATCTGGGTCTAATAGACTCTCCCCATCTGCCAGGTCCCTGTAGACCCAACAGCTACAACACCGGTCCGTTCCTGCCCAGTCCTGATCTGCCGCCTCGGTGTGCACACTCATGCACACTCTGCACACTGTTAGATTTTTACATGAAGAAAGGTGAACTTCTCTCATACATATCGTACTGCAGATACCATGTGGTCCTAAAGGGCTTCGGGCAGAGTTAGGGACATCAACATGAAGACATCTCTCTCAGCATTGTATGAGTTGCTCTGCTGTTAATAATGTAAGGGCAAAGCATTTATGGCCCCCTTGTATTTCTGAAGTATGATTTGCTTCAGATGTCCTGCTGCTGTTTTTGGCAATCTTTCTACCTCTGCTTCACTTCAGAAATGTAGCTTTCTAAAACTTTCTAGTGCCAGCGTGTGGAGGAGTAGTGGAGGTTTATATCAGCAACTCTGTCTCTCCTGTTTGTTGTTTTTTCCCACTTTCTATCCCCCTCTCATTACTCTTCTGCCTTTCTGCCTGTGTATGCTTCTCTGTCCATCAACTTTCTCCTCAGGCTGATCTGTTAGCTGTAGTGGTCGTGTTAATTAGTGAAGGGCCTGGCCTGGGTGTGTGCTGTTTAGGGCTCCATTCTTGATTGGCGACTTTCAGCCTCCAGTAGTAAAGACTGTCTCAGCTAACATTAGAAGACCACTGTAAATGCCACGAACACACACATACATATACACACCAATGGCCCCTTCTCCCCACCACACCCCGGGTACCATATACTCACCACGCTCCGTTGAGCTCCCAGAATGTTTGAGCGGAAAAGTTTATCGGGACAAAATTACACCCCTCAAACCCTCTCATCACCCCCTCCCTATTCCTCAGCGAGGCTGTGACTCCCTGCTTTTTCCTTTGTCTTTTCAAAGTGCTCATTTAAGAAACCTTTTTGAGCTGATAGGCAAACAGATTTTTTTACATTTATAGAAGGCCAATGTGTTTCTTTTTCTCTTGCTGATGGGGAAGGGATGGGAATGTGATTGACGAATACGCGTGTCTATGTAAAATCTGCGAATGTTCTACTTTTTGCGTGGCATACATGACACCGTTGCCTTCAGGCTACGACTGAACCTTCTGACCGCATCCTTCATTCAGGATGCCGGCACCTATTGCTATAGTGTTACGTTTGATCCTATTCATTCCATATGTTCGATTCGCTGACACGTGTGGAGCAGAGCAGCCTTTGATGACATGCTCTCTTAATTTTCCCTCAATGAGAGACACGGCAGTTTCAAGAACTGCGCCGTAACAGTTCTTGAGTGAATACACGCTCTCTCTCTCTCTGAGGGACAGATAAATGTGCACAGGCAACGCAAAAGACAGACAGGCACACTCAGACTGACACATTAATGCACATATGGTCAGTGGAAGATTAGTGCTGTGGCAGCAGTGGGCATGCAAGTCTGGGGGAGGCATGCTCTGACAGCAGTAATCCCTCCTTATCCACAACTTACACAGACAGGAGGATAAGGGCCTTGTTTCCTCTTATTTCGACTCAGTAGGAGAACTGGCAAGAATAGGAGAAATGAGAAACCACGGCAAAGTGTTGTCTCTACCTCTGTGACCATTCGTGTGCTTTCAGGTTGTGTTATGTTCTGTGACTGCTTGAGCTGTCTCAGTGTCAGTAACCTATCTACAGTTCATGCACCTTCTGTATAATGTGGTGGCTTCTCACCACACACTTACTGTACATACATATATGTTTTATGTGTTCAAACTGATTCATTTAAATCAGGATGAGTCCATTATTCAACAGAAATAATTTACTTTTTGCAATTTTACCTTTATTAAACTGAGGCTCTTTGTCACTTTAATGGAGCTGTAACATTTCTTCTTTTACCTTTTAACTTTATCTAGTATGGTATGAGGTAAAACATGTCACATTACTAATAAATATACAAGGACATCATGTTTTATCATGAAGCCTGTGGATATATACTGGACTTTGTCATATAGGTGGATGGGGTCGCCTAAAGCTCTGATGAGCGCCCACGGTTTGTTAAAGACCAATGTGGGAGGGAACTGACACTTGAGGTGCACTTGAGCAAGGGTCACTCCCTCATTACCACATCTGTGGTGCCCCTGAGAGCTGCCACCAAACAGTTGCCACTGGAGCAGATCAGACTGCGGTTGTGCTGGGTGGCGCTTGGCTGAATGTATGTGGCTGTGTGGGTATGAACTGGGTGTTCATAAAAAGGAGAATGCTGCTCTCAGTAGCCCTTTTTAGACAGAGACTCTGGCATATTACCAATAAATCAACCCTTTATTATGACTGATTGGCTTTGAACACTAAAAGCAAAATGTTGTTTTTGGGCAGCTGCCAGCATGACGGTAGTTTGACCGGACCTCCATGTAACACGCACACGTTGGAAATAGAAAGTATATCAGTGTTGCTTTTAGAACAATTGATCGTTTTTGGTTAGGCACCACCCATCATTGATGGCGTGGTTCAGGCGTCACGTGCCTTGTTTTGTGCATGTTAATGATTATGTTGCGTAACCAGTGTGTTTGAGAGGAAACAGCACCAGGTAGCACATCATGAATATGTGACGACACAGAAGGCTTTAAAATATTATAATTCAACAGGACAGTTGGTTTAGATACAAATACAGCACAGTATATAGTAAAGGTAACTTTACTGTGGCCTCTCACACTGACGCTCTGCTGGAGGCTGGGGTGGTGGGGTGATAAATTACAGCTAAGCAGCAGCATTGATAGTTGTTGACTATGGCTCTGGCAACTTAAAGAGCATTTTGTTATCAATTATTGAGAGCGTGTTGCATAGGTGCTGATGTGGAGCAGTGTTTCGGTGCATACTAATAAATACAGTGTTCTACAAGTGTATTTTTACTTTCACATGTCCATGTGCCCAGTAGCTTGAACGTGCATGTGCTTATGTGTAGGCATCGCTGTAGGTCAGAGCTACCATTAATTATTGATAGAAGAATCTTAGCGCATGTGCTGGCAGAACGTGTTGCTAAGCAAGAGCTGTAACAAGCCAGAGACACCAGGGATAGAGACAGAGCAAACAAGTGAGAGATACGAAAAACAGTACAACTCAAAGAGTAAGGCAACAGATTCAGATTTCTAACAGCCTACAAATAGATATAGAGCTATAACTGGTAACAAACATAGATAGAAAGATAGAGAAGGAGAGCAGTTGGAGGAAGAAAGGTCTTTGGAGAGCATTAAACAAGGAACCAGTTTGAAGTCTTTTCCAAATCGACAATTTTTGAGGATGTACAGTTCAAGATAACACAGTGGTTATCTTAAAAAGTAAGAAGAAGCGTGTAGTGAAAAAGACAAGGTCAGTCTGATTTTAAGTGGCTCGTTAGCTGTAGGAGTTAGAAAGGGCTGAAGATGATGAGCCGTCAGGCTTATTTTTATCGGGTGCCTCCCCAGGAGCTCCATCGTCGGAACCAGCTCCAGGCTGATCCGGCCAAGACCAGGGCTTTGCAGACCGTCATTGATATGAAGGTAGGACTCATAGAAGATCTGGACTAAAGAATAGCAGGTATCATTCTAAATAATCCAATGTGCTGTGTTTTATTAAATCAGCTCTCAGTTCTATAAGGGTCAGTGTGTTCATTTTATCTGCAAACATTTGTTTTAATTGTGGGAGCTGTGAAAATGAAAGTCTGATGTTTCAGCAGTTCAGCTTGTTCTTCCAGTCGTAGCATTTAGTACGGTTTAGGTTTGGATTGGCTTCATGCCAAACAAAGAAAACTTTAATTTCTGATGAGTGTCGCTGTTATGTGAGTAGTAGCAGAGGATTTGGCTCAACGTGCACACAAACATACATAAAAAACCGTCCATAAACATTGTCTCGTTGCTGCCTTGCGTCTGCATGGTGACCATGCCCAAGAAGAGTCCATTACTGGCCCACGCAGGGTTGAGCACTTATTCAATTTGTTTCAAATGTCACATATGGAAGCTTTCACTCTCATCTCGGCTCTTTGAAGTTGTTAGAGTCGTGAAGTATGCAGTTGACTGCACATGTGTAACTGCGCACACGCACCCACCCACACACACACACACACACACACACACACACACACACACATATTTGGTGTTTATTCAGCTAACGCTTGCTCTAAAAGTGGCTCCTTTACAGCGAAACCACAATTATTTTTCACACATGGTTTGTGATTTGTCTGCCTTTTACCAAAATGCATGTGTTACCCTGAGATGCCCAGAGTGTTGTCAATGCCTGACTGAACTCAAATTAAATCCGACGACATTAACTAGAAAAGGCAAAACAAACCAGGAGAATTACACATATCAAGAGGGAGAGTGAGCGAGCTACTGTGAGTTCCTTAGATGATATTTATTTTATGGTCGGTTTCGGGTTAAGTATTTTCACAGCTGTGGAGATTTGGTGTATTCTGTGTTGTGTCCTAGTTGTCTGTGTTGTTGCTGTTTCTAAGTGGACTACGTGTATGCTTTTTAATTACAGAACACCAACCCTCCTTTCTGTTTTGATCCCGATGTTATTTGGCAGGTACGGTAATCAGCGCTAAATCAGAATGTGCACATGCACAGTTTTGATATTTCTCTCTGTCCTTGTTATATATTCCTGCTTGGATGGAGTGCAACACTATCATGCACAATAGTCATGTTATAGTGGTTTTTCAGTGACTTTTATTCCACGTATCCCTGTTGGACTGTATGTTGTTTTGGATGTTGACCTGTATTTTCTTTGGACTGGCCTTGTTTTTTCTCCTTGAGTGAGGATTTCTCTCACTGTGGCCTGGAGCAGAAATAGATACTAACCTCTTAAAGAGGATAGATAGCTTTTAATACAGAAATCAACTCGAAGCAAATGAGGTGACTAAATAGCGTAGTAGTGTTTGCGTTGTCTTTGTGTGATTCAACGTGTGTGGGTAAGGTGGTAGGATTCCTCTGGATGCCTACAGGCCCGACCTTGATCTTTTCTGTGTGTACTGCACATTTGAAGTCTGTCCTTGCATACACTCCTTTTGTGTTATATGTGCACTTACGCAGTCTTATGTGATTGCAGGAGCTGTGTGTGTGTGTGTGTGTGTGTGTGTGTTTGTGTTTGGGATGGTATATGTAGCATCGTGGTAGACAGGGCTGATGTCAGAGTAATAAACGGCAGATGCTTACATGCTGTCTGTGGTTTGCACTGATGGCATCATGCAGTCTGTTTCTCTTTATTCAATTATCCTTCTTTCTCTTCCAAGGTTTAGCATTTAACGTATGTCTGAACCCATGCAGATAAACAACCTCAGGACCTGCTCATGACAGGCTCTTCCATTCCCTCATAGATGCTAAACACAAAAACATCTTGGTTGCACACAACTTCCTTCCTATAGGTTTCCCCTGTTCTCAATTCATTTCTCCAGACAGAGGGCTATACATTAATAAGACGCTGTGACATCTTCTGCGAAAATGCTGAAATGCTGATTTTTTCAAATTTCACAAAATACGTTATTCAAGCATTTTGGCCAAAACAGTAATTCGATGCTTTCCCTTAATAGTACCATCCAAAGGTTGCTTCTTCAGTATTGGCTTTGCACATGCACACAGCTGTAGATCTCCAAGGGTTCAAACACTATCTATTAGACTCAACATAAATATATCAGTATTTGCATTTTCAGTTGTTTCATTGGTTTCAGTCCAAGTCATTAAAACTATCACAATTAGATGGTAAACACTTAGATAAAACATTTCTGCACACGTGTCTTTGGCTGTTACATCTTACACATATAGTTAGTTGATTGCTGTTGTCAGCCGTGACTAAAAAGTGACCTAACCTAACCCCCCCCCCCTTCTCTGCTGCACTATGTGTGAGCCAGAGATCAGACAGCGATGTCCAGGTTAAGAACACAGCAGTAGCATCTAAACGGCATGTAACTGAATATATACGGTATAATTAGTACAGTATTTAATATGTTTATCTAAGCAGGTGTGATGTAGGCAGTGAGCTGCAAGGCAATTGTTGTGAAGTCTCTCAGCTAATTAATTCACAATGCTCCCAGACCACAAATGTGATGTGACCTTTCTATACTAATATTCTCTTTCAGATAAAATATGGTTGACTCTCTCTTCCTCCTATTGTGTCTGACATGTTAGAGCTCTGAATTGATACTAAGCATCAGTGGATAGACAGATGACATGTAGAATCCGAAGTAGGTCTTTGCTGACACTGTCTGCCTACTGTTGCTGGTGCAGGACACCAAGATCTCTTCCCTGGAGAGGAACATCAGAGACTTAGAGGATGAGGTCCAGATGTTAAAAACCAGTGGCTTGCTACACCCTGACGACAGGCAGGATGAGCTCAAGCAGGTGGAGGTCTACAAGAGCCATTCTAAATTCATGAAGACTAAGGTATAATGTCTCTGCACGCCACCTGAGATGACTCTGGACTGCATGACCTGAGTGATGCATGTTTGCCTTAGGACACCAGTAATTTGCATGTTGTATATCTCCATTGCAAGCGCATTGAGAGGAAAGAATAAGCTGGGCCTGTGTCTCTTGTGTTGTATAGTTGTAAAGTACTCCTGCACTTATGAATGCATTTCTTCATTTTTTGGTTTGCTTTCAATTATAGTACAAAAATTGTAACTATAGAATGCGAATAAAAATGTTTTTGTTGTTTTTGAATAAGTGGTTTATTCTCTGGGACACACGCACGCAGTATGACATGCACGTTTTTGAATAGGAAACACAGAATCCATGTTGAAATATAGCTTCAGGTTGCAGTTTCTAGCTGAAACGGCCTATGAGTAGCACTCCATGTGAAAATGCTCCTCTTTGGCTGATAATGGTACTCTTTGAAGGACCCATATGTCATTGCATCTGGGAAGTTCCTGATTCAATCATAAAAGAGATGTTTTTTATGAATGAGGCCCTGACAGATGAATCTGAGCTTACATCGAGGAGGAGAGGAGAGGAGAGGAGAGCGCTCTCTCCTCACCCACACTGACCTGGGATGATATACATGACAGTGACGGCCCTGGCTCACTCTCCCATGTCTCATCTTTTTGCCTACAGTCACACAGAAACGCACGATAAGCACGGGCACACTGATGCATTCTATATGCTTGAAGTGTTTAGTGTCCTGGTCTTTCAGCAGTAACGTTGGCTGGTGTTGAGGTGAGACTGTGATAAGAGAAAAACCAGAGAGGCCAGGGATGCTGTCCTCTCTGGTTTTCTTCAGGCGCTTTAAAATATTGTAATATAGAAAGTTTGTTAAAATTAGGAATTAGATTAGACACGTTTATTTATCCAGATAATGATTTCTTCCTGAATTTCTGCTTCATGTCCAGAAGCCTCTGTGTGCAGGAGCCAGGAGGCTGTATAGATGCAGTTTAGTGGCTTGCTGTCTTCTTGTCTTTGTGTCTCTCTAGGAGCAGGCCTTGTCACCGTGTGTGTCTTCGTCCATCAGACCATCTCCTGCATTCCTCCTACCCTCCCAACAACCCTGGATCACAGAACAAGCAGAAGTACCCCTTTCATTAGTCTCTCACCTCTCTCATTTTCTATTTACCTAATATTCTACCCATTCCCTTCATCTTATCTCTATACATTCACATTATGTGATATATTATACATTCAGAATGTGTTTTTGTATCAATGTTCCTTTCTCTTCCTTACTACCCTCTCACCAGTCTCATAGGTCTGATCTTGTTTCACTCTAGTCCTGTTTTTATTCCACTTCACATTTTGGCCCCCTGTCTCCTTTTATTCTATCCCTCTTTTCCCTGTCCTTTCTGGGGCCTTTTTCTCCCTCATTGAATAAGGGTTGATTGGCCAAGCCCGAATTACCCTGTTTTGAGGTGAACCTTGCTCACTTAATTAGAAAAATCACTCTTTGAATCAGCTTTGTGCATTTTTGGCACCGGTGGACAGATGGCAATCTTCTGCACATAGCTAGCCTCAGCACAGAGACCTCCCGCTGTTAGTGTATTTGATTTCCTTCGAGGTTTTCTGTCCTGTTCTGTTTGACCTTCTTTGAAACAATCTGTAATCTGTCAGCTATGTGAGTGTCATGTTGTTCTGCTTAACTCTGTCTGTCTACATATATTTTTTACCCTTTGACTGTTTGGTTTGATGTGTCCAGAGGAGAGGAGACACTAGGCCTGAGCTGTATGCCTCCCCTGAGTGAGAACTGATATTGTAGGTCAGAGAGATAATTCAGTGTTAAAAAGTAAGGATTTTATTACAGTAAAACTTTTCCCTTTTATCGTGTGATTATAAATGCTGATAGTGTAACTATAACTCCATAAAAAATGGCGCATTTAAACATCTTTTTACATTCAGAAGAATCTGTGGACTTTCAAACACAAGTTCTTTAGTAGTACACAACACAACAAACACATGTTTTTTCTTTTTCAAGGACTGCGAATGTGGTGTTTGTGCATGTGTGTTTGCTTGAGAGAGAAAAAAAATTGTATATGTATATGAGTATATGAGTTCAAAGAATGATGACTAAACATTTTCATAACAAATGTGTGTGTGTGTGTGTATATATATATTTGTATGATTGCCAGATTGAGCAGCTGAAGCAGGAGCTGAACAGGAAGGAGTCGGAAATGCAGGCCCTGCAGACCAAACTCGAAACACTGACCAATCAGAACTCAGACAGCAAGCAACACATCGAGGTGCTAAAGGAATCGCTCAATGCCAAGGAGCAACGCGCCAACACACTGCAGACAGAGGTTGGTGCATACACTCCCGCGAACATGCAGACATGCTTAATGTTGCATGTGGACATGTGGAACATAATGGATGGATGGATGCACGAATATACAGAAACACACTGTTACACCTACAAAGGTGCAAGCTCGCATTGTGATGCACTGATCACAACACGAAGGGTAAAACTATGTTTTCTTGTCTTTTAGTTCTTTGCTTTCTTGTTTTGTCTTTATGTTTTCTTAACTTATTAAAACTATTTTAGTGTGGGACACTAAAGCGATAATTAGCTGTGGCACATCAGAAACTCTGCGGTGTACATGGTTCTGTTGTTTCCTGCCTCGGTTTCTTAAGGAAGTTGAGGTGGGTGGAATAATGTCTATGCGTGTGGCTCCTTTTGTCCACCAGTGAGCTTGCTTCGTGTGGGCGGCTCAGTCAGTCAGAAGGCTGGAGAGAGCTTGCAGCTTTTTCTGCTTGGCGTTTGAAGTTTTCAAACTCCGTGGCTCTAATGATTTAATCAGAGCTGTTAGTGATGGAGGTGGGTTGTACTGTATGTTGGGAGTTGGAGGTATACGTGTGTGTTGTGGTGACCCTTTAGCATTTTCTCCATCACTCTGTAGACTTGGAACTGATACTTTAGATCTCTTTGTGTTTGGCAGAACAGCCTGCTAACTACGTCCACTCATCATTACAGGAAGCAATTTGGGCCAAAATTAGGCCTAATTGTCCATACATGTGCAAGGAATTTTGGCCCTTGCACTTATCTGAATACATCATACTTGAAGGAATTGGTTTTCAGTGGGTGGTTTTTTTCTGTGTATATGTTTTTGTGTGCACAACTTGAATAGCATGTAAAGAAATCAGTATGTGTATATACTGTATGTGTCATGTTGCCATAGGTGTCTTTATGGCAAGACCAGAACGCATCTCACCACTGATCACTTGAGTTTATGATTTGTCTGTTAGGTCCCTATAGAGAAAAAGAGAAGGGGCAGCCCATGTTCTTTCTACATATTCACTCTTCTGCCAAATTAAGCTATTGGACCAATATCAGGGAAAATGTACTAATTCTGCTTTCCTTCATGCCAGCTATTGGAGTACTACATTTATCTATGATGGTCAAAATTCAGCTCTGATGAACTTTTAGACAAGTGGTTATAGTTTGCTAATAATGTAAACAAAGATGCAAATAATCTAAACTTCTTTCATGTGAATGCAGTTTATTTATTGGTTAAAGCACAAGTGCAAAATAGCTGACTTCACTAAATTAGTTATGGAACATACCAACAGTGACTTTGAATGCAGATGCCATTTAAATGCAGCTAATATGACAAATATGCAGCTAATAACCACACGTTATTTAATTCAAACTGAGTCAGCAATATCATCATCATGTCTATTGATATATATATATATGTGTATATAATTTTTTTCAATTTAATGGCTGTGAATAACATGCACTGTATTACACACATTAATATTATACCATTTAAATATTACATTACATACATTATTGTGTTGAAAAGTTCAGACGTTTCTTGTCGTTTCTTCCTGTGTAGCTCTAATTAAACTCAACAGTCCTGATTGCTGCAAACACATACAAAGTCTCATCTCTGGCCTGAAGTGGAGTCCTTTCCTGTTTTGGAAGTATTTTTCCTTGCTTGGGAAAGGCTTAGGTTTCCTGGACTAAATTGTCAAACCAGAGAATGAGTAATGAATCCTGAATGCGCCTGAGACCAGCCATGGCCACACATTCCTCTGCTGCCTGTCAATCATTTGTTTATAGAGGATAGCAATTCTCACAGAAGCTCCCTTCCATTCCTTCCGCCCACCCATATTATTCCTTCAGCTCCCCTTAGAAGTTTCTCTCAGCTTTCCCACATCTCGTTTGAACTCCTGCAAGAATCCCACATTTTTGTCTCACTCGTGACTACTGGCCCATCATACCCCTGCCCATGTATGTGTGTGAGTTTGTGCATGTTCCAGGTGGGTCTCATCATGAATGACAGTGATCGCTGTAGTAGTTTCCTCCCCCAGAGACAGACTGATTCCCAGATCTGAGGAGCAGTTTCATCTCACAGACTCTAAAACAGTTTACTTAAGCAGGGGACAGAGAAAGGACTCGTTTCTGAACAGAGCAGGCACTGTGAGCTAGGAAAGGAGAAAATGGAACTGTATTTATTTGTCAGTCAAAGTCATGGACAGTTTTTAAATTGGTCTGATTGAATGTGTCTCCAGATAACGGAGAAATGATGGGTGTGTGAGCTTTTTAAGGTTGCTAGCCATGAAGGTGGAAACTTAACCCTTTAATACAGTAGGTGTGTTTGTCCTCACTGTCGCGATCAGGACAATGCAGGGCTGTAACCATACTCCAGCAGCTCAGGTAACCTGCCAGAGACCTTCCTGCATATTTAAACATCCATCAACAAAGGGACAGGACACAAGCCCAGTGCAACAGAGGCTTGCAGGTGCTTTGTCCACATTTAGTTTTTCTTGAGAACATCATTTTGATTAAGAGATTTTGGCTAAAATCAGACTCCGGGTCTGATTTGTTCTATTCAGATGTTCCTATAGTCAAATACCTGCTTAGATTTATTTAGAAATCAACTTTTTGCTTTGAACTGATTTAACTTTCTAGGACAGAGAACACATTCCTTCAGATTCACATTCAGGTTTTATTGAATTCCTCATCTTGCAAATGCTTAACTTAATTTCTAAAGACCAAATGTTGCACTCGGCTGTCAGATGGTTGCTATTCCAAATGTTGCACACCCTTTGATTCCTATGCGTCACATTTTTACATACGTTCATAGACCATAGACCCGTGCACCAGAGACATTCTGTCTGTTTATTAGCATTGAAATATGTTTGCTTATTATTTATGGTTAATGCATAGTATTTTTTGGTGGTGTTTTTGCTTTTGTATTCATCAGTCTCTCACACATAGAATTAAATATTATATTGCTGGATCCAAATATGTGTTTGTTATATAGGTATTTGCGTTTCAGTTTTGATACTTGGATATTCATTTTTTGTTTGTTCACTAAACTTCTGGATATCGGCCGAATAATAGAACCAAAGCTTCTGAGCCCAACAAGTGGTACTGGTAACATATGTAGTGGACTGACTAAGCTGCTGGCAGGATGGCTGAATTGTGATGGACCCTGGCCTGTTTGTTGTGTCCCACTGTTTATATGCTACCACACATTGCTTTAGCACGTATAATGTCTTACCAATCTGCGTTTTTCGTCGTTACCGCCTCAGGAGTCCTCTTGGTCTGTTATGTTAAGGTAGTCTGAGAGTTACATCATCTGACTTATTACCTTTAGTTTTTTTTTATGCAGCATTTGTCAGCTAGTTAAAGCTTTGAATTTTGTAAAGGTCAATGTACTTAGATTTACATACTTATCACTGGAGGCGAGCGTTGTGCAGGTGGCTACTTATTCACACAGGGGAAATCCAGACCTGAAGCAGGCTCACGGTACTTAAATCAAAGTCTGAATCAGGCACATAAATAACACTTGCTGTTTTCCTACTCACTTAGTGCCAGCAGAAGCTACACGCCTTTAATGCACATTTTGCAATGCGGCAACATGTCTGTGTTTACGGAGAACAGAGTCTGTGGTATTTCAATTTAGGTTTCTCAGATGTGACCTCAAATATCTTGTGTTCTCTTTCATCAGCAGCGTGTCTGCCAGAAGACCTCTGCTGAGTTTTGATTCTGAGGTTGAGGTGTAATGACTCGAGGAAGATATAAATGACTCAAAAATGACTTGCAAACATCAACCATTGTGACAGTGATGAATAGGGCAAAGCAGAGGAAAATATAAAAAGAACCTGGAGCGTGAAAAGGAAAGAATCAAGGATAGATGGAGTGGCAGGAGGAAGTGGGGACTGAGAGAACATAGTTGCTCGATGAATGCAGGAGGCTGTGGGCCTGAGTGATGCAATGCTACACTTTTCTGTTCTGTTTTTGTTGATCTTTCCTCGTGCTCTTTTCTGATTGATGATTCATAAAGGTAGTGAGGCAGAGAAAAGATGTGTTTCCAACCCGGTTGCACTCCACCCTGCACGCTCCCCCTGCTGTGTCATCTCCCAACTGTCTTTATATTTCCCATTTGCTCCTTTCGTTCCACCTCTTTTCCTAAACAATATCTGACTCCATCTATCTTCTCACACCCCTCCTGTTGGTAACGGTACAGAAGAGGGTGGATATGAGAACTTGGTGAACTGTGCAGTTCATCGAGACAGCAAGGACATTGGTTTAAGCAAATGGAAAACAGTTCCTATTTTAGGCTGCCCACTAATTGTGAATTCCATATTTAAAGCCTAGACCTAATGTGATGAACCTCAACCAATCCAGACCAGTTTTAATATGACCTCATGTGAACTTGGCAGACCACCGTCACCATTCTCAGACCCAACAGCATGCTGCTCATGGGTTCCCGGGGTGGTGCGGTTTGAGATGCAGATGCAGTGTGAGTAGCAAAGCGCCTAAGTCCCCCAGAACAAACATGGCACGGTCCAAAATAAAGCCCCCGCGAGTGCTTCAGAGGCCATGTGGAAAAGTCATAAAATGGAGTTATAGGGGTCAGAATGAGGATGAGATATTTAATGGTTTACACAGGGAATCAGGTAAATATGTGCACAACTGACGGAGCTGACAAACACAGCTCCTTTGGTGTGCGCAGTGCTCCTGATGCATATACATATAAAAATATACACATTACTCTTGTGCAAATATGCATACCGCATGCTTCAGCACAAACGGTGTGTTAGGTTAGAGGATAACTGAGTTAAACTGCATCTGTATGATGATTTGTTCCACATGAAGGTCTATGGGAAATGTGTTCTCTGTATTTTTCGTGGTTTCTATTTTTGTAAATTGTGAAACTTAAGAAGAACATAAACACACAGTGTAATGAGGGCTTCCCTTGGTCTGTTGTCAGTCAGCGGCTGGTTAACCCATAGACAATGATGTGCTGAAAGAGACGGGCAGTGACAATGCGCTGCTTTCTTTTCGCTCTGACCTTCTCTCTCCCCAGGTTCAAGTTAACATCCACTTTCATATTCACATAGACGAGTGTGTGGAGTAAGTCTAAATCTAAATCTGTCGCACTACGTCGTGTTTACTTAGGTGAGCAGTTCTCAGTTTTGTGCCTATATTCAATGATGTTTTTCACGAATGACAAGACGTGAGAACTGAATAAACGTTCTTATGGTTAGTGTTCGACTAATCTAACAGCATGAGGCATTGATAGCTGTCACCATCTGGGCTCCTATTGGTAGATGTGGCTGCCCTCTGAGGCCTCTTTCTTTCTGTATGACCCACTTAGATGCCATAATGATAACCTCCACTGGCATGGTAATCTCTCGTGTATACTCTATATGTAGTGATTGTATGGAATGACACTGATAGCACTAATCCTGTCCCCTGGTGTCCACTGGAAGTGCCAGATCTGAGGCATGAGTTAGCTCTTGTTAGCACATTGTCATTTATGTGGCATTGGTGCTCTCGTTACAACGTTACAGCCATATCAAGGAATGATTGCTGCACTATATTCTCAGTTAGTGCGTGACACTACATATACATATATAATATATACATTATATCTTTGCACGGAAAAAAATAATTTAATTTTTTTGGCAGACGCTTTTATCCTGAAGTCAGTACTTTAAAGACCAAAATGTTCTCACCATATATTACAGCATCTTATGATGACAATTAAAATGAAGAGTCTGTTTAACTTAACAGAAATAAGGAAGGATTTACCTACTGTGTCCTGCAGACCTTCCTTGCGCTCCACATGTTTGTGGGACTGTTTGTGGACGGTGTGGTTTGACAGGAAATGGATTTCCTGGAAGCAGGATGTAGCAACTGGCATGCTGCACTGGACATGACCAGGAAAAATAA
Source organism: Microctenopoma stevenorrisi (assembly GCA_032270685.1). Taxonomy (NCBI): domain Eukaryota; kingdom Metazoa; phylum Chordata; class Actinopteri; order Anabantiformes; family Anabantidae; genus Microctenopoma; species Microctenopoma stevenorrisi. The sequence continues at coordinate 12,298,954 of JAUMTR010000025.1, read as the reverse complement.
TCAAAGAAGGAGCAAGTGTTAATGAGGGGGAACGCCTGCAGCGTCTCTTCCTTTATACGCTCGTGTGTGTTGTCTGTGTGTATCGTCTGTGTGTGTGTGTGTGGGTGTGTTTTCTCTGCTGAAGGAGGTAATGATGATGGATGGAGGGCAAAAGAGGGACTGAGGCAGCTGTGTGCTGTCTCAATCAATACTGTGACAGACTCCTTTACATTCTATGCATTTTTTGTGGACATATACCTCAGAAGATTCAGGGGACATACCAATACCAAAAGCATAATTGACTTTTATGCTTTGACAGAAAACATACATTCATTATTTTGACAAAGTTCCTTTTGTCAGTCATTTCTGGGAGTTCTCTGTGAGTATGTTTATGCGTCCTTGTCTTTTTTTTTTTTTACATCTGTGCTTTCCCGTGATCTTTCGGTTGCCTGTGGGCAGACAGCTGTGTTGCCATGGTTTTATCAACAGATGTTGCAGTGTACAATGAGACTGTGCCCCACTCTCTACCCTGCAGCCCCTGCTGTGAGGCAGTTTACATCCGCTTATTATCTCCCTGAGGTGATCCGTTCTCTGACTGTTACCTTATCCCTGACTTTGATGACACACCTCAAATGACACCCAGCCTAAGCCCCAGGACAGCGAATGTCCCTCATTTCCGCACAGATCAGCCTCAGTGTCGTCATGTCTAGCATGGTCAGCTTAGGTCGTAAGGATGTTTGTGTGTGTGTGTCTGTGTGAGTGAACCCAGAAACAGTACAGTCTCAAGGAAGCCCTCATTCCAACTGCTCTGAGGTGATTCATTATTGCATTTCACATTGCAACTTCCCCTCCTCCCGCGTGCTCATACACATGCATAAATGCAATCTTTAATAGTGCAGAAGTTCACTGTAAGAGTAAAACTGTTTAAAAAAAAAACCTCCAGTTTATGTTCTTTCTCTTCATCATATGTCGGAACAGAAGAGATTCAGGTGAGCGTGAATGGCATGGGAGACTCTTTAGTGGTCTAGCATCATCATCTATCCTTCATGCTTTTAGTGATATAGACCAGATAGACCAGACCCCGCCACATTAATGGCTGGATAAACACGGCTTAGTTGAATATTATGTCATAAATTTAGATGATTAATTTCACAGCACAGGCCTTTAAATAAATTAAGTCTCTTGGCTCTCCTTTGCTGTATTTATACAGGCTGTCTGGATGTCATAAAGCCAGAAGAGTGACTCACAGCTACAGCTGCGTGTAGTGCATCACACTGTTTCGAGCAGGTACACTCTGCCACGGTGACTTTCAGGATCTAAGAGGTCGATGGCATGATGGTAATAAAGTTACAGTCGGACAAAAACAAGGATAACTGGTGGTGTGTGAGAATAGAGTTTCATAGTTGAGGTAATATCAATGATGCTTTATGTAATCAACCTGCACCTCTACTTTTAATATCAGATTTCAGTGTGTGTGCAAACAGTAAACAGCACAATGGTGAATCCCCAGGCTTTTGCTTTGGTCTCCCTCTAATTTCTGCTCCTTCCATTTTGACTGTGGTTTACTCATATAAGCCCTTTCATGTTTATTGCCTCCCAGAGCTAATGCTAGACCTGATACCTTTGCACATTTGTGGCCAGAAAAACTTTTATGATGAAATGTGAGACAGGAAATTGGGAGGCGAGGACAAACAGAGAAGCTGTTTTCTTTAAGCCTCTATTTTACATCAGTGTCCAGAATCCATATTTGGCTGTCATTTCAAGCATGAGAAAAGTCAAGTAATATGACTGTTAGTTTATGCACACGTACACGCGTGCATATTGAATTGTAGGTGAACATGTGTGCATGTAGAAAACAGTTTACTTTATGCATGTACACTGTAGATTCATTTATTTGTTTAACAAAATGCAGTATATTGCAAAAATTATATACGGCAGTCTTGTAACCACAGAATCTTGAAAACATATCAAGATCATTTTTCAAATGATATGGTGCTGAGCGAGGGACTGGAAAGTTTCAGTGGGGTTTTGGGAGTGATTATATACGTGTTTTTAATTCATCTATTTGGTGGAACACCTCAGTGTAGTCTCCAGTGTCCCCTTTTGATTTGAACTGGACCAAATCTGGACAGCAGTAGTTTTTTTCTCATAGAATAAAAATGCTGTGGTACAGAACGAAGGGTAGAATGAGTACCCAGGTTTCCCCAGAGCTCTTTCTCACATGGAAACACAGATATGCACAAACCTACAAAGCCATGGTTGGGTGGAAAATGATGGCCTTTCTCAAAGACAGTCTGGCTTGAACGTCCGGTAGACTTTGTACAGCGATTTCTTACATCACTCTGTCTTGCTGGAGTAGCTGTACTTTTAAAGGCATGGTGAGAAAGCGGTGCTACTAGAAGATGACGTGAAGAACGGGAGGAGGAAGAATGGAAACTGCAGAGGAAATTGAAGGAGAGAGGTTAATTACAACTACTTGTTTGCTGTCTGTCATCTCAGCGTGTGTGCTCGCTGATAAAGCCATACACTCATTTTTGTAACAGGCCTGCTGATGGTATTTTAGGCTGAAGCAGCACCATGTCAGGGGTGGTAATATCCTCAAGCTATGTGATTTGTTAGGAGTTTCCATTCTCTCTAACAGCCATCTTTCACTCTTTCGCTCTACTCCTGTCCATCTTGTTGTTCCCCCCTTTTCATCTCTCTCTGTACAGCGGTTGGCAGCAGTCAGTGCTTTAAGTCCGAATTAGCAGGGTGTCTGTACGGTACTATCACAGCTTAGTGGACCGGTGCATGTGAGACAGCAGGGATTTCCTGTTAGGCCTCTCTCTGCTGAATTCTTGTTAAAATCCTTCTTGCCAGGTGGAGCTGGAAAAGAGAGGCTTCGTCTTCCTCTGCCTCACACACACAGCGGCAAACACACGCGCACACACAGTTCTGTTAAATGCACATCAGCACGCGATAGTGTGTGGTCGCTGACATACTGTATGCTCAAAGGATTAGCGGTGTCACTGGTGTGAGTGTGCCCGTGTGTAGTGGGGAGGACAGAGCATGCCTCAGTATCGGCCTCTGGTTGTCAGCCAGAGAAGCAATATGAGATAAATACTTCACTCGGGGTTCCTGGGCTGCTTCTAATGCTGCTACTTGAGACCGCAGTATCTGTAAGTATGTCCCAACATAGCCTGAACTCTTGATTACGTTCTCAGTATATTTGTTTAGTTATTAGTCACTGAAATAGTAAATCAGCAAAAGCATGTTAACATAGTCCACTCAGCAGAGAAAGGCTTTGCTGTCAAGCTTTGTAAGTGAAAGTGCACAGCATCACAGATGCTGGAAGGTGTATTTGAATTGAAGTTGATATTTATATATCAGGTTGGTGGTTTCCTTATGCATTCAGTTTTGATGTTAGGGTTTTTTTTGACTGTACATTTTTTCTACTGTTCCTCACGCTTACAGTTTCACCCTTCTTTAAATTTTATAAACTCGTCATCTTCACCTCAGGATGTTGAACTCTAATAATGAAATATGAAATGAATGTACTTAGTGCAGTATTAGTGCTTCTGAAGGTGAATACTCAAAGAAGCTCGGCATTATATCTTAGTATATTTGAAGCAGGTTCATTCATTTGACAGTGGAAAACAGTGCTGGGAATGCAATCATTTGTGAAAGCAACAGAAGAACAACACACAGTGTTTCTGTTCAGTGTGTGTCGCTGTAGGTGACGTTATACATACATTAAAACATTCTGGAGTAAGCTTAGATATCAACTGTCAGATTTCATACAGAGGTTTTTAGTGTGTGAGTGTGAAAGTGTGTGAGCGGTCTTATCTGTGGCAGCGTTGGTCCAATCATACAACGCCCTATAACAAATTATGGGACATGCTCCAGGCCCCCTTTTCTCTCACATATACTTTTCCAGCATCTGTCCACATTGGTTTGTATTACAGGCATTGGGTCAAAGCTGGTGTTTAACTACTTCCAAATTTCAACAAGTGAATGTGTTGAGACATTTCACTTCCAGTATTGAATAATAACATGTGGTCCACGGCCACCTAACTGAGAAATGGAAAAACATCCGTCTCAAACAGGCCGCCTCGTGCAATCTATCTATTAAAAACATATTTTCAACCGTAAGCCTGCCTGCTCAGCTTAACCGAACACTGGACTATATCAACCACTTTGTGTTTACGTGTCCGTTAGTACACCAGTGCACAACAGTAGCACTCTCTCTCTGACTAATCTGTCTGACCAACTTGCTGTTGCGGTGCTTGTGCCCCTGTTTGAATTTGTATCTGCTAATCTGCACTTCTTGTTTTCGTCTGTTCTAGGTAGACGCATTGCGGGTGCGTTTGGAGGAGAAGGAGCAGTTTATGACCAAAAAGACCAAGCAGCTGCAGGACCTGACTGATGAAAAGAGCACGCTAACGGGGGAGATCAGAGACATGAAGGACATGCTGGATGTCAAAGAGAGGAAGGTTAATGTCCTGCAGAAGAAGGTAGATGGCTGTTTGAATGTTTTTCCTTAGTTTTTTATTTATTAAATGGACGATATCAGTGATAACTGAATTTTAATTTGCACTAAAATGGGAAAATATGTAGATAATATCTCGGTTTGGGTGCCGGACACTTTGCACAGCAACAGGTGTACGCACTGTTTAATGTTACTGACACCACTTTACAGTGACTTCTGCTGACTTGCATTTTGTTAGGTTGACAGAAACATAAGTAAGTAAGTTCACCATAAGATGAGGTGATAACGTATCCGTGTTTTCTTTTGGGCTTTTTCAGCTGCCCTCATGTGGCCAAATCCATTTAAGGTTGCTTTAGTAAAGTTAGCAAGTGGTGGTTAGAGCTATCAGAAGGTTTAGTCATGGCCACTGGACTTCTTTCTTTTGGTAGAGACATTCACAGACATGATTAGAGCTTGTTTTTACCAAACCTAAATAGGCTTCATTAATGTTTTTCCTTTACTTTACTTTGCTTGGCAGACGCTTTTATCCAAAGCGACTTACAAGGAGCTAGCGCTGGGTGTCTGGCTCA
>JAUMTR010000025.1:12247066-12293838 GCA_032270685.1 Microctenopoma stevenorrisi | reverse complement strand
GAGCTAGCGCTGGGTGTCTGGCTCAGAGACACACCTGGTAGGGGATGGATTAGGAGTCAGACGGGGTTCGAACCTGCGACCTTCTACTTCCCAGTCTGATGCTTAAACCACTGAGCTACCAGGCCACAGTAGTCTTTATGATGGAAGGAATAGAACTATACTTAAGTTATAAGCAAACTGAACGAAGCCGCACAACAAACTATCTCCATAAAATGACAGGGGATGACAGAAAGTAACATTAAAACAAATGTATGAGCTAACAGTTTACAAACCTTAATCACATTTAAAAGACAACACTCAAAAACAGGTAACACAAAAGAGAGAAATTAATACAAGCAAAAAAGTGACCGTATTGGTAACTAAATGTGTGCACTTTCACTTAGTGAACATAACCGTGACTAATATAGTAAATTAAAACTGTGTATGTGTATTAACTCAAAATGTTTGTGAACAAAGAACCAAACGTGTGCTGTGGGTGAGTGTAGTGAACGACTTCCTTGTGTGGCTGTGGGGGTGGCCGTCACGTGTTCATTAAAACATACTGGAAAATATATCCATCAACGCACTTAATAATAATAAATGTAATAGATAAAATGCTGAAAATATATAGCTACATAGCTCATTTCTTCTTGCTTGGTGTCTTCATTTCTGCCTACCATCGATATTTTTATGTGCTGCAATCATTAGTTTAATTACCAGTAGTTTAATAACTAATTAACAGCAGATTTATGCAGCGCTGATATTCTGTCAAAATACGAGATTAACAGCTGCAGCTGAACTAAACACCAACAACGTCACCTTTTCTTTCACTTAAGGCAGGACTCTCCAAACTTTTTAATGAGTGAAGATTTGATAATGTTTTTCCAGTAGGATTTACATATATGTGCATTGTTTTTAAATCTGTTTTATTTTCATTGTCACAGTTATTATTTTAAGTAGTACCCGAATCTAAACCTCACAAGAGTCAACAAAGGAAAAATACCATTAATCCACCCCCGTCAACTTGATGTTTGCGGTGGTCTGGCCCAAGATGCCTGGGCAGATTTTATTTTATCCCAGTCCATCCTGGGTCATAAATAATGTTTGTAAAACCTAAGGAAACATTAGTAAAGTGAAGCAATGAACTGGACATCTGAAGAAATGGCTGGCCAATTCTTTTTATTGAAACTTCTTAATAAGCAGCAACATGTAGCTTCTTCCTGGGTCCTAATGCCTATGCGGCTTAAACAGCTAGTACATCATTTTAATTCAATAATGATAGCTTGACTTATTTTTACAGTCTCGCTTCTCTTTCTTAAATGGTTACCGGGGTATATCGTGTATAAACTGTATGTATCTGTAATTTAATAATGGGATATTAATTACTATACTTTTACGGGGGCTTGGGCCTAACGATGTCTTTGCTGCCGCCTCCCCCTTGCTGGGTTCAATGGAAATGCTTTCAAAGGTCACATGCATTTCCATCATTTTATAGGACTGTGTGTATGTATGGGCGTTCATGCACTTTTATGTTTATGTGACGTTCAGGTGTTTCTGTGTGAAATGTTTAAAGATGCTCTTTATGTGCACCCTACAGTATATTATGAAGTAACCCTTTGCTTATTACCTGTAGGCATTTATTGAAGTCTTAAGACTTCATCAGCTCCCCTGCTTAGTAATAATTCATTCCCGTGTGATGTGAATTTGCCTTGATGGTATTTGACTAGTGTCTCTCTTACCAGTGTTTGTTCCTTCATTGGCGTTTTTCCACGTCTCTTTGCAGAAACCCCCCCTCCTACCTGTGTGTTTCTGCATTTCTCCCTTCTCATTCATTTTCAGCACACCTTACATAAGCCTTCTTCCCCCATTCATCACGCCATGATTTATTTGAAAATATATTATGACATGAGTACAGTACCGCTTTGGAGGGAGGAATGAAGTAAGATGACGTATGCATGACTTGCAGTAAATAGGCCGGGAGAAGCCAACATTTTACACTGCGAATCGACAGGCGCTTCATTCCATTTGCCACACTGTATACGCTGACCACATTTAGATTGGTTCTCCAAACTTCTTATTTCCCAAGAGTCCCAGGAGGCTATAACTTACAGCGCTGTGTCAGTGGGGAAAGGCAGGAGTGGAGTTAAGAGTCAATGCTAGTTCTTTTCTTGGCTTCATGCTCTATATAAGTTACTGTTGGCCTATTGTAAAATACACAAAACTCGCTGTGTGTTTGATGTCTTTGCAGGCAGGATGAAGTTCTCCCTAGACATAAATCTACATGCCAAGGATGTATTTCTTAGCTAGTGGGTGATTGCATGTTCTTCAGCAATGGCATCAATCCTACGTTTAGCAAATATGCAGAGGCTGAACTGAATATAGTCTAAAATTTGTTGTGATGTAGTCTTTGCCATCAGCCAAAGTTCAAATACCTCAAATGAGTACTTTCATTTTTCATGATGACGTTTTTAAATGAGGGTTCAAGTGCACCTTACTCAAAACATTTTAATCCTCCCTGACTTTAGTGTCTACTGTTTTTTTATTGGTGCATCTTAAGTGGAGCCTGACAGTTTTCCAGACAATTACTCACAGTATAAGAAAAGCGTTCTCTGGGCGTTAAATAGCAACAGTGTGACAGCACAATGAAAACCCTAGCACCTGACTTCTCCGACTTGTTCACACAAAAATTTTAGTTGTTGAATGGCCAGTTTCTAATCTTTGGCATTGCTTTGCATTTCCATCTCATATTTCATTTATCTGCACATGTCTATATACAAAGTGTTTTCCCATGCTCTCCTTGGCAGAGGTTTCAGATTTGGTTACCAGATTTGCTTTGCATTGCTCTAGTAGGAGCCTTCCACTTGATGATATCTTTAGGTTAGTTGTGATGTTCAATTAAGACAACAATCTTCCAAATCTAAACCTTCACAATCAAAACTTCATAATCATTATGTAAAAATAATAAGCCATTTGTCCTTTCTTTCATCTGCTGTCTACTGTTGTTTACCCCCAGGAAATACACATTCTACAAAGTACACGTGTTGTGAAACATAACTAATAAACGTACACCCAGCTGTGTGCGGAACAATAGCAAATATCACTTAAGTTTAACAGGAAATCTACGACATGTCTTTGTTCTCACAGGTCCTGATTGTCCTTATAGAGTGATCTTTGCCCTTATTGCTTATTGCCCTATTGTTGGGCATTTTGTCAGACCTTCTATTTGTCCTGTTCTCAAAATAAAAAAATTCCAATACATTAATAACTCATCTGAAATCACAAATATCATTAACTTGATAACTAAAACTAGTTAGCATAACGTAACTGGAGCTGTGGCAATACACCAATTTCCCGCAGTGGGATCAATAAAGTCTTATCTTATAACATTTTTTATCCTTTACTTTACTTTGCTTGGCAGACGCTTTTATCCAATGCGACTTACAGGGAGCTAGTGCTGGGTGTCTGGCTCAGGGACACACCTGGTAGGGGATGGATTAGGAGTCAGACGGGATTCGAACCCACAACCTTCTGCATTCCAGTCTGACGCTTAACCCATAAAAGGGAGATAAGCTGGTAATATTTCATTCCCTCTCCACACTGACAAGTTTAAATATGATTGTGTGAAGCGTTGTAGGCATTTCAGACTTGATCCATCGTTTTTAGCTTAGCTCAGTATCCATGAGGCTTAGCAGCACATATTTAATCATCCATCATTTGTCTGCCAGTTTTGAGCTGGTAATGTTAGTATTAGCAGGCTAACATATTCATGATAGTATGAGTTGTCAAGGGTTGTGGATATCTACAGCCAGAAATATAAATATACCTTAAAACTCAGATGTGATTCATTATTTAAAAAGAAGAACCATGCCACAGCAAAACACTATAGAGTTGTTCACCTTATTTTGATCTTTAGTCACAAAATCTGGATTGTGATGTAGCGGGAACAAATCCATTTCTCAAGATGTCAACAGTTTTTATAGAGACTCTTTCTTAAGTAGACAGTAGTTCCAATAAAAACTGTTCACAGTGAGGTCTGTGGATTACCCAGAATAAACTAGACATTGTTTTTGGAAAGAGACGTTGCTGTGTATTTATTTAAATATATTTTTTTTTTCTATCCTGGAAGCACCACAAACGAAATTCCATTAATGAACTCCATTGTACCATGCGGCTCTTGCCAGAAAATGTGGTCCAAGGTTAAAAACGTATGGTAAGATATCTCCAGAGGACACGAGGATATACGGTTAGGTCCATAAATAACAGAACGATGATAAGTTGGTGTTTGTTCTCAGTACACCACCACATTGAATTTTAAATTTAATACTCAAGAAAATAATGAAATAAAAGTGATATAGTTACAAACATACAGTATGTCTACAATACATTGTAAAAAGGTTTCCTCTCAATTAATTCCTGGAACCCATGAATTTGACCAATTTGACGCTGCTGCATATTTGTGGATCTTTCTGCCCTCAATCCTGTCTTCAGTAGGAGAAAAGCATGCTCTTAGCTATCTTTTGCAGTGTGTTTAGGATCATTGTAATGTGAAGGAGTGTCTTCTTAGTTTTGCAGCATTTGGCTAAATCTGAGCCCTATACACTTCAGAATTCATCCTACTACTTTTGTCTTCAGTCAGGTCCAGGTTGTGATTGCAGAAAAGCAGAAATGACACATTGGATTTAGTATGGACTCCCAGCAGAAAGTGGAAATACAGATCAGCCTTACTGAACTTCTGAAGCTTCATAAATGGATGAGGTTCAGCTTAGAGCATTTACAAGTCAGCTGACTGACAGGCCTCCTCCTCGTAAAATAATCAGCTCTGACTGAATCAACTGACCTCAGTTCATAGTGCTATTAATCACTTGTATATGTTCTTTTATTGATAAAAAAGTCAACATCTATTCCAAACACTCAGCAACACGTGTCCCCCTCCTGGAAACTTTGAGGGGTTAAGATGATGTATCTGTGTTTTATGAAAAGCTCTCTACAGACAGGTCCAATCTACTCATCGCGCTGTGAGTGTTTGCAATGAAGACACAGGCTGATGACAAGTGAACTGGTGCATAGAAATGTGAATCTGTCTTTGTTTATTTGTGTGTGTGTGTGTGTGTTTTTGTGTGTCCATGCAAGCTTGTACTTTTTTTTCATCTTAAGGAATTGACATCTGGAAAGCAAGAGAAAAAACATCTGCGTGATGTGTATGTGGGTGTAATATAAAATGGAACACAAGAAGATTAAAAGAGATTTGAATGTAAATAACAACAGGGACTCAAACTGTAGCCAGCGAAGCTCCTTATGTTCATCTGTTAAACTCCTTTGACTTTGAAGTTAAGGAGTCTGGTGCCCCTGTGTTTGAAGTGTGCAACTGCTGAATGGCGAAGTATCCTTCTTCAGACCCTCATTTTAATACGGCAACTGATACTTTACATACCGGAGAAATCCCTACCAGACTGATGGGCTGCACTGCAATTAAACTTTAAAGTGCATAGTATAGTATAATATAACTCATTGATTCAGTCGAGTATGAGGTTTTTTATCTTTTCCTTCAGGCCTCCCCATGGACGGTCACCAGACTTATAATGTGGAACCATGATGTCACTGCTGTAGTTTGATCCTTACATTGATCCTAATAGTTAAAGGCGTAATTCAACTAAAGATAATGAGGAACTGGTTTTTAAATGTAACAAAAAATAAAAAAAAAATTTTGCAGGCATTTTCAGTCCTGGGTATCAACAACACAGAACACTGGGAGCTCTGTTTGAGGCCTTGCTCTGTGAAACCATGACCAATGCATAACGATGGATTTATTTATTTATTTTCTTCATTTTTTGGTTTCTTGTTTTTCTTTCTTTCGCTGGGGGCGTGCGGGCAGGAGAGGTACACACGCAGAGTTGGTTGTAGCGTGGCTTTGGCATACATGTGTTATTCATGTTCAAACATTGTGGTCTTCTTAATCCATATTCATGCTTTTAAAAAACCTGGGTGTGTGTATGGAAGTATAGTATCCCCTATCATGTCCTCCCCCTATAGCAACCACAGACTGGGAGATTCTATTACGTCTGCTTGGGCTATGTTGGGTAAAAGTGTGTATGTGTGTGTCTGGATAGAAAGATAGAAATATGCTCTATACAAGAGGATTGATTGTGATAGTGTCTAGCAGATCCCCCCTATACCATGACAGGGGAACCCATCTGTGCTTCACTCTGTTCTGTGCCAGGCTCATTCAGCGCCTGTGCTGGCCTTGTGTCATCACCAGGGCTCAACCTGTGACTGTAAAGAAAAGTAGAGAGAGTTGAAACAAAGATATATAGAGATGTTCCATGGCCCTCTCCATTTCCGTTCCCCCACCCTGCTGTTTGTCTCTCTCTGTGGAGCAGTTGCTCATCTGTCAGTTAATTTTTCATTATTTTATGAGGTTTCACTTTCACGTTGAAATACACTCCATTCTAATGGTCCATGTTGAATACATGGGTGCATAATATGTAATAACTTCCTTTTGTTGTAGTAATTTAAGAAAGCTACTGTAACCTGACATGCTTTTGCTGAACTTGTTTTTTTAAAAGGAGAAATGCTGCATATTGATAGAAAGGGAAATATTGGTATTGGTAACAGCAAGGAGCAGCGGATGCTGGGGCAGGTTGGCCGGACCAGTGGCTACAAAGCGAAATCACATAAGGTCGAGGTCGAGGACACCTGCAGAAAGATACAGAGAGAAAGAGAGGACAAAGCACAAGTAGGAGAGAGAAGACACAAAGTTAACAACATGTAATAATGGTTTGATAGTGGACAAAGAGAGAAAAGAGGAGAAGATGAGAGGAGGGTCTCTCAGCAGTCTAAATCTATAGCAGCATAACTAAGATGGTTCAAAGTCAGCTGAGCCAATTCTAACTATATGCTTTATCAAAAAAGAAAGTTTGAAGATTAGACCTAAAAGTAGAAAGGGTGCCTCCCAAACCTGAACTGGGAGCTGTTTCCATAGGGGAGGAGCTCGATAGCTAAAGGTTCTGCCTCCCAGTCTACATTTAGGAACTCTAGGAACCACAAGTAGACCAGCACTCTGAGAGCAGTGCTCTGCTGGGATAATAAGGAGAAACCATAGTTTCCAGTTCCATCATGTTTGTCTCTTAGGCTGCAAATAACAGATACCATTATCAGTAAAGGAGGTGTATAAATAACTGAACATTTTACCATTGAGCAGGTCGGAGCAGGAGAAGAAGAGGGAGACACGGAAGCCAGAGTTACCAGAGAGACTTGGTACTAACTAGCGATCACTTACAAAGTTAGCAAGAGTTAAGATTCAATCAGTGACCACAAAAGTCAGATAAGAGGGGGGAGTTTACATGTAACAGAACAATCAGCTGTATCCACCTGTCACCTATTTTCAAATTGAGGTTAATTGCAGAAGAAAATCAGAATCTCCATGTCACCCTGGCGAAACAGCAACAGTGTAGGATGTGTGATAGGATCAGGTAATGAAGAGTTATTCACAGCGAAATTAGCAAATTGCATCAACGTCTTTTGTCAATGTCAAGTGATCTGACATCTGATAGTTTAAGAGAATGATATAAGGCACACGATTTGTTAGGACACATGAGTGAGGCATTACACGTTGTGCTGTGAATATTCCAGGTGAGTGATTGTGCGTGTAACAGCTGTATTGTGAGCATGGGTGATCTTGATAGATCTGTAATGAGGCCACCAATGCCTTTCATCCTAATAGATTCCATGTGACCAATCACAGTGCAGAGGCATAGCTATAGATAAGCCTGCTAGAGCTGGGGAGGTTCCAGCGAACAGCCTGTGATAGGCCCCATGTATTCCCCTCTGCTCCTATCAGCAATCAGCCGGGGTTAATGGGGAGAGCCTGGGGCTGGCTGATTGGAGCCAGGCTACACATCAATCTAGACAAACCCAGTGTTGGGCAATATATCAGGCTATCAGACCATCAGATGTATTTGATGGCTCTCCGACTTGATGAAGAACTTAAACTTGACTGTGTTGTGATGACGACTTAAGTCATAACTCAGGCTGACCTGTTTCAACCTGACCTGTCAGCAGTCCAGTGTTAGCATTTCATACTTTAATATTTGAGACAGGTACTTCAGTCCCTGTCTAACCTTTTCAGAATGGTTCAAAGTAGGTCCCCATGTTGAAGCGTCTGACTGTGTGCAGTTTGTCCTGTCTCTCCAGATCAGTGTAACATGTTCCTGGGACAGAAGCTACAAGATGACACACATCTGCTGTAGTTCCCACCATGTGGCCATAGTTTGCCTTTCTTTCCCTCTTTCTCTCTGATTTTCTTTCTTTCTTTCTTTCCTTCTCTCTGATTTTCTTTCTTTGTTTCTTTCTGTTTTTCTTTCTTTCTTTCTGTCTCTTTTTTTCAGATCAAAGTTCTCTCATTCCTCTTCTCCAAAAGGAGAAAAAGAGAAGAATTTATTCTAATGGTGGTGGGAGCAGAAGACTAAAGCATCAGTGTAATTACCCAGCAATCACTGCAGCATTCCACAGCTGAGGGGGGCAGAGATAGGGTCTTGAGCTTAAAGAGCATGGACATGGATCAACTTGGCCGGCACACACACAGACAGACTCAAACTCACGTACAGCCTATCTTGCACAAGTGCAATCTGTCTTCATTGAACAGCTCTGGGTCTGCAGGAGTCTCTCCCCGATCATTTTGCTCCGTGGTCAACCAGGAGAAATCACTATGAAAACAACACTTGCTTCATCTTTCTAGCTGTCATTCTCTCGTTTATGTCTGCATCACTTTCGGTGTTGAATGTGTTAGTGATGTGTGTGTGTGTGTGTGCCTAATTGATATGTATGAATGCAGTGGAGGGTCTCTGTATGAATGACTTTGTGGAGGAATGTGAAGGGAGAGGGGGAGAATGTGTTCTTGTCATGTGTGCACATGTGTGTGCAGCCCCTATCGACCCAACATTCAGTAATCACAGTCTGATTGTGTGTGTGTTTCTTAAAGATCAGTACATATGTTCGGAATAAACCACATATTCCAATAGCCATGCAGAATTAGAGAATCGCACGTAGTTTCCTGTTTGTGCACGTGTGTGCATATGCAAATGTAGTTATGCATATTCACTGGCAGTGGGCCTCATTCAGCAAGCTACTTAAATATTTTTGTTTCACTAACCGTAAATTAGGATTGATCAAACTTTGTGGATAGTTTGACATTTTCTGACATTGGAAAAATGTTTACAAAAACCAGAGCTCGTAAATTGGATTCATGTTATTTACTTTCATTGATTAAAGGTAGAGGTAATTAAAACTGATTTTGTTCTGTAGTTGATTAATATCACAAAGTAAAATCATTTGTAGATTATGGAAAGAAGTCAGGTGCATGTTCAGCTCACATTTCCTCTAAAAAGCAAAAAGTGTTTAATGCGTACAAAATAGACTGTTATGTTGATTCATTGAGTCATTGTTAATGTGTTCGTATATAACAAAACTTTATTTGTGATGTACTGTGTTAACTTTAGGGAATTTATTTGCACATACCTGGACTACAGGACTAACACACAGCGAAAACCAGTTTCATTTATGCAGAATTAGCATATACTGTGGTTTTAGCCCACATGCAAAGTTAAAATAATACAATGAACTTTTGCCTTTTAACCACCTTGCCGGTGATGGCAGCTGCACTCGTCTGTTAAGGAGATCTTATCTGAAATTCCTTGGCTCCCTCCTGTAGTTTTGCCTGCATGCAGTTTTTCCTATTTAAGTCATGATAAGTTTCATGACTCTCTTTTTTTACAATGTTTATGTGACATTTTTTTCATTAATCAATGCATTTAGTATTTAAAATATAATATATATATATATGTATTTTTTGTGTATTTTCTTTTTGCTTTGTGTATAATTATGCGGCTGTGAGTCTGCATTCAAATGAGGGTATAAGTATCAATGATGGACACAGAGCATCTTTGTATTTCTTAACAGTCATTGGTGGTTAGGGGCAAAATGAGTGTCGGGGCAGTGGAACGGAGACTGTTGCGAGAGTCACAGACCTCAGTTGTAATTGTAGTGAAAGCCGTAGAAATTTCTGTCCCTTTCATTTGATCCTAGTTCTTCTTGGCCTTAGGGCAGGCAAAGATGTGCTCGTTTGGCTTGTCAACACTGGGACTTGCCTCTGCGTGGTTCTTTTTTTTTTTTGTTTTAGAGGTAAAAGAGGTTTGAACAGGACAGCAGATGTAGACAGACATGCAGGCACCCTAGCACACATGCAGGTACACAGCGACACAATACGTGTTTTTGTGCAACTGTAACCAACCCTCTTCCATGTGACCAAGAGATCAAAGGGGAGAAAAAGCCTTTATTTGACTCTTTAGAAAAGCATTAGAGAGCATTGCAACTCTTTAGCTCTTTTCACATACACTGTATGCTTCATACAGTAACTGTTTCTCTAAAGACATAAATACCGACTTATTTTTGTTAATTTAGAAAAGTGTGAACGTGAGCGGCAAGCGTTCTGACACTCCCTTCCCGTCTTTCCTGTCTCAGACGCCACTTGTCTTCTGAAGTCGTTGTGCTCTGTATTTCGGTCGATAGCAGATGAGCAATGACTCCTTGAGCAAAGAGGCATGACATCAGACAGGCCATTTGAGGGGAACAGGGGAGAGGTGTCATCTGCAGCATGAAAATGTACCCTAACATTTCTGAGCAAACGACTCAGCGGCCCGTGGAGATCTGTGGGGAATTTCACAGTTTTAAGTAAACAGTTTCCTTTCAGTTGCTAAATGCTTTTGTTCATTGTTATGTTGCTACACTTTAGAGGAAACGTGTCATGAGGTAGCATGTAGAACGTCTATGTTTCACTCAACTGTGCAAAAAAAAACCAACCTAGGACCAGAGGGGACTGTGTGTCCTCTGTGTCACTGTAAAGTGGTTATTAGATATTTGACACAACAGACACATACAGTATAATAAACACAGTTAATAAAAAAGCCTGGCATAGCAAGTTGCCACAGGGTGGCGCCAGGTTACACATTATTCCTTCCACGGTTCCCCCCACAATTTCCACGTTGTTCTGCGTTACAGGCAGTAGTAGGGTGGGTGGTGGGGGGACAGGGGTGAATTGAAGTGCAAGCACACCCTCCTTCCACTGGAAAGGTCACTGTCTTGCCTGAGCTTCATGACCAGGCTTTGTTTCTCTTTGAAGAGGCACATCTGAGCGCTCAAGATCAGGAGGAAGTCCTCCATTAATCGAGGAATCAGCAAGCTCTGACAGCAGGAGATGGGAACTGCATGCAGGTGTAAATGTTTGCGTTCACACACTAACACACACACACACACAAAAATGTAATAAAATTCCAGTTTTGATATGTACATGCTTTCCTTGGACCACAGTTTGGGATTGTGGAGAGCTTGATGTAGCAGAATGATCTATGCACTATGTAGTTTTTTATCATTTGTGTGTTTGAATGTGACCTAAATTTCTCTGGGGAAGAACACACTATGTTTCTACATATTGTTCAGTTTGCGGTTATTGTTACCCTGTGTTGTTGTGTGCGTACATGGCGTGCACGTACTAGTCAGTGCCAGTCAGTCTTTGGCTTTTACAACTGTCCCTGTCATATTTTCAGAGGTGATGAAAAGTGCAAAGAAATGAGTTGCCTTTCAGGAAGGGTGACCAATTATTGTTTGGTATTTTTATTGGTCCAAAAGAGTTTTAAAAATACAAATGATTGTATTTTTATGGTGGTCATGCTCCATACTGGTCTTCTTGGAGTTCTGCAGAAATTATTCCTCTGGAGGCCACAGAGTTGTAGTTCTTAGTTTGGATGGAAGACAGACGGGTCGACCGGGTTTGTGGTTCAGCTCCGGAACAAGCTGCTTTTAGGTCACATTTATTTTGCCAGAGACATGGGCCTGAAGCTGTTTCACTAACTTCTCTCCTATTTCATTACAGCTAATTGTCCTAATCATAATACTAAACTGCAGCAATGCAACAGGTGGCATTTAATTTGCAAACCCACTGAAGAGAAAATCAAAGTCTCCTGTTGACAGCTATTAACCTTTTAACTTCTATTGTTTGATATTTTGAGCTTCCCCCTCATTTGAATGAGGTCACTCATTCAAGAATTAATAAATTAATGGATTTATTAGTTTATAAATATACATATATATAATCAAGAATAATAAATACATTACATTTCATTCTACTGATGTCAACACAGCCCACCTTTCATGCACTAGTTTCACCAGCTACAAAGAATACAACAAAGTCATCAGCAATCTGGAAATCTGTACAACTCACAAACCTACCCTTGTTTCGGAGTATATTACTTTTCTGTTGTATTTCTGAGCTGTTGATAGCATTGTAAAGTCAAGGTCAGTGGAATGTAACTGCATCAACACTGCCAGTTTTTAGCAGAAACTGCTCTCGTCATATCAGCCTTTTGATAAAGTTATCAGGTTTGAACAGTATGGCTGTAAACAGAGGGGAGACGTGTATGTGGGAGACAGAGACAGACGTCACAGTATCTCAGGAGGATACACCCGCACTGAGACAGTCCATACCACATTGCCTGGCTCATAGCGTCACCGTTGCTCCCTATTGTAGGTGGTCTGCTTCAGTAAGAGGTGTGTGTGGTTGGAGAGTGGGATGACATATGCATGGCAGACTAATGATAAAAGCCTCTATGTGTGTGTGTGTGTGTGTGTGTGTGTGGGGGGGGGGGGTCTGGCTCTGTGTGTGTGTGTGTGTGTGTGTGAGAGAGAGAGAGATGCGGGAGTATAGTTTGAGTTAGCCCCATACACTGAGAGATAAAATGAATGACTGCTGTTCTCATCATAACAACCATGCTACTGGAAGGAGGCCCCGTCTCTCTCGAAAAGGCAAACAGCTGCCCTGCGCCTTGCCTGTCCACTAAAGGCATTTATCTACAGAGTGTACCGTATGTTTGGAGGTTTCTGACAGAATTCTTTTCCCTTGTTCGCATGTTCGTGTGAAGTGGCTCATTCTCATCCACCTCTAAGGGTTAAGTTGTGTTTAATGATTTCTGTGCAGTTTGACGGAAGCCCGAGCTTCGAGGCCAAATATTTCATCCAGGGTTTGTTATTTTGTGCAGCCAGGCCAAAGCAAACTTAAGGCTGGTGAAGAATGTAATCATTTATCTAAGACCAATGGTGACACGTACAATTTGACATCAAATGGGACTCTGTGGTGCCCATAGGAACAGACAGCGAGCGAGGATGTGCAAGAGTGCAAATGTATATGTTTTGATTCACAATTAGGACATTAAGACATCAAACTACAACAACTGGAAGCTAATGACAGAGTTTTGGTTTGTTTGCACTTCTTCCTGTGTTTACTGTATGTGGAGATAAGCATTTAGCATCAGTCTTGTATAATCTGTGGAGGCGTCACTATTGGTTGATGATAATATTTTGTAATGTCTGTAGCCTTAGCACTCAAGTGCCTATGTTCCATGGAAAATTAGTGAAAAGCATCTAACTTCTCAATCTACTCACTTCAAATGAGAAAAACATAAGGGAGTAGAGAAAGAAGCCCGTATAAACTTTGCCCACTCAGTCCCTCTCTCCCTCACAGTGTCTAAAACACCCATGGCAATCATGAATTGCTGGGAACATTATCTGACTCTGGTAGTGTGAAGCTTTCCCATCATTCCCTGAAGGCTTTAATGTCCCTATCGCTTGTGGACTGACCTACCAAAGTCTTTAGCTTGGTTTTGTAATGACTGTCATTAACCTATCAAGATCTGCCAAAGGGTTCCTGCTGCTTTTTCCCACCCCTTTCTGCCACTTTCCTTCCATTGCCAAAACCAAGATGGCTTCTTCAAGTCCTTGCTCTTGCCCTCCAGGGACCAGAGAACACAAAGGTCTATAGTTTAATTGGATTCATTTGTAACATAGCTGTGGAGATTTGGACATTATCTATCTATGTACCCATGACTGGAATGCGCTTATTTCTCCCTGCTGGACATTTTTTTACCCTGTCGACATTTCCATTAAAATGTGGTCTCTTGATGGCCTGAAGAGCTTTTCTTGTTTTTATTAGATTCTCATGTTCATTAAATAATGGATTCTTTTCAGTCTTTTCTACAACACAACCCCTGATCTGAGGAAAGGGGGCCATTTAGGTCAGATGTGGTATTAATGCTTTGCAGCAGTGAGTGAATGACGCTTTGTCTGTGCTGGTCTGCAGGAATCTCACCAATTTACAGTACATCTGCTCCTCAAACTCAATTACCTTTTCTGTCAAGATTATATAAATTCAGCTTTTAAAGACGTGTATAGTTCACAAATTACATTGAGCTGAAAGCTTGTCACCGTGTTCTGTCACCAGATGTGTTGTCTCTTTCGTTGCATTGCACATTGTCGTACCACAGCTGCGTCTGCTGGTGTTTTGTTTGGTGCAGCTCCAGGCACTTTGTGTTTGTGTGTGCACCTGTATGTGTCTTTGCGTGTGTTCTGTTTTGCAGATGATCATCGGATAAAGGCAGTTGAACACTACAACTGCATATTACAGCACTGCGTTAGCGACAGCACTATGTTTGCAGTGCTCTGAGATGGTTTAGGACCTTGCAAAATAAAAATATATATACAAAACTACATAAAAGATCCAACTGTCTCAATTGAGCATCAGCTCAACGCCAGCTTTACAGCATTGGACTGTGTCTCTGTATCTGCCTCTCTGTGGCTAATCTCATGTCACTGCTGTAATAGGCAGAATTTGGCGCTATACCAATAAAGATATTGAACTGTACTGTGCAGTGGACAGGTCGTTACAGAGGCATCTTATCCGTGGTGTGTGCTTTGCTGTATATGTATGAAGTTCAGGATGAATATGCTACATGAGGATGGACCTGTCCATGTCTGAAATGCAAGAATGGAAGACATTACAACAGGAAACTGGAGAATGAGGCCAGAGGTTGAGCACATTATTTACTCCAATGTCAATGAGATAATGTGTTTTTGTGGTACTCATGATAATCAAGTTTGGTACATCGTATCAATGCTTCCTAACCTTTCGCATGCAGTCTAAAAGTTTCTTTAAGGTTTGAGACTGTTACGAGCTTGTTTCACACCGTCATGCTAGTAATCGCAGATTTCTCTGCCTCCGTCTTTCTGTTTCCAGATTGAGAACCTGTTGGAGCAGTTAAGAGATAAAGACAAACAGCTGGCTGGTTTGAGGGAACGGCTTCAGGGCCTTCAGACTGACTCCAGCAATACAGACACAGCCCTGGCCACACTGGAGGAGGCCCTGTCAGAAAAGGTACAGAGCAAAGTCAGGGGTGGGTGAGGATGGACGTTGTTCTGTTGCTGGATGAATGCTGTTGGGTAGAAAGCTCGTTATTGATGAAGAGGCTTAAATGTGTTTGTCAGATGTGGACGATAAAAACACACAAGTGAAACCATTAGATCACCAGTTGGTCGCAAATAGTCTGGAAAATTTCAGCCATCGAGTCATAGATGGTACACAGTTTAATTAAATTGTATGCTTTGCAATGTCTCACTGCCTTAATTTACGGACAAAGCCTGGACCACATTAGATGAGAACAGAAAAGAAAGGTGTGCTGGGAAAGGAGAGGTCTAAGGATTAGTTGTGTCTGTAGCTGTGGTCAACACAGGGAAGAAATGATATAGAGAATAACAGGAGGATATATACATTTTGAAAAGGATGCTACTGTTCTTTCTACCGTTTTCACTCGTCTCTCTCTACCTACTGACGGAGATGGAAATTCAACAGTCGCTCACATATAGAGCAAGAAATAAGCTACTGTGGCCGTGGGAGTGATGCAATGAGAAACACATGCAGTGTGAAGCCTTAGTGGACGTGTACATTTCTGGTCCAGTGATAATTTCATATTTCAATTTCAATTTTATTCTATTCTTTATGAGTCTGATTCTTCAGTCAGGTAAATTCACAGTGTCTCCTTTCTTATTGGTTGAGTGTAGTTACTGGATTATTCTTTTTCTTATGGGTGAACAGGTGAGTGGATCATTTGGATGTTGTTGCTTTCTGGTGACACTGGAGAGCAGTCAACACTACTGAGCTAGCATGCCGCCACCATTACACTGATAGAGTGACGGAGAGTGTGTTTCAGTGAAAATGCACTACATTTCCACACACAGGTACTTTACCTAATAAAACCACACATTTTACAGTTTTCCCATAGGAATACTTGGGAAAACATGACTTCTTGCTTTGAATAATGTTGCCTTATTCTGCTGCACCAGCATTAGCAATGTGTTTATGGACTTGCACTCATGGTTACTGTGTGCCAGTGATTTCTAATTGGAGACAGGCTTGAGCACAGGGCAGATTGGATGTTACATAGGTATACCAGCACATGCACGCTATGTTCAACTGGCCGGCCTAAAATCAGAGTGACTCTATCTTATTTAGCTGTGCAGCATGTTTAATTTCACAAATGGTTCCCAATTAGATGTTTGTTTGTACTACAGGCTACAGGATGAATGCCGGTTTACACTTTGTTGGCACTTGCTGGCGGATAAGAGGCGGAGATGGGTGTCCAGCTGCACTCAGTGTTTTCTAGTGGCTGCTGCATCTTGTGTTCTGTGTATTGTTTTGTTTTATAAGTTGGCTTGTGGCATTAGCTCATCTTCCGTGGATGCAGTGTATAGTCATTTGAGGGACTGAACAACAGTCAGTAGAAATTATTGTGAAAGATCTTAATTAAGTGGAGCCAGTCAGGGGAAGTGAGCTCTTACCAGATGTGTTTGTCTTTTGCTGTTACTTCTCTGACTGTGTTGAATTCCACTTGTTTGAACTACAATGAATTTATATCCATTCAATTAAGATTTACTTTCTTTTGTCTTCATTGGTTGGTAGACATGATGTTTGCTGGTGTGTGTTTCATGCCACGTGTTTCTTGCAACACATGGTCTAACACAGCGCATAGATGTTTTCGCTTAAAATGATCTTTTATCACCTAAATTTGTTTTTGTTGCCGATGGACTTTGAAATGAATAGCATAATGGCTCAATAAACTGTAAATCCCTTCTCTGTGTTGGCCCATCTGTTTACCCAGAAACCACTTCTGATGCAGCCTACGTGTAATTCAGCTGTGATGAAGAGAATGCTGGCGAGCGTTTCAGATTTTGTGGTCAACACGGGGTGTGTGTAATGTGTTTACAAGAGTGAGTGTGTGTGTTGCTAATCATACACCCTGTCACAAACCTGCTCTTGGAGCCAGTCGCTAGCCACAGTGCTGTGGTTCTAATGAACGGGCTGTGGCATCGTGCCCATGCCAAACTAGGCTTTTTTGGTCTATGCATGTGCCTGTTTGTGATGTTACTGTGTGTGTGTACTTTGCACTTTGTTGTGTTTACTTGTGATCCAAACAAGGCCCAGAGAGGCAGGTTTTATTATCACATCCTGGTCTCTTTCCCTAAACCCCAGACATCCTCGAGATATTTCATAATGTGAGGAAAACACCCAGGACCCATTTTCCATGTGCTCTCTCTCCCTCTCTTTTTTCCCTCTCTCTCACCCTCTTATCCAGAGCCCACTATGCAGTGTATCACTGTGCCAGGTCTAGTTAGTGGGTGTATTTGTCCAATTACCCAGGGGTTTAAAGCTGCCAATCATGCAAAGATGCCACATCGTAAAACCTCTGTGCCCTATGCCTAAATAAACAGCTGAATAAACACCTTGATAATCACTTCAGTCCACACCTAAACACACACACATACACCTTAACACACCTACTACACACACCTTGCATGCCCTGCCACCCATGGTGTGGATCTGGCCTCAGTTCAATGCCCAAAGCTGTGGTCTCCCTGCTGTCCAGTGTGATTAGAGAATACAGAGAATTATGATGCAAACGTTCCAGCTTGGTTTATCAGCAGCCAATGTGGAGTTGTGAGGAAGTGATCTGCAGCGCTGTCGAATCCATTCTCAACCCTTCCTGTTCCTCCCTACTCTCTCTGTTCTGTTTGGCCCTGCTATTATTTATGGTAGTATTATTTATTATGGGCATTTATGAGCTTTTGGCCTTTCCCCAGTGGTGCTGGTGAGCCTAGTTTCAAGAAGAACTGCAATCACACAGGGCTGACAATCTTTTGCACATCTGAGGCAAATCCCTCCATTTTTTATCAGTTTATTACGTTAATATAGAAGCTAGTTATGTAGGCCTTATGCCATATTCTTCTCACCAAGCTCTTTTTTCCTGTTCTGTTACTTTCTCACTATCTCAGGAGCGAGTGATCGAGAACCTCGGGAAGCAGAGGGAGCGAGAGGACAGGGTTCGGCTCGAGGAGATGGAGCAGATGAGGAAGGAGAACCAGGCATTAAAGGACAAACTTGCAGCTCTGCAGCCCCAAAAACTATCTCAGAGCCAGCCCGCTAACCTCAGCCCAACACAGAACCAGAGGCCTGATGGGGAGGTCAGTGTGGAATGTTCTGATGTAGTTACAACATGCTAGGATTTAATGTGTAGGTAAGAATTGTGTAAACATGTTATGGTATTGTTGTGATCATTCCTTAAATATGACATTTAATCTAAAACACAGTGTATTTCATGATTGGATCAGTGTGCGTGTTGAAACAGTGCACCATGCATAACACCTCAAGATGTTTCAAAACCTTTTACCGCTGAAGACGTCCAACCAACATCAGGACACCTTCTTTTCATGCAGAAGTCAAATCATTTACTTTTACAACCGCCACACAGTTGTTGTAATATGTTACTTGTAACCAGTATTTACGCTGTTAACATCTACTGCAATAGTAATTCCACTCTCTTACCTCCCTGCGAGCATCCACAATATTTCTTACAAAGGGCCTGTCTTCGTTTTGTCCCACAGGATAAAAGGATGAATTTAGAGAGAGTGATTTATGAACGTAAAATATCCCTTCATCCCTGTTCAGGTGCCAAGTCAGAGGCCTTTCTGTCTTTTTTCTCTTTCTTTTCCCTCTCCCAGCCCTACAAGCCGGGGCAGACTCTCCCCCTGCCAGACTTTATGAGAATGTTTTCTTTTATACTCATAAAAAGCATATACACATCTCATTCCTGTGAAATGATATCTTGTTGAATGTTGACACGGCACCACATGAAAGGGACAGCAGCTCAGCAACTCTTTGTAGAGAGCAGATTCACGCTCTGACAGAGGAGTTGCCATAATTGGACTTTATTGTGTACTCCACAGTAATCAGACATGTTATGTAAACGTACTGATTCTTCAAGAAGATGATGTTTGTGTGTTTACGCAAGGGTGAATATGTGTGAGTGTCAGCATGTGTTGGAGTGTGTTGGTGTGTTTTATCCTGTCGTATTATGGTGGACTGTGACAGGTGAGTGGATCGACGCGTTGCCTGAGATTAGACTCTGATCCAACTGACCGACCGTGGGTGCGCACACACACACACACACACATATACCCCCCACCCCCACCGCCGCCGTGCTGATGCGTAGCCTATTAGCTCTGGTACAGGTTTGTGTTTGCCATCAGGTCGCATATATAGAGTGACCCACTCAGTATTTGCAGATGTTTGTATTACTGACTCAGTCAAGCTGTTAGCGAAGCTTTTTATCTTGACCTCAGAGCTCTGTTGACTTTACTGCATCCTCATCCTCTTCCCATAAAACGGTACTTGTTGATTCCAAAGTTAATAAAGGACTTTGGGGAATTAAAAGTAGCTCTTAAAAAAGAAAATGAGTAAAGAACCTCAGGAAACACACTGACCTTTTTAGATATGGTTAGCTTATGTCTTCAAGGAGACACCAAATCTCTCACCTTTGAGTCATGTTTAAAAGTCGGCTTGGTGTTTTTTTTTCTTTGTTTGCTGTTTTGGTGATATGTGTGTGGTAAGTCTAACCAGACATTGACTTTCACATTGACAAAGATATAATGAGAACATATGAATACATAAAAAACATACAATAAGATACTGTTTTACTGCAGAATCACTGCAACCACAGTGTTGCTGAGTATTATCTGACCATGAGTTTAGAAAAACATTACAGAGCCTTGTGGCCACAGTATTTAACTTATTTGTAATATTTACACTTCACAAAATTTCTAGGCATGATAATAATAGTTTATATGAACATACATGTAATTGTATCTTTACTGGACTTCCTCGTGCTGCCAAATCACAAATCCCACCGTCCCCTCAGCCTCTGTTTTCCACCGTACGAACATAACACACTCCTGTGTACTTAGAACTAATGCATTTCTTGCTGCTTAAAATTGGCCTAGATGTGTGTGGACATGTTTATGGGGCTAGGTCTGGAGGTAATGTAGGTGCGGATGAGGTAAACAACCTCTATGTGTGCCGTACCAGAGAGCCAAGAGTCCCACTTTCAGAGGAATAAATTCTTCATATAAGCATGTATATACAGTATGTACAATGACAGGCTTATGGGACTTTTCAAGGTCACATGATGACATATATTGTAGACAGGTTACTCAAACACATATTTATGGACACAAAGTCATGATACAGTCACTTAGTTGTGCATCATTTTGCTTAAATAAAGGTTTTGTGATAATTTGATGGAGGCATCTGGTCATTGGCCAGTGGTAATACTCAACAAATGCATTTTTTTCTGATGACAGTCTCAAGTAGAGCAACATGAACTGTCCCAGACTTATGTAGACCTGACAGTAAATTGTTCAGTGTGTGTGCCTGTGTGTGTGTGTGTGTGTGTGTGTGTGTGTGTGTTTGTGTGTGTGTGTGTGTGTGCGCGCATGCTGACTTGATGATGTTTAAATGAGTGGCCTCAGCTGTCTCAACAAGTTAAACAATCTTCACAAACACAGTAGACAGAAAGAGGTAAGGAGCAAGAGAAATAGGGAGCGTAGAAAGAAAGATAATTCTAGGTTATAAACTTCCTCTGGGATATTTTTCTCAGAGAAGAAAGAATTCATCAGGGTAAAAAGTTTTTTCAGCGTTTTACTTTGGGTACTTCAAAATTGAAATGTTTGGTGGTCTCATAAAATCGCAGCATCGCAACAGAGAGAGACGGTAATTTTATAATGATAATGACTGAACTCCAGACTCTACATGAAAGATGCCCCAGGGAGGCAACTGATAGAAGTAAACCACAGAAAAGCAGGCACCACAGGAACCGGGGTGGGGGTGGGGGGATGGTGATGAAGGGATGAGAGCGGAAGAAGGTACAGATTGGTTCTGCTTTAGCTAGATTGTGACCTTAACCACATATGCAGGATTTATTTACCTTTTTAGATTTCAAAGCGTCATATGTGAGGTGCTCTCATATCTGACCCCAGTCAGTGTTACAGTTTTAAATGTGTACAGTGAGCTATACATTTACATGTTTCACAGTATCTGTTTATATCTTTTTGTGCTAAATTCTAGGTGCCAGCCAGAGTAGATGGGTTATCCCCACTGAGCTCCACGGTAGGTTGTTTATCCCTCTGTATTTTGGTTTGTGTTTGCACGTGTGCGTGTGCCGAGGCCATCTCAGGGCATCTCCAGTTGCGCTTGTCTAATTCAACTCTCTTTTGCCAGACTTGGCTTAACTTTAATCAGTCTGAGCTGTTCTTTGTCACGCTTTACTCAGCTTCCATCAGCCTCTCTGTCCTGTGTCATTTTGACTTACTTTGCTTTGTCATTTGTGGCTTTACGAGGTCAGTCTCTGCTGCTCTGGCAGCCTTGAACTGTATTTCTTCAGTTTCCGTGGTAGCGCGTTAGCTTCAGATGTCCATTGGACTCAGCTGCATTTTGTTAACTGTGGGTGCACTTTGTCAGGCTCAGCTTTATGTTGTCAGGTTGAGCTTAACCTTCAGGGTGATGCAGGTATCTTAGCCTGCAAATATTTATAGGTAGCAATGTAGGATAGTGATATATTACATTAAAAGATGGATGTCTGTCAGCTTTTTGACTATTTTATTATTAAAAAGGTAACTAAATATGTAAAACTGGCTGTATGCTCTATGTTCTTTGATACGCTCTGATGCCGTAGTAATTTTTTATGCAGTGCACTGCGGCTGACTATTTGACCTGACCTGACTCCCTCTGTCTTTCCCGCTCAAAGTCTCAAAACATGGAAGAGTCCTCCAGGAAGTGTCCAGACATTACAGATCGTCTGAAGCTTCTCGAGCAGGAAGTGGCCCGCTACAGAGAGGAATCGAGGAAGTCACAAGCCGAGGTGGAAAGGCTAATGGCAGCTCTGAGGGATGCTGAGACGGACAAATCATGCAAAGAGAAGAAAATTACTGATCTTGAGAGGTAAGGGTCAAAAAGTCAATGACATTCATATCTGCCACAAGACACCACCTGGGTATCTTCAGAGAGCAGTGTTCTTCCAAGTGACCGGATCTTTGTAAGATCTCAATTCATTCCTAAGTGCTCTATTTATAAAGGAGTAATCCACAAGACATAAACTGTGTCCTCCCAGCCCTCGGAACCCCTTCCACACTGTCATGCTTTTTGCCTGATGTAATCACACTTCAGAAATGTATGATGTGGTCTATGTACATGTGTTATTTTTAATCTTTTGACTTAATGTCATCATTTGTTTTGTGTATCAATGTCTGCAGACCTGGGTAAGTAGTTCTTAGTGTGCGTGTTAAACATACCATTGTAATACCGCCTGTCCATAGCCATTACTCTTGACATCATGCCATAACTGTGGGGCAGATTTTATATGTTCCCAGGTATAAAGTTGGGAATAGGTGCATTTTCCCAGCACATTCAGATTTGACTATCCCAGTGGGACAATAAATACACAATGTATTTGTGTACCAAACAATTGCAGCTCTCTTTCCTATCACTACAAAAAAATACAATGAGAGACTTTATGTTTCCTGATTGTATGACGGGAGACATGCAGCTTCTCTATTACACTGACGTCTGTAAGACTTCTTTACATTTTATTGTTATCGTGAGTGCTGTCATGTGTGTTTTTTTAATCATACGGTGTAAATGATGCATGTGTTTTCAAACGCTTGCATGTAAACTCAACAGATAAATGGACTTCTTTCTGTCTTTGCTTTTTTCTAAAGGCAATAAATCAGTTTGTGTGTGTGTGTGTGTGTGTGTGTGCGTGTGTGCGCGTGCGCGTGCGTGTGTGTTTGTGTTATTGAGTTTGCCAGGCAGGCAGCCAGTGAAATGCCAGTGGGAGGTGGTGTAACCAGCCCAGACACTGGCTGTTTATACTGCTCTGTTTATTACTGGCACAGTTCTACTCAATTATCATCTGATTTATGGATTGACGTGGTGTGTATATATATGTGTCCAAATGAATGGTTGTTTATCACCAATGGAGTGGTGCTGTATATGAGTCTTTGCATGCATATTTACCTGCGTGTATGTGTGCATGTGTAAAATAGAACCAAAGACAGGGGCATTTTTGTCTGTCTGCAAAAAGCTTGAAACAGTTATAGTATGATTACGTTTATATATTTAGACCCGTAGCTGATATTTTTGGTAGATCGTCAACTTAACGGAAGAAGTCATTGTCAGTCAGTGTGAAATATTTTACATGGAAAGAACGATTTTTAATATGAGTGTGCCCCAACAGGTGTTGAATAGTTATGAATGGTTTAGAATGAATCTGGATGGGATTCCCGTCTCATTCATTACCCATTTTACAGACTCTGGCATGGAAACTATGCTGACTCAAACTCTGTGGGAGCACGTGTGCATCAAGTATAATACAGTAGCACTCTCAGAGTTGGTTCACTCTGTGTACTCTCTCTGCTCTTTGTGTGTGTGTGTGTGTGTGCATGTGTCATGCTTCTGCTTCTACATGTACATATGTACATTGTGTTTAAGTCTTTCTCAGCAGCATGTGTGTTCATCTGTGCATTTGGTTTCTGGATGAAGCATCACTCCCTCATCCTCACTCATCTTATCTGACGTCTGTGTCATTAGTGTCAGTCACTCCAATGAGTCTGACCCCTCTCCTCTGGTCAGTGTATACAGATCAGAGGTCACACTGCTACTGTAAACATATAAAGATAGTATAACATTAGAAAAATAAACAAGTTGTGTTCGTTTGGCTGCAGTGGAGATAAGCAGGATATCAAGTTATTGACATTATGATCTGATATAATGTACTAAATCTAAAAATCTGCCTGTTGTACGAGTTATAAAAGACAACATGTATGGACTACTGTGTGAGACGGTGTGAGATGTGTCTGGGAGGAGGATGAATGTTTTTTTAATCAACGGTTTCCATTGGAAGACAGTCAAAAGGCCTATTAACCACTATCTGGACAGAAGGGGAGAAGAACAGATGAGGAAATAGCCACTTTTTCATCCAGTTGGCCACGTAGCAGAGAGTCCAAGATGAATGTAGTCAGCAGGTCATTGTAATAAATACCTTCCAGCTCAGCGGAGACTCTTTCGTACATATTTCAATGCTTAGATCTCCTAGAGATCTCCTGTAAGTCTTCAGTGATAACATTAGATTAGGGTTTTATTGGTTGTGGTTGGTGTTGTGTACCTTTATGTGTATACATGGAATTTCTACCTAATTCCCCTAAGTTATCAGTAACACTGAAGAACATTTTTGAGAAGCATATTAGCTGTTAATAATGATACACTGTGCTAATAGTAACAGATATTTCAGATGGCCTCTTGGATAAGCTTTTACAGATAAAATATACTAAAAAGATAATAATAATAATAATAATAATAACACTTTTATGGTCTACAAGGCTTTTAATTTACTTACCTAATTAATTAATTCTTTATTCCCTGCATTATTTTTCAACAAGCTATGCAGTAGGTAACATACAGCAATATTTAATGTTCATTGACCAATTAACCTAAAATATAAGAAGTATGTACAGTAAATGCACTTAAGAAGGTGTTGCATTAAGACACCGGTTTCACAGTGCTCAGAAATGTGTAATTAGTTAATTTGTGACTATAACAGTATAAACAAAAAAAGGACCTTAAGTAAATCGGCATGCTCTACAACTTGCTGTTGTTCAGCTGTTATAAAAATCGCCTTGTCTTGTGTTTCCTGCAGAACACTGCTTACTAAAGAGAGTGAAAAACATGGCATCAGAATTACATGAAAGTGTCAGAGGTAAAGTTGTTATTCTGAGTAAAAACAGGGCTTCTCAGCATCACATCATGGTTAGAAGATGGGGTTAGACTAAATGCAGCCAACATTGGCCTTGTGAGTAAGAGACAGCCTTGTCTGTTGACACATATTCATATGTTCACAAACAACCTTTAGCGCACATAAACACACAAATATCGTTTGGGCCTTCATCCTCTGACCATAATCAAAATCCAGATGTTGAGAGCATTTTTTGAAAACAGGTAATACACACACATAACAGCCAAAGTCGTGTACGGTATATAATATTTCTACATACTGTTAAATACAGAATGAGAGAAAACCTGGCAGCAGTAGTTGACTAACTGGAAGAATCGTCTTTAATGCATTGCAGCACCAGACTTTCATAGGTGGTTTTCACAACGTATGAAAAGCATGGACCATATGAACTTTGTTAGAAAGCTGAGTTCTAATTAATTATCCGATGGGAGCATTTAAAATGTTTATACATAAAAAATAAGAATACACAACAAAATAAAACAGTTGTCAATATCTGAAAAAAAAAATCTATAAAAAAAACAGTGAAAAGAGCAAATCAAAGAGATCAACATCCTACAGAGAGGTACAGAGAGAGGGGGAGAAAGACGAAGAAACAGAACTACAGGAGAGAGAAGACACACAGTTAACAAATGAGCTCTAACTATAAGCTTTAGGAAAATGGAAGGTCTTTAACCTAGTGTTGAAGGTAGAGAGAGTGTCTCCCCCTTAAGGGGAGCTGGTTCCGTAGGAGAGGAGCTTGCTAGCTAAGGCTCTGGCCCATTCTACATCTGGAAATTGTAGAATAACATGATACTATCTCACAATAAAGCATGTCGATGACCAAACAGATGAACTTTCTTCTTTCCTTGATTCTGTTCCACACACATAGCCCATATATAAAGACAACGGTGATAATAAGGTATAGCCAAGCACCATAAAACATCAAAAATCTTAGCACTGATTCTAGACACGTGCCTCAGATAAAACTTCAAACCCAGTTACCGTAAGCCACACTTATAGTTCCCGCATTACTCCTTCTTCCTCCGTCTCCCTTTCCTATTATGCTCATTTTGTCTTTTTGAAATACAGAGATTTTTTATTCAGAACATATCTGTCTCTCATTACTTATATTGTGCAACACTCTATAACTGTGTGCCTCTGTCTGCTTGAAATTAGAAGGCTTGTTCTACTTCACTGTTTATTATAAGAGAAAATTAAAAACAGGGTCAGAATTAAGACTTAAAAGTCTGGTTTCTACTCATAAAAAGTTCTTTTGACCCGTATTTACCCAGCAAACGTCCATTAAGAATTGAAACCTTTTTCTGGCAACGCCCTACTTAATATTCACAGCTTCCCACAATCAGATGCCAGTGACCCAGTGAGAGAGCAGCTTTCTGCTCTTGGCCACTAAGCAGCTCAACTGCAGCAAACTGGTCACTATTTGGAACTTCAAAGCCTTCGTCTTAGATGTGGGGATGTTTTAAGAGACAAGAAAATGAGAGACAAAGAAGAAGAGAATAAGAGGAAAATGACATTGAAGGTTTGAACTGGAGAGTAAGACAGATAAAGAAAGAATGAGACAAGTGCTTTGACAGCCAGAAATAAGGTGTAGCTGCTCATGTTGGAAGGTGCGTGTGTTGAGTGCTGGAAGGCACAAGAGGAAAATGTTTTAGGAAATGTTCTCTGTCTCGCTCTCACTCCATCTTTCTAAGTAATGCACTGTAATAAAACAATATTCCCCCTTTATGAATTTACTCATTTTGCTCATCAACAAATCACTGTTCATATTTTCCACCTCGCATTCAGGCCAGACTGTCTGCTCCTCATTCACACTCCACATGTGCTCGTTTGCTTGCACACTGGTCAAAACGCTTACTTCATTTTGCCCTCATGGGTTTATGCAGGTATATTAGCTATCAAAAAGGACCAGCGTATCTGCTGGTTTACACACCTGTGCCACTAGCATCTGTGTGTGATAACTGATATGCCCCCATGGCAAGTTTGTTCTCCACAGACATGCATCTGAGCTTAGAAAAATATACACACAGACATCAAAGATCAGATTATAAACTGATTCATCTCCTCCTCTTCACTGTCTAAATATGTGGGCACACACATGCATCTCTGTACATATCAAACTTATTCCTTATGTTGTTATGTATATTCACATTCATTGCACACGACCATTACTTATAGAAGCTACACACACACACACACACACACACACACACACACACACACACACACACACACACCATTTGAAAGGCTTTGACAACAAATATTTGCCCATGTGTGGGGGGCAGCTTGTAGGTTTTGCCCAGAGCAAACACAGCAGTGTGTCTATGGAATAAAAATGTGGTGCATTTTAGCATCTGCTCGGTCAAAGTCTGTTTACAGTTTTGCAGCTTTCTCTTAAGCCCTAATTTGTCACTGTCAGTTTTTTCACACTTCTGTGCATTTTTATTTTAAAGTGTGAAGGTCAAACTGGAAACTCGGGAGGTTTGTTTTGATTCTGGTTTGTTTGTGACAAGATATAGATTTTGCCGCACGGTTGCGTGCGTGTCTTTAAGTGTGTGACGTTTGTGAGTTTTGCCTGTCTACTACTGAATGCTTGGGTGTGTGTAGATGGATGTATTCTAATGTGACTTTGTTTATATTTTTATACATATTTCTATGTGTTTGTATATGTGCCATAGTTCAGCAAATGACAAGGAGCAGATCTTAGCGTGGAGATAAATACACAGCCTTCCTGGTTGAGTAATGTGCAGTTTGACTCTTTAATCAGAACCTCAGCAACGCAGCACACAAACAGCAGATTTATTATCCTGTCTATTGTTTCTGGCAGGGGTTTAAGACTTCAATTTAGGCATCGATTTATATTTTTAAACAGCTATGTCCTTTTGCGTGGGTTGGCCTGTCTCACCTACCTCTTGCACGTATCTGTTTTGGAGAATGAGTAAATGTGCATTTGTGTACGTGCTTGTGCTTGCGTCTCACCGTCTGCTTGTGTTTGTGTGTTTTGTTTTGCACGGCAGTGTCTTACATCCATCAGTCAAGTCTTATCATGCCCCAGTTTGCCATCTTACTAAGACTAGACATACTCATGGCCTCTGTGCTTCCATGCTTTACTGTATGCGCTGCCTTTTATCCCTGAAAAATAAAGCGCAGTGAAAGAAGAAACATACATTTTGTGTATGTGTGTGTGTTCATCGATACTACACAGTAGATCAAACACACACAAACTGTTAAGAAGAGAGATTGAAGTTGAGCTATTGGGTACGTGATGAGCATGAGGTATGTGTGATCTGTTTTAATCCACGTTTCTCACTTTGAAGGCAAATCAAGTCGCCTAACATCCAGAGGCAGACAGTGCTGGGTGAGATGAGGAAAGATGCCCTGACTGACAGACATCCACACTCTTTATCGCAGGTTTGAATATATATCTGCTCATACTCATGTCTGTCATTGTCCCCTTTTTCCCTCTGCCTTCCTTCCTCCTTATATCTTTTGCAAACCAAACCTCAGGAACTATCATCTTCCTCTTCACTTCCTCTGTATCTTCCTACATTTTGTTCGCTGTGTTCTGTTCTGTTTAATTGTTGCCGTCTGAGTGGGGGAAACTATGCTCTAGTCTTTCATGTCTCCTGCCCTCCCTTGTTGCATCTCAGTCAGTCTTAAGTGGAAGAGACAGGCATTTAGTCCAACAGAAATCAGCTCCATGCACTAACTGGTAGCAGAAGCTCAGCGGGTCGGATGGTTCATAGTAAAGGGCTGAGTTTAGTCCGACAGGAGACAGAATTTCTGAAATCAAGTGATATAACTTCTGTTATGCACTAGGTGTCGACATGAGTGTCACCTGTTTGCTCAATAGTGCATGCTCGTGTCTGTATGCACACTTGTGTGCTAGGCTGTAGGGCAATGCTGAGGTGTTAATATTCAGAGAGCAGCCATGCCAGGTTATTCCCATGGGACCAATGAAGCAGAGTACACCTCTCTAAAGCTCTCAGCCAGCTCCCCTCTTGCAGTCTGCTTTTGGTAGAGCTGTTTTGTTATTTCTGCTGGCGGCAGCATCCAACATCCCATTTCCTCTTCTAAACAGTGTCTGAGTAGCAAGCATTAATATTGCTATAACCTGGGAAGAGACGTGTGCCAGAGAGAAAGAAAAAGGTAAAGGGACAAGTGCAAGTGAGATTGATAGTTCTTGTGTAGTTCTTCGATGCTTTGGTTTATGACTGTTGCATTTTGAGTAGTCGTCTCGCTCTCTTTCCTCTGCTTGCGCTTGCCCTGAATTTATCTCTGGGACCATCAGGAACACAGCACGCTGCAAGGGTAAACAAAAACAAACAAGGCCTTCCCTCATCGCGCTCTCCTGCCCCGACCAACCAGAAGAGTTTATGTGGAAGGGTGAGATAGCATCTCTCGTCTCCGTCGTCTCCATCACAACACGCTGCGCTGCACAAACACGGAGAAAACATACGTCGGAACTGTTCACTTCACACGGGGCTTTTGTTTCTCTTTTATCTGCAATGACGAGGGTTCAGCAACGGTCAGAGGCGCAAGCATTATAGAAACATTCAAAGTGGGTAGAGTTTAGCTTCAGACGTTTCAGAACTTCCCTTCACTCTATGCCTCATCCTGCACGGTCTTACAGATGAAACTTCGGGTTTTGTACACACACTCAGCATTCTTTAAATCCTGAAATAGGAACGTTAGACTGATGCTGCACACATTTATTAGATGTCTATTTCTGCTCAGCTCAGATTATATGGGCATGTGAATCTTAGGTACACAGCTGCTAAAAAAGTGCATTCTCTCACTCTCTACTCGTTTATTTTAGTGATTATAATCCCTCCATCCAACCAGAAAAGGCCAGACTCCGTAATGATCCTTCCCAAGGGCCTTAGGTGATGATTGGTACTGCAGAGGCAATTATCTTTCCATTTCTCCACACTCGCTGTATCTTTCTCACCCATTTTTCCATTCTTTGCGCTCTCGAACGCCAGCAATATTCTCTAGTTACTAATAAAACTCACGGATACGCTCACACAGTCCGACACATATACCGTGTGCACACCTACATACAGGCAGACACAGCTTTCTGGTTAGGTTTCATTCAGGGGTCCAGTGGTGGCAGCCCCAGCTCAGCGGGGTGCGCGTGTATGAGTGTGTGTGCGCGTGCATGGCCGTGTGTCAGCCTGTGAGCCAGGGGCACACCAGTACTTGTTGATTCTGGTGCCTCGAGTTACTCCCCATATGTCACATCCAATTACATTTTCGGTCTGCTGACGCACACAGCCTGCCTCTGTGTGTGTTTGCCGGTGTTTGTCGTTCACCTCCAGCTGTGTTGCGCTGACGTGAGGAGCCACAAGTATCCGCTTGTGATTTGACTGGGTTCGGTGCTATTTCCATCACGCTCAGGGACAATTCAGTTGCTTCTGTTTTAGTCAGCGTTACAGGTTGATTAGTCTTTTTTTCTCAGCTATCTAGAAGTAGTATTGAATTTGAAGCTCAAATAAAAAAGGTTTGACGTTACGTTTTTTTCTGTGTCGGTACTGTTACTGACTCGTGTATAGCGCCTCTATCTTTGCCACCTCATTTGATTCCCCTTGTGAGAGCCATGGCATTGTTTAGCCACCTTCATGCAATGCAAAAATAGTTCAAAGTGCTGTGAGGCTTGGTAATAGCATTAGATAGCATGCAAGTCATCGCTTGTGCAAATGTTTCCAGGCGTTCATATTCAATAATGCCATTTCTGTGATGTGAAGCCAGTGTAAGAGTGTGCAGCAGTAGGGCCCATTAAACCGCTGAAATACTTCAGCTTGTGAGTGACATCCATCCCAATGAAATCAGCAAAGTTCTTTGTTGCCAGTTTTGCTTTGCACCTTTACATTTTCAGTGCTCCCATTACATGTTCCTGCCACTTGGTGTTTGCACTTACTCATATTCATCAACAAGTGTATTGTCATGTTCGTAAAGGTTTTCATTCTGCTGTTTGGATGAGAGATATCTTCTCTCACTGTTGCAGTGCCGCCAGTGTGTTTACATGAAGTTTCAAGGAGGCCACAGAGTTCAATTAAACTTTTATTGGAAAGTGTCTTCATGTCCATGTGACTCCAAGGCTTCTGCGCGGCTCCCACTAAAGTGTGAACATGTGAACTTGAAGGCAGGAGCAGTAGAGAAAGTAAACAGAAAATCAGACAGAGAGTGAAAGAGAGAGAATTGGGGGGTTTATTATTTCTGTCCAGTGTTTTCTTTCACAGTTCCATCACCCAGTGTGGAGGGGTCCTTTCCTCCCACTCACCATAGGTGTCAGAGGGGCCACACACAAACTGTGCGAGTGAATGTGCACAGTACTCTCTACACACTCATCCAAGCACACACTCATATGGATGACAGCAAAGGTCATAGCACTTACTTACACCCTCTCTCCATCACTTATCACTCTCTTCTGTCTTGGCTGTGTCTATTTTCTCTAAGAAAAATCTTGTTCTTCTCTCACCATAGCTTTCTCAAGTCTCTCATTTGTTTCTGTTTTACATGGATTGGATTCCTGTCCCTTGGATCCAAGCAAATTCAGCTTTCGTCAAATTATCTCCTGCCAATACTGTATTTTTTCCAATGTGAATACGATGATTAATTTATAATACAAAGCATATTCAAAGAAAAACACCCTCTCACTGGCTTTTGCTGTATTGTTTCCATCCCTCCTCCTCGCACTGTTCCCCTGAACTCCTTATACCCCCTTAGCTTCCTTCTATAGCTTCCCAGGATGCCATGCAAGAGACAGTAGAGCGGATCAGGGAGTTGGAGATGGCTCTGAGGGAGAGCATGAACACCTCTGCACATAGGGAAGCTCTCTGGGCGCAGGAGGAGGCAGCTCGCATTGAGGCCCAGAGACAGGTCTACACGATGTTACACACAGATGGAAAAACATACACAGACATTCATGCATACAGATAGTCACATGCTTCTCTACATAGCCCACTTCTTGCCCACTTCTAAAACTGAGTTTGTGTTTCAACTCACTAGAACCACTCAAGACAAGTTGAAGAATTTAAGTGCACCCCCATGTGGTTAAGAGTGTTGCTGCAGGTAGACTGTGGTCAACTGGGGGTCCTTAATACATATATATAACCAATATACAGAATATTTATACAAAACTGGTAGTTGCCTTTTGTTTCTTGTCTCTCTTTCTAAAATCAGTTTTATTTTCCTTAGCGTGCTTTCTAACAGCAGGAATTTAAAACTGAACCAAAAAATTCCTGCATCTTCCTTTAATTCTGTCTCTTGTTATGTTTGCTGTGGTATGCTTAGAAATGTCAGCATATGTTTGACATAGTGTGAATGTATGTGCATACAATCAGAATTCATTAGCTGACCTTTAGACTTTGGGTTTTGCAGTCTTGATGGAATACAGGCTGCCAAATGTACCACTATCTATCTGTGTGTGACTGCCAGCCGCTCGGTCCCAAAGCTTTAAGTGGGTCCAAAAGTGTGTGTGTTTGTGTGTGTGTGTGCGTAGGTTTTGGAAAAGAGAAACAGCATAAGGGAGTTTCTCTCTGGTGTGAGTGTGCATTTGAATGAGAATGACCTCGCATTACTTATGAGTGCCACGAGTAATATGAGAGCAATTGGTGGTTAAACAAGAACTAACATTCTGAGGCGGAACGGTGACTGTGTTGCTTCAAACACATGCGCGCGCACATTCAACGACAAGCTGATAAAGGAGAACTTAAAAGACGAAGACAGGAGACTGGTAGACGGAGCAGGAAAGTAGGAGAAGGTCAAACTTAGTTTAGTAAGTTCTGTGAGAGCCAGCGTTAACCGTGGCTCGTTTTTGTTTTTCCTCCTTTATGCAATTTCTGTACTTTGCATGCTCGACTTACAGTCAGCATGGATACTGTGTTTATCAAACAAAATTCTGATCCACTGAGAAGTCTGAAGGGAAATTATATTTATGTCTGTGGGACTTTTTGCACACATAGAAGTGGATGATTCACATTTGACCTAAGTTTACCCACATACAGCCGAATAACCAGGGAAATCCTTTCCCAACTTGTCACACGATAACACTCATTGACCCCAAAAGCCAACGTTAACTTCAAGTTAATCCAAACCCTACACACAGTGAGCCAGCATGCAGTCATAGTGGTGACTGAACCTGACACGTATTGCGATTGAGTGGCGTTTGAGTTACACTGCCAACATATGGAAAGATACCTAATTCTCCGGTGCTCAGTGCTCAGTCACCGATACTCACTGGTAGGTGCTGTCAACATGCTGAACTTTGTGAGCCAACATGATGTCACCACATAAGGAGGCAGCGCGTCAACATGCCATTAACATGTAGTTACACAGTCGTCAGTCATCTGCCGTTCTTGCCTCAGATTTAGGGGGGAACGAGTGTCTGTGGAGAAGGATGTTGGGGGAATACAGAGAGAGAGACATGTCCTTCTGAAACATCACCTGACCTTGGCACTATTTCAGAGCAGCCTGCCAGACGCACATTTTCACATCCCCCCTCCTCACTCTTTCCCTCATTTCTTTTTCTTTCTTCTCCCCTCTGTCCCAGAGTAATCAGTCTCATGATGTGTAATGCGCTGAAAGTCTTCCATCAGCCTGACCTGCTGAAATGGAGCATTGGTAATGCCCTGGGTCACTTTTCTTCACACCCTGATTCTCTAAGTCTCTCACTCGTTCTTGGCTTCTCTCTATCTCCTCACTTTCTCCTGCCATCATTTATGTGGTCCATCCATTCATGCCCTGAACCTCGTTCTTTCCCATCTGCCTTCTTAAGTTGTCTCACTCAATTATCTAGCTGCTCTCTCTACCTTTTTCTTCCTTTCTCTCTCTCTCTCTGTGGCGTTTGAACTAGGCCTTTGAACCAGCAACACCAACACAAACGGACAAGAGGGATTTGGCCCTTACCTCTGAGCCCCCAGATCAGCTTAGCATCTAAAGGGGCTTTGGGGCAGTCTTAGCGAGCCTTAGCCTGGCTGGGGGGCTTTGCCTTGAAGTTGAGCTAAATTAGCACGCACAGGCTCACTGCTAAGCTGATTAGGGCCCTAATTTCACTAAAATGCATTGTATTCCTTACTAATGATGTGATTGTGAAGTGAGGGCTAGCCTGGGTGGTTGATTTAATGGGACTGGGAGAGGGGCAGTTGGCACATAAGGGCTGATAGAGGTTGATGTGGTGTCTCTGCATGTGTGAGAGACAGACAGACAGAGAGAGAGAGAGACAGAGAGAGAGAGAGAGAGAGAGAGAGAGAGACTCTTCACTTTCAAGATGAAACAACTGGCTGTGAAGTCCATTAAACCTGAAAGAAGACATCAAACACTTAACATAGTGCAAGTTTGGTCAGTTGATGTCTCACTAACCTGACATTTCAAAGGTCCGTTGTTGTTGGCAATGAGATGCGTTGTTTTTTATTGAAACCGTTCTTTTCTGCACGAAGCTATGACTGAATGCTGTCACTTTCCAACCATTTGGCTTTTCTCTCCTACTTTGCTTCCAAAATGTTGCCTCTGCTTCTTTTTTTTTGCGATATTCATGAGCAGTCAGTGTGCAAATTATCTGACATCTGTGAAACACACCTAGAGAGCTGGCAGAGATGCAGAGTGTCCTGAAAATGTGTGAACGATTTGGCCCCTTCATAAAGGAGGCCCATTCTTTTTTTTGTTTCCTACCCCATGGAGTGCTCTCCCCTAACACTTATTTTCTCTTTCTTTCCCTTTGTTCGTTTGAGACCCAAAACTTCAGAGTTCATTGTTAGACTGTGCTACATCTGCATATTATCAGAATTAAACAAAGATCAATTCATATCATTTCGTAGTCTTCAGTTTACTCCATCTGTGCGAGCCTGTGTAGCGGTGGAGGCTATTGTGAAGGACTTGTTGTTAGACAATTAGACATTTCCTGTCTTAGGATAACAACGCCCTGAGGTCACATCCTGTCTGTCAGACACTCACAGGTTGGTCACACAGGCCCGCGTGGCTGGGGGGCATGTGTGTGCAAAGGGAGGAGATGTAGTTGTGGTGTTGAGCATTTTTCTCACCTGCTTTAAAACTAGTACAGGGAGATAAAGTAAGTGGAGAAAGAATTCTTTTTTCCAGCACAAGTTTTAGTCTACATATCAGTCAACTAATCTCTGAGAAACTTCAGCAGATCCTTGTTGTCTGTCATTTTATCGTTCCCACACTGTCTGACAAACATACAGTGACTAGACAAAAAAAAACAGTACAAAACCGTGTATCTAATAACCTCAATGTACAATTGCCATGTGTGTAAAACAGGCCATGCATAAATGCAGTGCTACGTTTGTAATGTTAGCAGTGCCATGTGAGCACGTATACTAGTATGTTTTCATTCATTTTAAGCTTGTGTGTCTGTTTATCTGTTTATATAGCTGGAGGAACTGATGGGAGCTTTGGAGAAAACTCGGCAAGAGCTGGACGCCACAAAACTTCGCCTGTCCTCCACTCAGCAGTCCCTGCACGAGAGAGACGGACACCTAAACAGTTTGCACCAGGAAAGACGAAAACAGCTCGAAGAGATTCTGGAGATGAAGTTAGTCTCACACGATCCTGTCTGGTTAAATATGTGGAGCATTCACTATATATTCTGCCATTTATTGAACGTGCATCTATCTGCTATACATCCTACCTAACTGTTTTTAGAGATAGAAACATGCACAGTCAGGTTTTAGGTTTGTGACTGCACACTTAGCCCATAAAGCAAATGAGGTATTTTTTATTGTGATTCTGCCTGTGTTTTATTAGGAGCGTTTTCATTGCCCTAGAAAAACCTTTGCCTAATACTGATTCAAGATTCAAAAAAACGTTATTACTCCCAGAGGGAAGTTTTGTATTTGCCTTGATACAGCTGATCTCACTTCAAAAAGCAAGAAACAAACCACAACCAGGAAAGATGAACACCAACACAAATACAAAATACTCAATACACAAATACCAGAATACACAATATGAAAAGAGATGAGGGAGGGGTTGTACAGTTGGATGGCAACAGGCGGAAAAGATCTCCTGTGTCTCTGTGGAGCACTTCACAGCGATCAGCCTGCCGAACGTGCCCCGACTAGACGGAGGAGCACGTGCAGTGGGCTGGGAGGCAGTGGCGGATCTAGATGATGTCTCTCTAGATGCGCCCCTGGTGAGGAGGGGCCGTCCAGGACTGACAGGAGTTTGGACAGCATCCTCCTCACAACTACAAGCCTGTTAATCTAGTCACCTGTTGTGGAGCTGTGCTTGAGTGTTATGTGGACATCAGTGCTGAGGTGTGCTCTGAAGCATCATAAGACTTTGTCTATAACAGCCTTGTGAAAAGTTAGATTTAAAGCAGACAGGTGGTGCAGCCCAAGACAGCAGGTCAGAAGGATACTGCATGTGTGCCCCGGGAGTTGGCTGTGTGTGTGACAGAGAGAGAGTCAGAGAAAGAGGAAACCAAAAGAATGTGCAGGCCTGTTGGTGTAAGTGTGTGTCAGCAGGAATGTACGAATGTGTGACTGAGTTGCATGATCTGTCAGTGGAGCGGCTACAGTACATGTGTGTTTGCCTTAAGTGCTCTGAAGGAAGGGGCATGGAGCCACGTATCTGGTTGTCATGTGCCACAGGGAAATGCCTTTAAAGTCAGTCACTCAGTGCAGTACAAAAGGAATGGCTGACAAATGTCTACTAAAAGCACAACCAAACATTCATTACGCCTCACGACTGCTTTCTGCCCACACGAACTGTAAAATATCGTGTAGATGCATTCATCTATATACATATATTTATATATTTATATATATATATGAGTACAATTTGATGCCAAACAAGAAAGTCTGGGCCCATTGTCATGTACAGTATCTGCACACACACTTGTGGTACAACCCCCTCCTGTCTGATCCGGTTTTCATCTTCAAAACATTACCAGGCATTTTAGCAGAGTAAATATGTTGCATATGATGTGTGTGAAATTAAGAAAACATTCGCAGGCTAAGCATGTGTGTGAATGGTACTTTGGTATTTGCTGCCTGCAAGCTTATTACCATCTGAAGGATTTTTGAGGAGGAGGGTTTGTGTGATGGTTCGTTGACACAAACAGCGACACAGTAGTTGCATTCTTCTCCTTTGTGTTCAGAACTTTGACTGAATACAAGTCCACACTGGTAAGAGCTAATGTAGGGGGCCACAGGGGGCACGAGCGTGTGTGTGGTCTCTTGTGCATTGAATTGTGTATGTGTCTGCGTGTATGAAGAGGTTAAAGACTGAGGTTTGGGGTCGCTGATGATAAGGATTAAAAGGACTGCTAAACTGCAAAGGGGCGAAGCTTCATAATACCGACTTACATCTCAACAAGCCACAAAGATACGCACACAACCTCAGTGGAACTCGCATATAATCACTCACGTCTGCAGACATCCGCATACTTACACAAACTTTGGCTTTTTCGCGTTAAAAGGAGCCATTTTCCCACAGCACAGCCCTGGTCCAAGTTAGCACAGGGGAAACGTAACAGGATAGAAGATAGGGCAGAGAAAGAGCAAGAAAAAAATAGACAGATTGAATGGGAGGGCGAGGAGGATGGAATGAAGGGGCGACACAGACTGAAGTATTTCAAATCTTAGAAACCATGAGAGAAGTTTGATTGCATGCCAAGACTCTCCCTCTCTCCACTGTAATGTGGCATTTGTCAAGAAGACCAGCTGAAGCAAACCATGTGAGGCACGTTCCCCAGTGAACTGGGGAGCTCTGTGTGTTTTTTAACTTGTGTGTGTGTGTGTGCGTATAAGCCAGAGGGTACGAGAGAGAGAGCAGACTCCTGGCTTTTCAACACTGTTAATGAAAGAGACAAGAGGGGAAAAATCATTTTCAATATCCTCTTATTGCATGCGTGGTTTCCTAGCTTGCATCGTATGTGCATGTGTGTGTAGATATAGAGCTGAATACTTGATGTATAAGGAGCGGCGCGGGGTCTACTCTGTCACCCCACACCAGATTATGTTTCTTCCATACTGTACATTATTCACACACACACAGACACAGATGGCCTCCAGAGGAGGTAGTCATCGCATGAGTTTAGGGCCACAGGGTGTAGGTGCACAATAGAGAAATTACGTGTTTGGACATTTTGAATAGCGAGTCATTGAGATGTTTCCATATTCTAAATGGGATAAGACTACATGCCACAACATCACAGAGGCCTACTGAACCTGATCGTCCCATACGCAGCGGGAACGTAGCTGATATTATCTCTGTTTACATTTTAGTGACAGAAAATGATGATAGAGCAGTAATAGCGGCAGCTTTGAGGTAGGCACATATAGAGACACGGAGTTGACAAGGTGGGAATATTTAGACGTAGAGAACAGGAGAGAGGGAAATTTGAGTGATGTTGGGGATATTATGCACACATTATTAAAAGACAGTAAAAGAAATGAAAGAAAGCAGAGTCTGGTTTATGGAAAAGGATCACAGAGAGGGAGAAACATGTCTGCCCTACATCACATCATTCTTATATATAGAGCTGTGAAAAAAAGTTTTCTTTCTTTCTGATTTACTTAAAAAACAAAGTAAATGATGATTTCAATAATATCTCACATTACTGTACTACGTCTGTAGTCATTAGTCAGTTTCAGTCAGTCATTACCTGTTTCATATGTACATGCAGCCACAGACGTGAGCACAGTGTGTGGTAATGCATAATATTTATGTAATGTGAATTTCACTTGCCTCTATTTCCATAATAATTAAATGTAACATTTCTTTAATGGTGTCCAGGAAGAGTTAGCTGTTTACAGCTAATGGGAGTGCAGAAAAACAGAATTCTTTAATGAAAACGTAATGTAGGTGTGTGTTTTTGCTTTTATTGGGTCAACCTACCATACCATGATGATGTGAACAGAATGCTGGAGAAAAACCCCACGGACAAAGGGATTTCTCAGTATAACATAAACATTCGTATTATGCCCTTGCTTGCCCTGTCTTTGAATGTTTACTTTACAGTAGCTCTTAGAAACATAGCTTTTGTGCTATTCCACAAAGAAAATATCAGCCACATCTCGTACACGTTTGTTTTTATTATGACATGAGCTTTTCTTCACAGTGAAACGTAATAAACCCCAACTTGTAATCCCCAAAATGAAATTCTGTCCTTGAGTGTGTTCAGGTATCTCTTTGTTGACCAGGTACAGTAACCTGTGGCATTATGCAACATCAAGCAGCAGCGACATTATGACTTTCAAATCCCCAATGTAGACATCCTGTCTGCACAGCACCATTGCCATGGTTACCCCGACTAAACAAAGAGAGACCAGCTGTACAGACGAGGTCATGTCCGCCACTCACTGATCTATCCCAAAGGCCTGGACACACACACAAACTCACACATTAGATATACATATATTACACGTTTATTTATACATTTCAGCATTTCCTTTACTTAAATGACTTTGCTATTAAAATCACAGTCACATAAAATCTCGTGTAGCACATAGACATGTATTTAAGGACTTACAGTGGATGCACACATGTATTAGTGCCACTGTTGTGATGTGTAATGATGAGACATAGAGGGTCAGTGCAGTGTGTGAATGATGATCTGTATTGCAGTATTGGAGGGGCTGACCACACATCACCTTCCTCTCTGTCTGAGCAAGTTTGTATGTGTGTCGCCTTGTGGGAACTTCAGGCCATTCATCATGTCTGTCTGTGCTCCCCTGCCCTCTGACATCCATGTTT
The DNA here is from genome assembly GCA_032270685.1 of Microctenopoma stevenorrisi. Lineage (NCBI taxonomy): Eukaryota > Metazoa > Chordata > Actinopteri > Anabantiformes > Anabantidae > Microctenopoma > Microctenopoma stevenorrisi. The sequence continues at coordinate 12,254,089 of JAUMTR010000025.1, read as the reverse complement.
ACCTTCGACATGTGTGCCGGCTGTCCGGCCGGTAGGTATGTTATTATGTCAGGGCCCAGGCATGCTCCACCCTTCTCCTCCTCCTTCTTCTTTGAGGTTTTGTCAATGGAGGGCTTCATCACATGGAAATCCATGCTTTGTGAGTCCTTGTTCACTTTAGTACTGTACCGTAATAACAGACTTTTACCTGGGTCAAAACAGCAAGCGAACAGTCCAGAGATGTTTGGAATAGTCTGTTTCTGGATTGGATGTTGCTCCATTCAGCTACTGCATGGTAAATCTAATCAAATTTACATTATTTGTATAGCAAGTTTGAAAAATTCAACAATAATACATTAAACAGATAATAGGACAAATAAACATATAAATTCCCATTTAATAAAATATAACACACACATAAGTTACAGACAGTAGAAAATACACAAGTAAAAACTGACAATAAAAAAACAATAAGTAAAAGTAGTGTGCCAATACAGATTATATTACAGATATATTTTTGTTTTATATTTCCAAATGTTCCTCAAATCGTGTTATCTGCTTGGACTTCACTCTGTAACAATTGTGTCTTGAACTTGCTTCTCTCAGATTTTGGCTGCTCAGCTATTTGAATTATGGTTGTTTGTCATCACTACTTATTTTTTATTGCCTCTTACATCCACAGAGTTTGTTTTTTCGGGCTACCATTGGCCCTCCTGCTAAATCTAAACTTGTGTCCTGTACAGTATAAAAAGCTCCCTAAGTTTTGTAAAACTGGGACACAGATGTAGACACATCTTTTTCTCAGGTATGTTAATTGTTCAGCTGCTGTCATAATGGAAAGCATTTGTGAGCCATGGAGTGGCTGGGTGAAGTATCATTGTCTTCTAAAGTCAGTGTGTGAGTGACTGGTAGGGAACTGTATTATGAAGCTGATCTTGGACTGAAAGATATGTTGACACCAAAAAGACATTGGTCAAATACAGAAGTTTTTGCACGTGTATGTGTTTAGTTAGGCAGACAGACAGAAATAGAAGATTCTTTCCACAGACAGAGAGAGCTTCTTATCCTAATCTGAAAACTGACATTGTGACGATGGGAGGAATGTGACACACAAAAACAAAAAAGAGTGCAGCGATTGACAGCTGAAGGAGAAGACAGGGAGGCCATGTCAAGAAGACATTTGGTAGACATGCATGTGGAGCCTGCTTTCACCTTTGTACTGTTAACTAGAGTGAAACTACTCTCTGTACTACTGACTAAAGTATTAAAGAGCAGTAAATGCTATCTCTGCTTTGTTTGAACTATCTCTTGGTGGGTGGAAGAAGGCCTGGAATTTATCACATACCTAATAATTACTATCACAGGAAATGGCCCTGAGGAAGTAGGTGCAATAGCCCTGCTAATTAGTTTCAGTCGTAAACACACATGCATGTGCCCATACGTGTGTGCGCACACACAAAGCTAATTAGTGTCATTTGGCTGCTGTAGAAGTGGTAGGAAGCCCTATCTGTTGGGTCTTTGGTAGACTAACACCCAAGATCACGCAGTTGAATTAATCTTAGGTCTAATTGGTTGGAAATCTCAAGCATTAACGTGTAAACGGGTGGATGACTGATTAGGTGGGCCCTGCAGTCTTACAGAGACATACAGATAAATAACATTACAGACTCAAGAAAGCCCTCTGGAATGGAAGGGTGAAACATCGTCAAGAAACCAAACAAGCCCAGTTGCTTTGGATAAAACCTTTTTGAGATGACCATGACCTGGATGACTGAGAACCTTCACACAAACATTAGAGATGGAGCATTAGGGGTTAACTGAATGCGCAAAGACAGTGTGCAACAATGAGAGATTATAGAAGAGAAGAGGGCGGGTGATTTTAAAAGCAGCTGCGTGTAATATGTTGTCGGTTGTGCTGTGTTGTAAAACAGCCATTAAAACAGTGGCTTAGAGAAATACCCTCATGGTTTACCAATATGAGCACATGAAATGCTGGTATACCCACACAAGTGAGTCAATGGGGCTTACTGGCATATATTCACACACTGTAAACACCTCAAAGCCTCTGTGGTTGGCACACACACACACACACACACACACACACACACCTATGCTCCAGCTCCTGTTTTTCTCCTCTGTGTCTTCTCTGGCTACATCTGTCTGTCTGTCTGTATCTGTGTTTATCCATTTGTATTTTTCTATCACGTAATTTACAAATTCATTTGCAAATGTTTAATGACAGATGGGCAAGGACTTTCTTTTGCACCTCCGTCCAAAGTTTTATTTCACACATCCGGCTAGATGACATTGTTGCATAAAGCCCTCAGTAATGGCTTAGTCTTTCCAACCGTCTGTCGGCTTGACTGGAGTTTTATTGGACCCCGCACCTCTTCTAGTGTTGCTGAGATCGTTCCCAGTAGGTTATAATGGAGAACAATAGTGGAAAGTGCCACTTCCCAACACTCAGCTGCTCCAATTCTGCACACCAGTCAGCATACACCACAGCAGCCCCTGGCACTCCTGGGTTGTGTATGTGTCTGATCTGGTTAATTCAGGGATGTAGAACCAAACTATAATTATCATTATGTTCTTCTCGGCAGTGGCAGGAAACAGCCCGAGCAAGTTTGGATGAATGTGTATATCCTTGCTGTGTGCACTGAATGTGTTTATTTGCAGAGGACAACATGTGCATGCATGAATTTGTCTTTTGTGTGCGAGCGTTTGATTATGTGCACATACAGTAGGAGCGATGTTATGGAGAGTGAAAGATAAGCAGATCGTGCCAGCGGCTATGTGATGACTTTTCCTGCTCTTGTTTTGGACTTGCTCTTATTCATTCCGTCTCTGCTAAATGGAGACATATTGGAAACATGACTGTTCTCTCGGGGGCCAGTGGGTATCCAGAGTTTAGGACTGGCAAGGAGAAGACAGGACAAGAAATGAGAGGAGAGTGGGAGAAAAGGAAATGAAAGAAGAAAGCTGGAAAGAGAATAAGAAGAAAATAAAAATTGATTCATGAGAGAGAGAGAGAGGGTCACTAGAGTTAAGCTCACCACTAGGATTTCAAATCTCATAAAGACAAAAAGTACGTTTGCCTTGTTTGCTTGTGGATCGAAATTACACTTCACAAGCAACACCGACACCGTTAACTTTCACCACAGCAATAAAATCTTTGTCCCTATTTCACGATATCAGAGTTGATGTCCAAGAAGAGGCAAGGCAAAACAGTGAAAAAAGAACGAGAGTAAAACCCAAAGTTTATTTGGAGCAAGCGTCACATTGATTCAAACTGGCAACCACCGCATCATTTTTGTAGTCCTTTAAAACTCTTTCTTTAAAACTACTAGAAGGCCTTCGAGTGGGAGTACAGACTGTGTAAAGACAGAAATGGTCACCGCTAAACAAACAACATAGGAGTCTTGCAGAGACAAGAATGGCTAGAGGGAGTGTGAGCAAAGACATCGGCGTAACTTTCAGCCTGTAAACGAAACACACAAGATCGACAGTGTCAGGAACGGTGCTGAGTTATAGTGGAAATAGTTGGAATGAAGTATACTGAGGATTAATGTCAGTACATACATTACTGTAATGATGCAGTATGAGATAAAACAATAACTATAGTTTCATGTAGTCCAAAATTTCCTTTTTTTTTCAGTTCGTGTATAATATATATTTATAACATACATGTTACTAACTTTCTTGATGGTAACAGTTTACTCACTTCATAAATATTACAACATATTTTGATTCGCCTGATCAAAAACTGTTGTTTGTCTCTTTCACACTGTCAAAGAGACAAAAGGTAGGAACCTCACACTGTCGATCACTGCACTGTTTTTGGTGTCTTCACTTGATACAGTGTAGAGACAGTGAGCCAAAACATTATGCTATGATGAAGTGAATAATATTGATTATGACAAATGTCGGGGTCTGGAATATATTAGATGGTAAATGAACATCTGGTAGTTGTAATCAGCGTGTTGGGTCTGCGATTAATGGACAGGTGTAAAGACTTGAGAAACTTAGACACAAGCCAAATTGTTATTGGGTCAAAGCATCTCCTAGATGTCAGGAACTGGGTCAGCAGCTGTGAGTGCAACTAAACACTGTAGAAGCTCTCACATAACTCATATTCAGAATTAACAAGAAAGGGCTCGAGTGTAAATAGGCAAAAAAAAAAAGCAAAACACGCTTCAAAGTGTTCAGGGTTATACGTGCGATGATCTCCCACTCGTATTGAATGCGTTTGTGCTTTCGCTGGGGCCAAACACTCAGTTAATCTTTCCATCCTTGGTTGGCACAGGTCAGACATCAGACATCTGATTTGCTGCTGAACTATTTCCGACACATGTGAGATGCCTGCACTACATTATGCAAATGCATCATCATGCAGCTACTGTATATCATCAATATTGCAATACAGCCAAATCTTCATTTTTACTGTGACTGATGTGACTTATGGCACAACCCCACACGTGGAAGTATTTAAACAATCACATAAAAATCAAAATAACAACAGTAAAATCTCAAACACACACACACACACAGTAATATACTGCTTTTCACATATTTGACATATCTCTGGCCCATCTGAGCCACGGGTCTCTGGGTTCAGCATTTACTGAAATCAAATGTGTGTGTTTGGCCTTGGGTTACACACTCAATTCAATTAAAGAAATAGTACGCACACACACACACACACACACACACACAGAACCTCACATGGGCACAGATCTCTATTAAGTTAAAAAAGAGAGTTGAGTGTCTTCTTCCATCGCGAGGGCTTTTATGTGATAAGATCGGCTCGGGGTGCTCTCCTATGCAGGATTCCTGAGCACATCAAACAACAGTAAACCACATCACAGACGCAGGAAGAGCTCAGCTCCATTAGCCAGCCCATAAAGAACATGTGTGTGTGTAACAGGAGAGCTATGCTAGCGACTACAAAAGGTTTACACACACATTGGACAAACAGTGAGGTATGCAGTCCCCTGAAATATTCACAAATGCAAAAACTTTGAATGTAAGCATGTGGCTAAAGTGGACAACAAGGACTTTGTCATTGTTAATAATTCTTATTGTAGTTCTTGTAAGCACATAATCCTGGAAATCCTAGAAATGCACAACTCAACTGCACACATTCTGCATATCCATCATTCCAACTGGGTTTTTGGTTTAAAGTAATGGTATAAAAGGGGCACAAAGACTGGGCTGGAATAATGGTCTGGGAACCTGAAAATAACGCAACTCTGTTTGCTGACCAGATGGCAATCATTAGCTTTATTAGTACACAACTGGTGCAGACATACCCCCAAAGCACAGATGCACACATACTAATCCAACACTCGCTCTGCAACTGTAGCACTGGTCTATCTCTTTTCTTTCTGTCCGCCTTTACCTTCTGCAGAAAGGGATGTCTCTCTTATGAGGTGTTCAGTGACAAAACGCCAAAGGAGACACCCAAATACAGCAAGAGAGAGACAAAAAGGCTAAGAGAGAGGAGGAGACAGGACGGAGAGGCAAGAGGAGAATAAAGTTGAGCCAGATTGCATTTTTCTTACATTTATTTGAAACAGATCTTTACTGTTACAGCTTTCCAAGCCACAGGCTGTGAGATATCACCCTCCGCTCAGGCTCCAGAAGATCTGATTCAAACTCTACTATATGTCCATCAGTCACTGTGACTGGCCGTGCTCTGCTATGACAGGATATCTTAATCATACGCTTTGCAGATGTGAGTTAAGAACAAACATGAGAAATATATGAATTGCATGTTTAAAACTACACTGAATACTGGTAGATTTAGGAAAGTAAGTGGTTGTATACTTATAATGTAGATGGACACAAATTTGTCTGATGGAAGGGTGAAACTGAGACACAGGGCCCACCCAGCTTTCTGCTAAACCACCCCAGTGTCTATTAATCCAGAGGATTAGGCTGCCTGCTAGCATTACAGGCAATCCCATGCCAGTCATCAATGGTTTGCACACTGAGGTTAACATTCACTGTAGGGATGATCATACACACAGAGAAGATGCCAGCATGGATTTAACATGCAAATGTTGCTGAGACTGAGTTGTGTGTGTATTTAGGATATTTAGGAGGTTAATGGTAGCACAGCTCAGATGTGTGGTGAGTGGCGAATGGCGAGGGGGTGTTCAGAGACGAGTTATGCACTATGGCAGGCCCTAATTGCTTGCGGCTCCTGTTGTGTGTTTGGCTTTGTTTGAGCATGTCCAATATAACCAGTCGCAGGGGAGCCTCTGCCAGAGCAAACATACACACACACAAACACAGTGCTGAAGCATAGAGAAGACTTTTATGGCGCTGAAGACTTCAGTAACGCGACACCTAGGGCAAACACTGAGTAATAAAGCAATTGCGGCACATTGTTTAAAACCTCCTCCTGGCATGGTTTGTTTATCAGACACAGAGTGTCTCAGTTTCCTGACATCAGTGTCATGACACTTTGGGAGCTTGGTGCACGGAAAAAAACACATGTGCGTGCAGACAGACACACTGGCAACAACAGTATACCAGCAGGATCAACACCGAATGCATTCATCCACGTTCACGCAGAAACACAAGCCCACGTGTGTTTGCACGCACAGCAGCACAACAGACATCTTGACATGTTGGGCGCAGTGTGTTTTGTGCTGGTGTTTTCGTTTGATTTTGACTGCATGACTGCAGATAAAAGAATAATAAACATTTCTCGCTTGCTCACTCATATTCCTCACGTGCTCGTCACCTCCTTTTTAAGTTGATGTTCTGTGACACGGACATATTTTCATGTCAAAATGTTTGTCCTTGTGTCATTACACAGCCCATCAAAGTGTTTTATTTTCTCCACTGCATGTTTTGCACAAAAACATTAAAGTGTAGCTGGCAAAAGGATCTGGACTTATAAAAGAATAAAGTTTTTTATTACGTCTTCATCTAGCCCAGTGCCATCCTCTACTTTATTCTTTACTTTACTTTACTTTGCTTGGCAGACGCTTTTATTCAAAGCGACTTACAAGGAGCTAGCGCTGGGTGTCTGGC
>JAUMTR010000025.1:12226232-12246966 GCA_032270685.1 Microctenopoma stevenorrisi | reverse complement strand
CGCTGGGTGTCTGGCTCAGAGACACACCTGGTAGGAGATGGACTAGGAGTCAGACAGGGTTCGAACCCACAACCTTCGGCATGCCAGTCTGACGCCTAACCCATTGAGCTACTAGGCCGTTATTAAATATGTTTCTACCCCGAAGTCCAGGAATACGCAAATGCACAATCTCTGTTGTAGCAGAGTAACAGTGGCAGGAGATACATACTGTAAACACCATGTTTACAATATTTACAGTTCAATCTCACACACCTAAATAAATCTGTACATGCATACAGATAAAGAAGGGGTTAGAGGAGGTCCAGGACTATATTTAGTCAGCCAAGTTACTAAAAGTTAACACACGCAGTGTTCACAGAGAATTGAAAGATATCCTGTATTTTAACTGCAGGTTAATTGTGATTTTATTGTAGTTCAATCAGTTCAATTTAATTGGTATATAAGTTGCGCCCCATCAATAGAGGGCGCTGGGGTAGCGCCCCACCAGTCTCACATGAAGACAAGAATCAAATTGACTAATTTAAGAAAAATATTAAAATACGATCTATATATCATAAAGCCCTTGAGTACTGCGTATAATCTGTATTGATGAGTAGTTTAAAAATGTTTTCTCTCTCATTTACCACAACTGAACTGTGGTGGGATGTATTTCCTGTTCCTTTAGGGCGCAAAAATCTTTGCTGTAGACCAACACTATAACTGGTACATGCGCACTGGAACCCCCTGCAATACAGAGACCACCCACAAGAGCAAGGTTACAGCTTCAGACCAGAACTTCAACCAAAGTTCACTGTTGCGCTTGTGTTTTGGTTGCAGTCAGCCAAAGCAGTTTATTAAAATACTGACTGTTTCACAGGAGAACCCCACAGATATAAAAAGGAAACAACTAACACAGTGTACATAGTACAGAGGGAGATGCTGTGAGAAAATAACGAGACAAAGGGAGTGAGGAATAGGGACTAAAAAGCACCCTAAAGATGTTTACAACCACAAATGAACTTTCTTCGTGTCGTGTCTTTTCATACTTCTGACTTCTGATTCCTTTGTCCTGGCTTACATCCAGCAAATGTGACACAAAAGAGACACTTTTTTACATTAATTAATTACGTATCTTTTGTTTAGTTTTCCTGTCTGGTTTGGTTTTTAATCTTGTGAGAGGTGTTCGGCCAGCAGTGCCTGCATGATTCACAGTCCAGATGCTCACAGGTGAACATCTCCTGCTCTGGGAGGACAACGTGTTAAGGGTTAAACCTGTGTGAGGGACTGCTGTACAAGGACTGTCTGTCTATTAGTGCTTTGTAACACATTGAGAACAGTAGATAAAAGTAATAAGTGCTCTAACAATTTCGAAAGTCACCAAAAGTCACCCATAATAGTAGCTATATTTGTCGCTAGTTGTTTTTTTGATGCTAGAAGGGTCGCAAAGTTGGTAGCACTGTTTTTTCACCTGTCTTTTCTGTCAGCTGTCAGGAGAAGAACGAGTCTGGATTCAGACAGGTACAGATTTAAACACATTTTCCTGATAAAGTGAGAAAACACGAACAGACTAGCAGCTACATGTAAAATGCTAACAGCTACGTTTTCCAGTGATTATCGATGTGAATATCGCTATGCAGCTTGATGAAAGCTACAGGATAGAGTACAATGAGATGAGATTTTGAGGAGGGGGACAAAAAGGACCCATTTTGTGTAAGATGATAGACTGCATTATATTCTGTGGTGTGTTTGAGCTTGTGTTGCGTGGTCATGATGAACGTGATGATATGTGGTTAGAGTGCATCTGAACTCCGACTTACAATAGTGAGCCCCCCAAAATAATTATTTCACCAGGCGCCACTGTGGTATATTGAGAAGCAGCTGTAGCAACTGCTGAGACTTATACTTCTTTTGGCAGGAAGCTTCAGTCATAAGAAGGTGAATCAAGGTTTAACTAGTAGTTCTAGGCTACCCTGGTCCTAGAGAACTGCAGCCCAGCTTGTTTTCCAATCATCTTTGCACTTAAAGCTTCTCATTGGCAGAACATGCCTGATCCAGGTAATCAACACTTTCTGCACTAACAGCTGTAAGTGCAGGTATGGTTGAAAAACAGGGCTGTGGCTCTCTAGGACCAGGGTTGCCAGCCCTTGTTCTAGTATTATAATTGTCTTACTATATTTGTGGTAACACTCATTGACATAATGCATTACGCAACCTAATTACTACCACAACTGAAGATCTAAAAATAACCCTAACCTAAATCTAAGTCTAACCCTAAAACCTAGTCTTAACTCCCAAAATGGGAATTGTGAGAAATATCCTCACAAGAATGGTACTGAAGCCCAAAGAGTCCACACAAACAAGTAGACATGCCTGCACACACACACACACACACACACACACCGGCACTCAAACGCATAAAATAGGGGCAGATACATAAAACTTTGTCTGTCTTGTCCATACATACCACAGAATGATCATTTTAGACCTAAAACCTGGAAAAGGAAATACACTAAATGTAAGAATAGCCAACAAAAGTACTGAGTAGGAGTCATTGTTAAAATATTGTGTTGTAATCTACTAAGGGAGCTGGCTTGGCTGTGTGTGTGTATGTTATCTATGTAGAAATCAGTGAATCTGTCAACAGCGTCTGACTACACACTAGCACTGGTCTCTTTATTAAATACTAGACATATGCTGGAATTTATGAACAGGTGTGGGAGGGCCAGCCGATCACTTACCACAGTGCACGGCCTGTGTTTATGTGTAAATGTTGTCTTTAAATCAGTTTGTATTTTTTCGCATATTGTGAGATAAAGCAGACTGCTGATTAACAACACACGGACTAAAGGAAACTGTACTTAGTCTAGCGAGAGGCTGCCAGAGGCAGGGAGCAGAAAGGTCAAGGAGTGAGTGTTCTTTTTGCTGCCGTGATTACAAGGCACGTGCTTTTGCTGTCTCATGCTTGCATGCATGTGTATGTGCACTTGTGTTCAGAATCGTGGCTTTAATTTTCAAACTCTTGTAAAATTTCTAAACACGCACTCGTAAGAAAAAATGCCATTATGACATAGTATAACACTCTTACACGAACCCAGTGTCGACAGCTATACTTTACAAATAAAGGTATGTCTATTGTGAATCCACACCAACTGTTGACCAAGAAAAGGCAGTGACACAACAGGCTCAGTGTACCAGAGGCATCATCTGTCTACACAAGCTTCAACGTACAAATTACCAAGATTACAGAGCGGTGTTGGTGTCTCTGTATCGGTGTATGTCTCTCTGTTTGTGTGTGTATGAGAGAGACGCGAAGAGCGGTAGAGAGTGTGTGTGTGTGTGTGTGTGTGTGTGTGTGAGCATGTGTGTATTCTTCCATCTACCTATGTTTCTACTGCGTGCTGTTGTATCTCACCGTGTTTAATAATGGAACCCATGACTGTAGTTTTGTGTGTGTGTGAACGTGCATGTGTCAAATCAACTACAGGCACATACCATCCGAGATTAAAAAAACTTTATTAATCCTAAAGGAAAATAATGTTTTGCATGTTTAAGTAGCTCTACATTCAAACAGAAAAAAAAGATTGACTCAAACACTAAATGCTTAATGTACCGAACAGAAGTAGATAATAAAAATAATCAAAATTAATAATTGGTAAATATTATATAAATATTGATCACATGCAGAAAGGAGAGGAGTTGTACCATTTGATGGCCACAGGCAGACAAATCTCCTGTGGCACTCTGTGCTCCACAGAACAGTCTCTGAACTGGCTGAACGTGCTCCTCTGTCCAGTGAGGGATTATTCAGTATCAAGAAGAGTTTGGACAGCATTCTCCTCTCAGATACAATGTGTAGAGTGTCCAGCTCCACACCAAGAACAGAACCAGTCCTCTTAATTCATTTGTCCAATGTGTTAGTGTCTGCTACCACAGCAAGAAAATGACACTGGACACCACAGATTCATAAAACATCCACAGCATGGTGCTGCAGACATGAAAGGACCTGAGCCTCCTCAGAAAATATGGACAGCATGGGGGCTTTTTGTACAGAGCTGTTGTTAATTGACTAGGTGCACACCCTAGCACAACCTTTACCTCCTCCCCTGTTTAGAGGGAGGGGGATTTTCACCCTGAATACATCCTAAGAACCACATAGTCATCAGTGAACCTCTGACACCACAGTGTCAGACATACAGTTCTGCAGACACTGGGGTACTAGAGGCAGCCAGAGAGATAGTCCGTAATCAAGGATATCATCATGTCCACCAGCATGTTATTTCATTTCTGTCCGTATGGTAATGAATGAACTGGAGAAATGGCGGAGATGAATGATGCCATTAATAGGAATCAAGCAGGACTTTTTCCACATGCGAGGAACTCTAATGTTTTGCAGAACACCATAACTGGGAAGCACAGCTATACCCTGGGGTATAGGTCAGGTCCTGCAGCTTTTGTGGGGTGAAGCCTGTTCAGCTCTCTCCTCACCTGATTTGCTGAGAATGGGGGGTGGGGGAGAGGTCTCCGTTGTAGAGCTGAAGTGCAGGTAGCTCTGAGGCCTCAAATCTATTGTAAAAAAAACAAATTATTCAGTCAGTCACCTGGCCAATGATGGACCTATGCCCCTTCACACCTCCCTCTGCTGCTGGAGGCTCTGTTCCAGTTTCCTCCTGTAGGCCTCCTTTCCCTCTTTGATCCTGACAGAGAGTACCCCCTGTTTTGTCATTGTTTTTGTGGGTGAATGAGCGTGTACACAGAAATTAAAGTATGTCTTTACAGAATTATATGGGAAACATATACAACTAGAGCAGGGGTGCCCAATATGTCGGTAGAGGTAGTGCGGGTAGATTGCATGCTGTTGAAAATATATCAGCCGCATGTTGATTGAGGTATAGAGCAGCCTGTCGGAATTTCCCCTAATCCAAGGGTCACCACACATGTAAGAGCTACAGGTGGATAAGGTGGATTTACGCACATCAACATCTGTAGCTGATGATGAGATGTGACATTACAGGCTGACAGTCGGCTGAAGTCGATCGCTCACAGACAGCTCTGGAATTTACTCACAGGTGGGAAGTACCCCCATCATTTGAAGGTCTGCTTGAGGCTGGTTACTGTGCAACCCTGGCCAACTGATCTGATCTAATTGATCTGTTTAAATATACAACAGACCTGTCCAGACCTCAGCGCCTCTAATCACTACCGCCAACCTCACCTAGCCCACTGTGTATGTGTGAAAAAGAGAAAGAGAGCGAGACCGTCTGGCTCTACGTCTGCACTTCTGCTTCCTTCATAATTTCTTGCTTTGAATGCATTTTCCTTCCACACTTTAAAGCATTTTCAAGCTGGGCTAATGAAGTCTATATAAGTTAGTATGTGGTCAGAGTGTGTTTGTGTAGCGGACTGTAAAGAAAGCAAGTGGTTCCTGCTGCTTCATCACAAAGCAGAGCAGCTCGGGCATTTTTATTTTTCTATATTTTACAATCCTTCATTAAAAAAATACTATTAACCGAGGTTGGAATCACAGTGTTGGTCATTATTAGCAGATGTGTGTGCATATGTGCTCAGCCTCAGCTTTGTACATGCAGGTGGTGAGGTGGTACCTAAGGACACTCGTACTTTATTGATTGAGTAGTTTTACTCCACTGTATTCATTTTGAAACTATTATATAGTTTATATATATATATATATATATATATATATATAGTTTAAGCCTTTACACTTTTACATGTATTTGTGGATTTTTACACTGTAGAGTTATGTGACAATATTCTCTAAAAGTTTTTTTCAGATCATACTATTGCATCACAGATTTATTTATTGTTTACTTATGCATTTTGTAAAAAGGTTACAGTGCACAAACAAATATACTTTGTTTGTTTGGCACACTTTTCATAGATATACTGAATGTCATACTAATTGTTAAGTAATAATACACTATATATATTCCATTTTTTAAAAATATCTTTACATTAAAATTGTTTGTCACAACATTTAGTTATGGTATAGATTTTCTTTTATGAAAGAAACTTATTTCCGTACCGTACACACACATTGTGGGTATTGTAGTTCTCCAACTACACAGCTTTTATAATAGCTGAGGTCATGTGGCTGTAATTGGAAATAACTGTGATTGGCTGATGGAGTGTGGGGTGAATGTTAGTGTGACCTTGCGTGTCCTTTACACACTGACGGGAAATTGACTACTCCAAGCTCCAAAGAAAGCTATAATTCTGAGTGTAATACAGGCCAAAGGAGCATACACACATCTTCTCACTCAGTCATACATACACACTCAACTTGCACAGAGTAAAGTCCTAGCCGTGCTGTAGTAACCACATTAATTGGGTTGTGTAATTGTCTGGCAAAGCATTGTGGGAAACAGCCCATACAGATCTGTCCCTTTACCTCAAACTACTTTTTAAACATGGACTCCCCTTGACATGACAGTGCTATCCAGGAAATCGCTGAACATGTACGTATGTGTGTTTGAGCATGTGTGCATTAGTCTGAAATGGCCAGTATATGTGTGTGTGTGTGTGTGTGTGTGTGTTTCTATGGCTCCTTTAAGGAAAGCAAGTGTGGTGGCCTCCCATTCCACCTCATGTCGGCTGTGGTTCAACTGTGGTCCACCGCCAGTCCCTACATTTGGAACCCAGAGAAAATACACCAGGGGTACTCACTCCCACTGTTTTCTGGACCCATCTTTCATCGGTTTGTGTGTACAGTACGTGTGTATTTTGGGCTGGTGTGGGTCTTAAGTGTGTGCGTACATGCGTAATAGTGCGCCACTATGTTGTACTTTCTGCCCCTAATATTTTAAAACTTTTTGGCTCCCCGTCATGTGTGTGTGCGTGCTTTATTTCCAGGCTGCAGTTAGATGACCAGAGTGAGAGAACCCGTTCAGAAAACAGGAGAGGCAGGAAGAATGGGGAGAGAGGAAAGCAAGGCGGGTAATTGAAGGGTTCAGGGTAATACTTAGGCCAAGGATGGCTGTTTCAACGTGTTTGCATAACCTTCCTGAACTTAATATTTAGCCCCACTCTGGAATGAGTATAGGCTTTGACAGAGCCAAATAGAGAATGATAGAGGCAAAGCAAAGTTGAATGATAGAGAGGTACAGGTCCAAGGTGGAGGTGATGCCATTCTCCCCTCCAGTGAGTGACTCCTCTCTTTGATCAGTAAGAGAAAGGGGGTACAGAAGGAGCGATGGAATGAGAATGGAGAGAGAAGAAGACATCAGATTGTGGCGTCTTTCCTGTTTAAGAGACTAATGAACCGTTTGACGGGGTTATTTAATCATAGTTGAACACACTCAAGATAATACAGAGGCCCCGCATTTTAAATGATGCAACGCAGAAGGTATCGTCGGGTTACACTGCCCAGAGATAAGGCTTGACTGAAGTTCATCAACACAGACAGGGAACTGTATTACGTTTTGCATGTATCTACTTTGAGAGACTTGGTACACACACGTAGCTTCAAGTGGATGTGTTTTTGAGGTTCTTAGACTAAAGGCCAAATAAATACACCTATTGATGCTACGTTGGTCTGTGGGAAAATTATTTTACAGTATTTTGGACAATAAATGTTTTTGGTTTTAAACATAACTTTTGTATTTGCATTCAATGTGACTGCAAAATAACTCAATCTCCTTTGCCACATAGAGTTGAGTGCAGTTTTTTCAAAGTAAATAAAAAAGGGAAACATTGTTCAGATTGGATCAGACACAAACAAGGAGAGACATAACTCATGAGTGTTTATGCTGAGGCCTGAGTACGTTTTCTCAGCATGATGATTTGCACTGGTAATGTACAGTACAGTAAATGTGACAGTGTGTGTGTTCTTACAGTAGTGTGACTGGAGCAGTGTTACTCTTTCTGTGACCCTCACATGGTATGTCTGTATGTGTAGGTGCCGGTAAATGTGTGTGGTACAGTACAGCAGCCTGGCTTGTTTCTTGTGCCTTGGGGAGACGTTGTCAGTCAGGTGGGCAACAGCTGAGAGGGAAAATAACCTCCCCTTTAAGAGAGTCGTTGAAGTTCTCAGGTCAGAGCTCACCCGATTGGTTGAAGATGTGTATGCGTACCACGTTACAGACAGGTTGCAAGGTCTGCACATGGATTATGTTTTTTCTCTTGCTGATGTAAAAAACTCAGGTTACACAGGAAAAAGTATGGCCTTACACACAACTCCAGGCAAACACAGAGATACACAAGGTCATCTAAATGGGAAAAAGCTGCAGCTGACATCATAATTATTGTGCTAGGCCTCTTTTATTTATATGTCCTGTTTTTTACAACAGGAATCCACCAGTCACTCACTGATTCCTCAAAACACGATGCAGCTGTCCTGGTGCTGTGGAGACTTGCTGTCACTTGACATCCTGTCAGGCTGTTGGCAGCCTATACCTGTGTATAATAAAGGAATAGTTCAACATTTTAGGCATAAGAAGATTGAAGTCTTATGTCTGTGATTTGAATATAGCCAGATTCAGGGCCTGATTTGAAAGGCTTAGCATAAACAAGGGGCTGGGAGGGGTAGTGGTGCAGGTGTCAGCAGACAGTGTTAATCGAAGCAGTAATGATCGTTCTTTGCATTTTAATTTCTCTTGTATCGCTTAGTTTTACTTATAAACTTTTTTTTCTGTGTTGGACATATGTCATTGTTCCTTCTTTTTCAGGATATAAAGAATATAATACTCCTTCCAACATCTCTAAAACATTGTACTTTATTTGTTTAATCTCCTTTTCTGCATGTAAACCATCCAAATGTCCAAATATTTGCATTTAAAAGGAGTTAAGGGAAGGAGTACTGTATATTTTTGTTAGTTTTCAGATGACTTTTTCAACTCATATCTGGCTTTACTGCAGAGCACGATGCAATGTGGTGAGGTGCGGTCAGTGAGCAGAGGTTTTGATTTTGTACAATATCAACTGTCAATATCACTGTGATAATAAAGCTGGAGATATGCTCAGTCTCTTTACCGAGCTTATGTTTTTTATGTTTGTTAAAACACACCCGTCCTTTAATCTTCCAAACCATTTGTCTTCTCATGGGGTCGTGGAAGTGCAGGATCTTAGCTGTCTTTTGGCCACATGCAGTGTACACCCTGGACATGTAGCCAGTCTTTTACACACATTCACACCTTGAGTCTTCACTTGATTTAACATATTTGTCTTTGAATCCTGGAGTAATTAGAGATACACACACAGACACAGGGAGAACGTGCAAACTCAACTTATACCTTAATGCCACCCCTCCTTTTAAATATAGATTTTAAAAGATCAAGTTATACATTTTTTCTTTTATATGTTGTTTTTGTCTTCTCAACATATTCTTGCCTGAAAATAGTTTTGAGAAAAAGTGGGAATAACTCTCTTCATCTGAGTGGAGCTCACACTCACAGCCACCTGGTCTGTCTCGGTCTCTTTATTCTTCTCTGTTTGGGCCTCTCCGTGTCACTCCCCTTTCTGTGACAGAACGCAGTGGTGGTCGTCTGGTCCTGCTCATCTCTGGGAGCAGTCAGCCATCTCTCCTCAAACCTGCTCCTTCTCTAAACATTTAGCTAGTTTTGGCAGATTTGTTGATTTTTGTCCACTCGTATTTTCCTTCTTGTTGCTGTAAAACTGATACATACTCTTTCAATTAAACCACCCCCCCCCCCTCCCACTGGTCAGATCACTAGTGTGGGAGTGGGGGTGAGCAGAGTAAGTGGGTTGTATATTTTATTGCTGAAGTGAAAACACACACAACCTAGCCCATTTCTGCTAGAACCATCTGCTGTCATGAGGAGTTTTCTTGGGAGGTACAGCTCAAGGTTAGCATGTACATTTTAGCATTCTTGCTTGAATCAAAGGATTACACATGTAATGTCAAATATAACTGCTCGAGAAGGATATTAGCTTTGACATGACTTTCCAAACAAGACAGACATGCAGGTTTTATATGTGGTGGGTATGGATAAACCCTACCCTATAGATTACGATAAATAAAGGCTTTAATCCAGGCAAGCATACAGGAGGAAGTGGGTAATAGGTGGCTCTGGCATGTGGCTGCAGGTTATATGCTTCAGGTTTGCATAGAGCTGATCCTGTTGGAGGGAGCCAGAATTTGGACCTCAGAAAAAATACATTATACCCACGTTTAGAGTTGAAACACAAGTTTACCATCACAACTGGCTGGTTTTATGTTGGAAATGGACATTTTCTCTACCTCCTTAGTTGTAAATAACACAGTGTTACAAGGCCATAAATAATAGTGTCACACAACCATGCCCTATTTTCATGTCCTCTGCTTGCTCTCACCACAGGCCTCTAGTACTGCCTAGGCAGGGGCCCCCGGCCTTGTGCCGCACCTTCACACACTCACAATCAAGGAACAGCCATAAAATTCCTGTGGAATGTTTCTGCAGACCTGGAAAGTTAAGTGGTTGAAAGGCATGATCACAAACTAGAAGAACTCATAATAGATGTTCTGGGAACAGATATTAGAAGGCTCCCTATATTCTTGCTAACAAAATACATCACACATGCACATAAGGACATGAAAGAACACATGTCCACAGACAGGCAGATGCGCACACACACACACACACACACACACACACACACATGCACTTAGGGGCAGACAGTATTGATGGTTCCCTTGAGCATCGCATCGACGCATCTGTTTCTGTCCCACTGACTCTCCACACTCATAATTTCAAGTAAGTCATAACACAAATTATAAACACATATTCCTCAACCGTGACGCCTAGGAATAACATCATGGAGTGTGTTGAGCTGATTTAGGGTAGGTTGGGACTCTTAAATCTTTACCTTTGCTTCTTTCTTATTTTCATCCCCTCTCTCACGGAGCACAGGTGGCAGTTACTCTTGTCTAACACACACTTCTCTCTCTCCCGTTGCCTTCATCTGTTGCCATGTATTTGCTGTTTCTATTCTTGACTCAGTGGCTCTGTTCCCTCTCTCCTGCTTCATAGCAACAGTGTACATCACTTTACATCCTCTTGATTAGAATTTTGGTGCAAGCAAATGTCCGCGTGCGCCTTCATGTTCACTCTTGACCCTGTCTTAACTATTCGTCCCAAAGAAATTTGTCTGATCTGTCTCTCATCTGTCCTGTGACATCACAGTTCTTTGACAGCAGCCCTATCTTAAAGCTGTCTTCATCAAACTCTCCTCATTTTTATTCCCGTTGTCCTGAATTATCTCGTTCTGCCTCACATATCCTCTACTTCTATGTTTTGCATTCCATTTTCTTTCTTTCCATATCTCTTCTCCCCCCCTCCCCCCTTTTTCCCTCTCACCTCTCATTGCATGGTCATGTATTTCAGCCATTCATCTCCCACCTCTGTTGATCCAAATGTCTCAATATGTCCCAGGGACCATGAAAGTTCAATTGGAATCACATGTTGTAGCCGAGCTGAGAATTTCACCGCTTATAAATAAGATGTCAGTCCAACCTGCACTTTTTATAAAGTGCTGAATTTTCTCTCACAATCGCAAGACCAAATAGAAAGGCCTAGCTGTTTATGTGAGCATCATGTTTATCTTATCAGACAAAATACTGTTGTGTCATAGCAAAGGAGAAAAAGAAATCCAGGACCAGGATTTATTTGCCTTTTTATTGGAGCGCCATATGACTTTTCAGTGCACGGGGTCTGACTTTCATGAAGACTAATAACAAGCTCCTCATGATAAACTATTTCATTGTCGCCCTTTTAATTGGAAAGGAAATGAAGATTATCCTTTGTTTGTTCAGAGCACGCCAAGTCTAAGTTAAGCAGGGAGTGAGACAAGAAGGGGAGGAAAAAAGAGAGGCTTCACACACTAAAGATCAGCCAGCAGATATGATGCATACAAGCATTTGTCTGTGTGTGTGTGATAGATGAAACCTGTCTGCCAGATTTGTGTACACTGCGAGAGCTCTGTACATGGCCAAGGGCAAGGCCAAGTGGCCACTCAAATTAGATGTGATTAAATGCCGTAGTGTGATTCAGGTTCAAAGACTGTTAGTAATACTAATCAGCACAAAGACACAGACACACACACATCTTGCACACACAATCACTGATTGAGGATGTGGTAGACAAGGTTTAACAGGCTGGTTAATCATACAAATGCCTGTTTTTATTGTTTTAGGAAGACATCACTCAGCAAAATCCTGCAATGCTACTCAGAGATCACCCACCAGGAGACAACACTGTAATGTGCTGTGTTCATTTAAAGACAGGTAGTGACTTAGCTCGCGCTGAACCATGGTGGGGACTTTGGTTCGGTGATACAGTATCATTCAGTTGATCGAAATCTTCTGTTTGACAGTTGAAACTGGTTGTAACGAATGCAGGGGAGGTAGACAGCATCTTAAACTCAGTTTTGATTTTCTTCTTCTTCCTACAATTACAGAGATATCAGGTGTGATAAAGAACATATGGGAGTGTGTCACTGCAATACCTGCTGGAATCAACAAAGTATCACATCGTTATTATCTTTTTGTAATTAATCAAACACCAAAGTCGTGTCTTTCATGAGTTCATTTAGCAGAGACAACTTGATGAATGTGAGGGTAACAATCTTTGATTAAGTGGCTCAGTGGTGGCCAGAAAGAGATGGATCTGTGTTTGGTTTTTGTCAGATGCATTCGCAGATAAGATAAACCTCTCCTTTCAAACTGAGGTAGGGGTTAGGCACCAGACTTGCCCTGTGTTTCAACTTAGTTGCCCTAAATTTTCTAAAAATGGTTCAACTGTATCTTGTATCTATCCAAGTAAAGTATGCTTACGTTACTTGGCAGATAATGTGACAATATTATTCAGTGAAATAGAAAGATTAGTATAACTGTGCTACATTTTCTCTGTAATGCACATCTTTTTAAATGTGTCTTTGTGAGATAAGGTGCCTTTGAGGCTACTGGAATGATTCAGTGTTGTCAAGTTTCCATGTCTGGCAGTATGGTGTGAAGATTGCCATCCGAGTAGATTAAGGTTGTTAATGTGTCACATTGTTTATGAAGGGCGACACATTGTGCTGCATTCTTTGCCCATATATGACTGCGTACCTCACCTCTTCACTCTGATAAACACAGCTAAAGATCTAGTACTGAGGCAACGTTGTGCTATAGTGTAAAATGCATCCTTATGTTTATTAAATGCTAAATTAAATCAGATAAATGTAAAGGTTCATTTTTTTTTTTTTGTGATTTGCTCTTTTTTTTTTAATTGTTTTACTTACTATGAATGACTAGGGTAAGAGCTTGCTCTGGTCCAAGTCCTTTATAGGTTAATGTGTGTTCACAATGAAGTGAGCTTAAACAGGAGTAACAGTGGGAATGAAGCAAGAAAAGTGTACTTTGATTAATGGTGTGATTGTCTGCTCCAGTCTGTGTCGGAAAGCATAAGCATGCACATAAATGCTTACAAATAAATGTAAAACATGCAAGCACACACAAACACAGAGGCATATTAGAGGCCATCGATGGTAGAATCCAGATGTGGTGTGCACGTAATTGTACTAAAAACACTAACTGTGGAATAGCAGGAGAGCACGGCTTTATTCTGACTTCAGCGTGTTTATTTTCACAACAGAGTTTTTCTGCAGGGACCTAAATCATGTAATAAAAGCACAAACCACAATGTGGGATAATTGTTAATTAAGTCTAAACTGTATTTCACACCCGCCCCCCGTTTTATTTTACCCCTCACCTCACTCAAACCCACACATTACCTTACCATGGCATGTTCTTTCTTTCTCTCTCCTGCTTTGGTCATTCAGAGCTTTGTAGACACAGAAAAGCATGTTTAAATAATCTGCACTATACTTCACAGAATAAATCTAGCTTCTTGTGTTTCGTTATATTTATTCAGTGTGCTGGGGGTCAATTACTAAAGGACGCGTGTGGCTACAATGTATGAGAAAATGTTTATGCTTTTTAGGGTGTTTACAAGAGGGGGCGGATAGAATATGTGTTTGTCACAGCATTGGATTTACAACATCCTGCTTCGCTGACGAGGGTAGTCATCACCAGTCTGCTCTAAAGAATTAGACTTCTCCTTAAGGGTTGTGCAAGGCATTGTCGTGACTCCTGTGGGTGTAACCTTGTGCATCTGGTTGTGTGTGTGTGTGTGATGAAGCTTGGTAGTTTTTTAGTCCCGCACCTGTGAACAGTCATTTGTTGTCACCCCTTTCTCAGCATACACACTCACAGAAACACACAGACGGTAGTAACCAGTGGTGACAGAGGAAAGATGTCATATCCTTTTTCATGTATTCTATAATGTCCCATTACGCTATTACATGCCCATGAGTCAGACTGAGGTACCACAAATACGGCTCTTAGCACACCACTTCAAAGATGTCTGCTTATTTTCTGCGGAATCTCTGTCTGAGTTTAAGGAGCTCTGGAATGAGCGAGGTTGCTATCCTGTCTGCTTACGTAGAGCGGTCCACAGCTGCACACGCGGGTGTTTCTCTGTCTCCGTGCTGTCCACCTGCTCCAAACTGTAAAACGAATATTCAGATTTAAAATTTTTACTCAAGACAATGATAATAATGACTTCTTTTACTTATGTCCATGCATGATCATTTTTCACTCTCGCCCACGCAGACAGCAGGCTTTGCTGGCGGCCATCAGTGAGAAGGATGCTAACATCGCTCTACTGGAGTTATCGTCCTCAAAACGGAAGAAAGCGCAGGAAGAAGTGATGGCTCTGAAGAGGGAGAAAGACAGACTCATGCACCAGCTCAAACAGCAGGTATATAAACCACCACAAGCTGTTTATGTGTGCTTGAGAAGATGAATTAAATGTACAGTACTCTCAGTCTGTACAACCTGCTGAAGATAGTGAGGCCTTGTCTGCATTCAGGCCCTGTCTTAATCTGTAGACACTTTAGACTAGTCTAAAACTGTGGCATGTTTCACCTTTAAATGATGAACCGCCATTGTAGTCAATAAATATGTCGTAAATATGCCAGTGTGTGGAAGGCTTTTTGTGGTAATTGGTAATTCTTGGTAGTAGCAACACAGACTTGCCTGCCTGACATCACACATTGTGTGTGCAGTCATCATAACCCAAACCAGTTAGGCAGGAGCTGTGATTCCAAATCCAGGCACATAAACACATGAGGATAGCTATTCTCTTAAAAGTCGTGTTGCAATCAGAGCTCTTAGATGTACTCAAGTCGCAGACATAGGTGGGTATTATTGTTGAGTCACCGGCGGACTTTTCTGTCTGACATCTTCTGGTCAAACACCCATCCATGCACATACTCACATACCTAAGCACAAACACACCTACACTATTTCCCATGTCGTCGTTTTTCTCGATATGACCTGAGGCGGATGAAGGTATGTGGGTCATTAAGGTCTGGTCAGACCACATCAGTGACTTAGCTTACATGAATGCTAACGATAATGAGGCAACAGCAGGGAACATAAATGTACGATCTCCTGAGTCACAGCAGCTTCTGGGAAACATGGTGCGTTAAAAAGTCAACAGATGCAGTGGCTGACTGTGCATATAACTGCAGACCCATGTTTGTTCGTGTCTTGTAAACGGTAAACAGTTGCTAGGGGGTACAATTCCATTCAAGGAATTTCAAGGAAAGCCTATTATCTGTTTATCGCCGTTGGATGCGTCATGTTTTCCCGTTGGGTAACCAGCACTTACAGTCCACCTGATGATGTGATGAGCTCTAATTGCGATTTGGCCTAGAGCGTGGTAGCAGAGGAGAGCAGAGCAGAGCAATAAAAGGAAAGGAATGAAGGAAGGGATGACAGAGGAGTGGGACACATACACCTGAACCTTATTTGGCATAGTTTTCTCACATATGAAAAGGGGCTTACTTGGACTACTACTATTAAGTTACTGTGGACTAGGAGGCAAGCTATGGCCACCGAGCACACAGGTCCTAAAAGTGTACAACTTGTACAACCATTTGTTAATGTTGAGGAGGTTGCTTGGTAAGTTGATCCTCTTTGCAATGCTTGGGTTCCTTCCATGCCACAGAATTAGCTCTCTGGAGGTTGTGTTGTTCAATATGTCACACACCGGTTGTCTGTCTTCTGACCCACTGACACATATATCAGCAAAGGCTGCCTTCCTAAGGACCCCAACAACCAACAGTGGAAGGAAACTGACCAGGAAATGCCGAAGAATTATGGAACTCTCAGTCTCTCAGGAGAAAGCTGATCTTCAGACAGCAGATAGATTTACAGATAGCAATGCCCTGCCTGACCTACCCACATCCCTCTTTTTTAAACTGTGTGTGTGTGTGTGTGTATGTGTGTGTTTGTGTGTGTTTGTGTGCATGAGCATAAAGCAGGCGCCCTAAGACAAACGTTCATTTCTGAAACTGTTTGCTTCTTCCACAGATAACCACACACACACACACACACACACACACACACACACACACACACACACACACACACACACACACGCGCGCGCGAAGAGAGCAGTGTTTAGACTTCCTGAGGAGAGAGTCAGACCAAATGTGTCCCCATGTGGGAGTTCTTTGAGTGGTCCAATCCAGTGATGGATGGCTAAACATCAGAGGTGCTTTGAAGCTGAGAAAAGATTAATTCAGTATCCTGACACGTTCGCCATTTTCTGTGGTTTTCTCACTCTCTCGCCTCACTATTTCGCTCATTCCTCAGTGCTTTGGACACACTTCAGCATCCACCCCTCCACTCCGAGATGCGCCATTGAGAACACCTCATGTAAAATAATCTGCTTACTTAGAGCTAGGTCACTGTGTTACTCGATATTTACTGGGACACACAGACAGTTCTGATTAAAGTGCTATATGTGTGTGTGTGTTTTCTTCAGCCTCTCCTCGGCTTGGTTCAACGCCTTGCTTGTCAGCTTCCTGTGTCCATATGTGTTAATACAGCCTTTGCTCTAATCAAGAGCGGCGGCGTGATTTACAGAGGGCTTGGACTGAGATTTGGGATGCAGCTGTGAGCACAGCAGCAGGATCATCACTGCCATGTTTACACCAGCAGCTCCAATTTGATACACTTGCGGACTGATATACAGTATGGGCCAATTCTGTTTTTGTTTGAAAACTCCTCTCCTCTCCGCTCCACTCCACACCACTCCCTCCATGTCTACACCAGAGTGCCTCACCTAGAATCGGGCCTGCAGGCCATTACTGGGCTGTTTATTCTGCACAGCCACTAATTAGCACTAATTAAAACACACACATTCCACCACATGTTCATTTTATGTATGCACACCTTCTGTAGGAATATGTCTGTAAGCAGAGAGTTGATGTGTGATGTGTTTTTGCAAGTGTGTGTACAGCTGTTTGAAAAAAAACTGGATGTCCACATGTGGTCTGTCCTGACCGCACAGTCAGACGCTTCCAGAGGCAATTAATCACTTCATTCATCTCTGTTTGTGTCTCAGGTCATTAAATATTAAGTACATGCACACACACACACACACATGCGCACGCACGCACACACACACACATGCGCGCGCGCTCGCACACACACATATAAATGTTTGGCTTTTTAGGCTACCAAATATGGTTGTAATTATAGGAACAGGAACAAGTAATGTGGTTCTTATTAGATTAGCAGCAAGGACTGAACACACAATAGCCTGTCTGACCTCTGGCCACAAATTAGTTTTGAAAATATTTCTCTGTGTGAGTTAAACAGCTTTACAAAGCACTGAGGAATTGTCAATGCGAAAGCACACGCAGCTCACTGGGGTACCTTGCTGTAGTTTTATCAGCTGCATTATATATGATAGTAATTGTAAGCTCAATTACAGGTGTCTGGTCTGTAACTGCATTGCATTGAGGCCAGCCCCACCCAGTCACACCTGCTAGTGTCAACACCTGAGGTCATGGAGGGCTGCACACCTCAACCTGGCCTTTAACTACTCTAACTACTGGTCTGGTGTCTGTCTCAGCCCTCCTCCGTTCCTCATTCTTCATCTTTATCTCTGTCTCTCTCTCACCCTCTCACCACGGTGTCAATGATCCCACTTTGTCCATACTGCTCTTTCAGTTTAAGCTAATTGCTAACCTTTTTAGTACAAGCCACATCTGCTCTTGTGATCCTGTAGCATCATCTCATGCTATCTTCTTGACGGATTCTGGCTCCTGCTTTCTCTTCTTGCTGTAGCTGTCTCTTATTTAAACAAGGAGATCGACGATATTTTGAGAGATGTGTGCATATCTTTCCTTCCAATCATCTTCATCCCACCCCCCACCCTGCATGCACGTCTGCCCTCAGGGGAAGTGTCTGCATTTAAAGCAATAAAGCTGAACTAGTCAATATCTCTGCACCCACTCTGTCTCTGTCTATCTCCCAGACAGCTGGACTTAGGCTGACTGTTAATGTTATGCAGCCTAGGTTGTTATCAGTCTCCTAAGCAGTGATGTTGGCAATACGACAGCCTCTGCCGCAAACACTTCCCCCAAATACGCACAGACATTCACACAAACAAAAGACACATAGTCATAGTTAACGTTTTACAGTCATGCAGAAAGATGCATATTTGAGTTCAATTTTAATCACTGACATCTAAAATGAGGTTACTCTACTCGGGCCAGAATGCCTGTGGCCTTGAGCTACATGAAACAGTCGGTAACTGTTCTTACTAGGATTTGTCTAATCCAATTAAATGATAATGTGCAATATGGATGACATTTGACAGACTTACGATATTTTCATCAGACAATCTGACTAAATAAATTTACGACCTGTCAAAAGCAGTTAGCGGCTCTCTTTTTGTCATCTTTGATGGTTTTCAACATACTTTCTCTCCATCCAAGAATCCTTCAGCTAATCATCCTAAGACCATGTTTAAGAAACAAAAAAACAGTGTTGGGAAAATAAATGGCCTAGTGTGTGTGTGTGTGTGCATATATATATATATATATATATATGTTATAAATATGCGTTATAAATGTTGTTGTTTATGTCTTTTTTTTGCAGACCCAGAGCAGAATGAAGATGATAGCAGATAACTATGAAGAAGACCACATCCATCTCCAACATCATCTTCACCATAGTCACCACTTGCATCCAGCAAATGTGCATCATCGAAGCCTGCTGCGAGGCCCCCCGCATACCAACCATCAACCCCCAATGGACCAGGTCAGAATAGATGTGCATGCACACACTGATACGTTTGCCCACGTTAACCAGTTTCTAGCCCAATTTAACATGTTGTGGACATGATGCAACTTTATAGTTATCATCCCAGGTTGCAGCATAAAATGTTGCATGTTTCTTCTCCTTCAACCCAATTACATCCTGCCAAGTCAGTTATTCATATCACTTAGATAAGGGGCCTGGAGGTATAAACTGCCAAATGAGTGTTTTTGATTGATGGGGTTTGGTGTGAGATTAGTTTATATATCATTCATCTCACATATGAGCTCCTTTTCCCTGTCTGAGTATCATATCCACACTGCCCTGAGGACAAACTTAATGTGTCTGTTTAAAGACAACTGAAGAACAAACGGACGTTGTTATCAACACGTAGTGTTTGTGTATTTGTGTGTGAGTGCATGCATGCCATCCACTACTTTACGTGTGCATGTTTAGATGGAGATGCACACTTTGTTGTCTTTGTTGATAGTAGGTGCTCAGATGAAATCGGCAATTGGAGAAACTCCAGAAACTTTTTCAGAGTCTTTCCAAAAGCTGATAAAAGCGCCTATGTATTTGAATGCATCATAAACTCATCACAACTCCATTGTTTGCAAAGACACAGTGGCTGGGGGGGATTCCAGACGATGAAGATGAAGTGTATCTGTTAGTGTATGCGTGTTTGGGGGTTTAAGACAAATACCGGGGGATTTCCACCTGAGAATAAATTCCCACATCTGTTCCACCTGATATGCACTATATTTCAAGCCTTTATAAATATTTCTGAAACTGCTGCCTAAATTGAAATAAAACAAGCACTGGGGATTCCCTGTCCTTAATACTTCCCAAACACACGCACACACGCACACACACACACACGCACACACATACACACACACAAAACAAGCAATAATAACTGTAATACCCATATGCCACACATACAGTACCATGTAAGAGTGCGGGATTGCTGGTTTCAATGATTTTCTGCCTCTGTGCCTGAAGCATTTTGATTCCTAACAGAGTGTGAAAATCTGGAATTGATTGACATTCATATGCACATTTTGTATTCAAGAATATTTATCTTAATATGTGCATTCTTTTCAACCATAGAATGCATCTGCATGTGTTTTATGCTTTAGTGTGTGGAAATTGAGATGGGACATGGCTTGACCGTAAAACTACTTCTTGTAAACCCACAAAGACAACTTTTAAAGTTTGACCATGAAGTTATTAGATTATGTTATGTTTTACTTTCTTACTTGCTAAAATAACATTATCAGGCTGTTTCTGAATTGTTCTTTTGTATTACAAAATACTTTCAACCACGTAAACCTTTGTATTGAACTCTAAGCTACCAGTGGTCACTTTTTAGTATCGCAAATTACTTTTCTTTTTTATTATTGTCATTTGAAGGTCTGTTGGTTCAAAATTCTTAGGTGACAATTTTGAATCAGAGGGATATTTTTATCAGGGTCGACAGTATCCAAGTTTACATGCTGTCAGCATTCAAAGCTGTTAACAGCCTATGACAGGAATCTGTTAATACCTACTAGATATAAAGTTCATCAGCAATGGAACATTTTCATACACAGGCATGGTCAACCTCAGTAAGGTTTTTTTCATAATTTTTTATTGTGTGAA
>JAUMTR010000025.1:12201419-12226011 GCA_032270685.1 Microctenopoma stevenorrisi | reverse complement strand
GTGTATTTCCTTTTGTCTCCGTCTTTCATCTAAATGCAAATTCATCTTTAACTGTTTTTTGCTCCTCTCGCTCCTCCTATTTCTATTTATTTGCTTTATGTAATCTTCCCCTCTGCACCTTTTTTGCACTTCTTTAACAGCTTCTCTTCCTGGTGTAACTTCTCTGCCCACCAATCTTTTTTCTCTCTATTTCTCCCAGTCTCTTTCAATCAAAGCAGTCTATTCTCGTCTTCCGTCTTTCCCATTTCAAATACAATATCCAAGTGCAGCCAGGCCAGTGGTTCAGTGCATTGTTAGATCCAGGAACGCCACTCGAAGAATGATTGATGACGATAATGATAATGCTGATGAAGAGGGTTTGCATGCTCACCCTGGAGGCTGTAGTGCCTTTCCAAGATACAGCTAGTGCCATGAATAACATAACAGTGACCATATGCATTTGTATTTGCATACAGTGTGTGCAAACACACATACACACAGCAGGCACACCCAACATGTATCCACTGGAAATTTGGACAGTAAAACATACAACAAGGTATTTCAAAAAGCCAAACCACAAATCATTCAAAGAGCATTACTACAATTAGTGGGTCCTTCCCAATTCTCTCAATATATTCCATGTACTTAGGTGTATCTCAAAAGATAGGTGCAACCTAATTAGAGGAAACAAGCACAGGAAGTATATTTAGCCTCATAAGATGCACCCCAGGACTGTGTCTCAGCATGGATTGTGTGCA
Organism: Microctenopoma stevenorrisi; assembly: GCA_032270685.1. Taxonomy (NCBI): domain Eukaryota; kingdom Metazoa; phylum Chordata; class Actinopteri; order Anabantiformes; family Anabantidae; genus Microctenopoma; species Microctenopoma stevenorrisi. Next base: position 12,225,274 of record JAUMTR010000025.1, on the reverse strand, counting down.
CTTTGACAAGCATGTTGAGTTCATGTTGTTCTGGTTTAGCTATGCCAGCCCCACTGCCAGATACTTGGCAGGAGCCTAGGAAAGGAAATAGAAAACAGCCATAAAGTGTTTATCAGAGACAGAATTATACAACCATTTCTTTGGGGCTGTCCGTATTTTTTCTAAGCCTTAACATGTTGCCTGCTTCAACTTTATGAGAAGTAGCACATATTTGGTATTTGACCTGTTTGTGTGGACGAGTGCATGCGCGCAAGTGTGTGTGTGTGTGTGTGTGCGCGCGCGCGCATTCAACCTGGCACAATGAGTCTTACGTCTGGCTCTGTTTAGAGGGCCTGTCATAGCCATTCATAGCATTTTAGCATTTAGCATCTAGCATGTTCCAATGAAAGGCCATTATATTCATAGTTTAGTTGCTTAGGTATAGCCTACTGAGTTTACAGAGTCTGTCACAACCACTCAGTCCAACCAAAGCCACTGTGGACTGCAGCCAAGACCCTAATGTTTATTGCTCTAGTCTTGCCTCACTGTAGACTCTGCTTTGTCAGAGCCTAGTTTAGCATTATGCAGGCAAGGGCTAAAGCTGCCAGCTCATGCTAACCGTTTGTAATGTTAGTGTCTGAGTGAATTAGCTTTCCTGTTAGCAGGGTTCTTGTCTGCACAGTTTCACCCACATGGATACTCCTTGTGTGTTTACTCCCTAACAGTCACACTGAGAAAAGCATTTTGTGATATCACACGCTGTGTTTCCGCATGAGGACATGGACAGAATGTTTCGATTAAAAGCCACAGGGGGTTAAGAGGACCATAACATTAAACAGTGTTACTCTTTTTGCATTTGTACAGTAAATAGATTTTTAACAGGCTGTCATCTTTTGCCACATCTGGCTTTTGACACAAAGTGGCAATAACACATACTAATGGTTGATTAAATGGAAGGTGACAATAACGGATAATATTTTCTCCTGTTTTTCTTACAGGATGATGAGGAGGGAATATGGGCATGATGATAACCTGGGAACCTCCATAAATGTTCACAGTAAGTTTCTACACAGACCTCCGTTATGGTTTTCTAGTTTTACTCCATGACAGTGTGTAGCACAGCATACTGCTTTAGATATTTTAGAAATTTTTCACACAGTAGGATTCTTGAGTGGCTCAGAAACATTGATGGTACCACAATAACCACATTACCCAACTTTGACAGAAGAGTGTATCATTGGATTCCCATTGCTTATGAATTTGAGTTGACTAAGAGCCTTGAGTTGATTTGACGTTTATGGCTGGCTTTTAGTGACGTGCCCATGTCCTTGACGCACTTTGTGCTGTGCGTGCACTGTGTGGCTATATAGGCTACTGTGTGGTACTGGACCTATACACACACCTAGCAACCTAAAGCAAGCATAGCGGGGCCCAGAGGTGATAAAAACGACACAGTGAGAAAAACCAGAGATGGACAAGTCTGTCTCCCCATTTTTTTTTAGTTGTAGTAAAGTTTTACCGCGCAACCCCACCCCATTGTGTGCCAGTGTGTGGGGCAGTTAATTACAATATAACGCAGAGCAGTCATGAAGCTTGTTTTAAGGGTTCTGAAGAAAGGATAAAATGAAGAATGCAGAGTCATAAAGGATAATTCCTGTTTTGGGGTTTTTATATTGAAGCCCCCCATACAGTCAGGATGCCTTTGAATTTAGGGTTAGGGTTAGGGTTAGGTATGGAAAGAGGTATGTATAGGTAGTGATGCCTATGGTGTGTTTGTAGCTTAAACATGTGTGCGCTAGACAAAGAGAGAAATCTACTACACATATGGGAAATAAGGGTAATAGATAAAGAGAGAGACAAGAGAGAAAAACAGGCAGCATGGTGCACTCATAGTTTCCAGTATGTCTTATTCTTTTCCTCCAGTAATCCACAGGTGGACCATCACAAGCAGATTCTGTCTCTACCCTCAGTGTCTTAGTAGTTGTGCACTTTGCCCTGACACTGCTTTTGGGATTAAGAGTCCTATAGCTTGTGTGTGAGCAAATGGTTTATCTTCCCGCGGTGCAAAGCTTTAGTGTGTTTAGCCATGATTGCATTTGAGTCCTGAGCATTGCTGAGCTATACAGTGCTAGAGCAGTCGACATAGTCTATAATTCAGTCCATGTGTGCTGAGAATGTAGTAGTGTCAGGATTCACCATACTGAAACAGACCACACTGCCCCCTTTCTCCTTCTCTTTCCATCTCTCTATCTTTTCCACCACTCCTGTTCTTTCCACATCTCCACAGATTTGAGCTTGCTATGCTGTAACATATAATCCTTCAAGGTAAATCTAGAAATTGACCTGTGGCTAGTCCAATGCCTCAGTATCTCCAATAAGATATCATGATGGTGTGTGTACGCGTGCTTGTGTGTATTAGTGCTTCTTATCCCACTCTAATAGAATAAGCCAGGCACATTAGCCTTTAGCGCAGAGTAGTGTTGTGGCTGCCGATATCAGTGCTGCTCATCTATCCACTGCTGTTATTCTGGCAGCGCACAACACGAGCGCAGCTAACGTGTATTAGCTATTCTCTATGGGAGAACAGATGGGAGCTATTTAGCGGTGTGTAGCTACAGTGCAATAAGGCCGGACCTAATCCCAATATCCTGTTCATGAGTGAGCCCTCCCTAATATGAGCAAACAGAGATGACAGCACCGATAGACAAAAAGTTAAGGATGCACATGTCTGCCTGCATGCGTATATGACTCTCTCTGCCGGCATGCATGTTAGCTTTTGATTGGCATTTCTTATGGATCATCATGACTTCCACTAGACTACATGTTGAATTCAATACAAAAATAAGTGCTCAGTTTGACTTGGCGAAGTTGTGTTCTGACCATCCAGTTGTGGATTTGTATTGATTGCTCATGGAGGACACTGGACTATGGTTTGCGTATGTCCTGCTGTTGATTACTGAGGTTTTGTTTACCCTCTTGGCCTCCCGGCCCCCCCTCCACACCCCGTTTATAATAAAATTAGAATGTCCTTTTGGACAGAACGCACAGGAGAAGGGGGTTGGCGGAAAAAGTGAAGAACACGGGGCCAAACTAGTGAAGCTGAGTGGGGGAAGAGGTTTTCTGGAAACATTCTGCTTTTATCCCACCGTGAAGTTATTTGTACTGAATGAAGCGAAAAGAAGCTGAGAGGCTTTCCAAGTCGGGACAAAAATATGTTTGTGTGTGTGTGTTCACGTGTGCATGCAGGATGGAGTGAGGTTTTCAGGTTAAAACAAGACAAGAAGATGGCTTTAATTCGCCTATGCTGTGTTTGTATGTCTACATCGTGTGTGTCAATGGCTATCCCACTCTGAGGAACTACTTAAACAAGTCCAGTAAAAGGAAATCTAAGTTGACTGGTAAACTGATGCTGAACAGCAGATTGTCTGTTTTATGTATTATTCCATGATACAAAGTGTTACAGCAATGTTTGTACTTGAATTGCCTGTTTCTCATTTGTTCTGTTTGGTTCTTCCTGCAAGTCTCACTCCCAAAACCAACTTACCAAACAATGAAACTAATTAAGTCAAGCTACAGAAAACATAGACGCAACAGATAATATTGACTGTATGTGGGAAGGCACCTGAAAAATAAGAACTAAAATTTACGCTAAAGGGAGCATGTAGTCATCCAGTTAGTTTTTTTTCCTGGCTACAGTTTATTGTTTATAAACTATAAAAGAAAGAGAATTCCAAAATGAACTCCGGTTTAATTATGGGGTTGTATGTGTACATCCTTAACTGGAACTGAACTTTAACAAACCATAAATGCAGTGCAACATGAAATGAAAAGATCATTTCAGCTGTTAGAAGCGTTGCCAGGTTTCTGTAACCGTAGGTCTGCAGCTAATATCACAACAGGTTTAGTCTGCACCAGTTGAGATTACTCCACTTTGTTCTCTCCTATCCTGGGGCAGATATTAAAACGTCAAAACTATAAACAGTCACCGTGCATAGAATTAATACTGGAATATGTGGCATTATTAACTGTGGGAAATGACAGTAGACACCTTTCAGTGTTTATAATTTTACAATAATGATAATAACAGTTTACAGCTCAGACGTGGCAGCGTTAAATGTTACCTTGTTCACATTAATTTAACAGTAAACACTATACCATGCAAATATCACCTTAACTTCGCCAACGGCTTCTAGTATGGCGGAGCCGGCCCTGCCACCTTTTCCTGTTCTCTGTGCCAGGTTGAGTCTCTAGTGTAAACAGCCATTGTGCCACTCATTAATTACTACAAGTTAATGGTACATGTTTTTGCAAGTTGCCTGAAGAAAAATCTACCCCATATTATGAACACAACTCTGATGAAAATGTGCTGGGTTTGTTTAGAAATTTTGAAGTGAATGTTAGATAATGGGTTTGCATTTGCTTTGTATAATAAAGAAAAAATCTACATTAAGCTGCTATTCAGTTGAGTTTATTATATGAAACTGTCACATCTAATGTTTTGCAATGTTTTTGTTACACACAGTAGTAGTATACTGTGTTTTCTGGAGAATACAGAAATGTGAATATTTTATGCAGGTATTGAGCTTGAGCCCAAATGTTTCTGTACACATGTTGGCACAGGCACATCAGGTTGTGTGTGCATTTAGCCAGTGTTTGGATATGGTGGTATGTCCTCACACATAAATGAAGCTGTGCTATGCCGTGTGTCTTTGATGACCAGTGAACCACAGCTTGGAGGTCAGTAGAGGCGTCTGACCGAGGCCATCCCTTAGCCAGCTGTCAGCATCATCAGTCTCGGAGGCCAAAGGTTGTTCCACCAGCTTGAACATGAATGGGGAGAAGGCAGTACCTCAGTAACACCTGAGCAGAGACATTTGAGAAGGCTGTTGGCTGTATCTGTTTTAATGCATTGTGAAACAACACCTTTTCATCGTCACTGCCCCTTTTTATGTGCCGTTTGTCTTTGTCTCGACGAAACAACTATTTTATTAGCATTACAATTGGAAATGGGGCTGGTAGTTCTTGACTGCCAAACACAATGTGCTCTAAGGACACCCAGTAGTGCAGTAAATTATACAATAATACCCCTTTATGAGCTTTTAAGAAAGACACATGAAAGAAATCATCTTAATAAAAATATATTGTGCAATAGAGTATTGCATCATTCCCGATCCCCCCCCCACAATAGTCTAATTTTGTTACTGCAGTTTAACTATGGATCATGATTAATTTGACAGTGACCTATTAGTGTTTAAATGTCATGCACAATATCACCTTTAAGTGGGTTAATGAAGAGCAGTGATAGAATTGCTTTGCTGCAGACAGACAGGACCCAGAGATGCCTCTTCAAACCCAGCAGACAGAGGAGGAGGAGGAGGCAGCGGAGGGAGGAAGTGAGCGAGGGAAGTGGCGACTGGCAATAATTGCGAGGCAGACATGAGGCAGACAGGTTTATTCATGTTTTTGTGGTTTCCTTGAAGTTGTATATGAAGGAGAAGATAGTTAGACACCTGATGTGTGGATCAGAAGGTAGTTCATCTGAGTAAGCCCCCTTTCTCCACCCACAACACACTCATTACACACGCTGGGACACAGCCACACGCACAATTTCTCACACAAACCTGCAGCAATGAAGATCAAAACTCAGGTTTTCTCATTCTGGTGCTATGGTTCACTGATACATAGGTACGACCCGTGCATCAGTGAATCCTAGTGCTTATCCTTGCAGAGAAAATTTGCACGAGTGTGTTCAGTTTGTCTAATCAGAATGATTCTGTGAAGTCCCGTATGGGCAAACCCAACGAGCACAGCCAAGCCCTGCAAATCTGCAACTTGGCATTTTCATGCCCCCACCTGTGCCTTTATTCTAGTGACCCAGCAGGTCTTCTGTCCAGTTAAGCACAGACACCACCAGAAGACACCAGTGATTCATAGGCCTGGTATCTATAATTTGATTGACAGACCACTGATTCTTTGGATCAGGGCCGAAAACCCAAACGCCTCCAAGCACCCCTTAAAAATTGACGTGTTCTGACTGGTCGGGCATATGAATGAAATGGACATATGATTATTTTTATAATTACTTTGAAAACAGTTGAAGTTTAGATACAAGTCTAAATGTTGACATTCTTTTACTAAACCAACTTATCCTCCCTTCTGTGTCTCAGCATGCCAGGTGTGATTCAGTATGTGTCTGTGAACTCCTTTCTGGTTTGCTTTCTGTGCAGAAAAGGCTCAGCTAGCCCACAGCTGTAAATCAGTATACCTCAAGCTGTCGCTATTTTTCAACTCGCTCTGCCTCCTCTTTTTCTCCCTGTTTTACTCTTTATCTGTTATCTCCATTGCTTCTTTAAACGTCATTGCCACGAAATACATCAAAGTATTTTGGTGGTTTTCTAACAGCAACCAATAATATGAGAAATGCAGAACTGAATGTCGTAGTGGAATTGTGCAATGTTGAGGTCAAATTGGGAAAAAGTGCAGTAGACTGACTGACTGAATAGTGTGCAGCCATTGTGTGTATGTGTGTGTAAAAGATAAATCGCAAAAAGAAAAAGTAAGAGGGAGAATGAGAGATCCTGGCAAGATTATAAGGGTGTTTTGTGAGCTTATGGAGATGGCAGCACACAAAAGCCCTTCCCTCAGGAGAAACTCGCACCTGGGGAGGTACTTGTAAGCGTTTGCAGGCATATTTGTGTGCATGCATTGTGTGTGTTTGTCTGAGAGAGAGCTAGAGAACAAAACCATTGTGTATGACAAACCTCTCAGTAGGATACTCCGGAGGTCAGATCCCCTGTTCAAGCCGGATTACATCCCAAAGAGAAAGTCAGAACATCCGCAAAGAGGCGCTGTTTGAGGGAGGTATAGGGATTTGGAGACAGACAAATGGGAATCACAGCCTTTTGACTTTAAACCCATTATTTTCTTTAGACTTCCTGTGCTCTCCTCTATCTTTAACTCTCACACATGGACACATACACACGGAAAGCACTAAAAATTCCATACAACCCCACAGGTAAGGCCTCTATTGTTCCCCAAGCTGTCTTTTAATGTATCGACCCACCACTAGGCTGTCAATCATAGATGTGGCCCACTGCTCTGAGATAGAGCCATTCAGGTAGGTGGGGGCAGTATGGTGTCTACAAACCTGACGGCACAGTTGCTGAATTTACTGTATGTGATAGTGGATTACAGCAACAGACTGCACCTTTGTTGGTTCAACTCAGGCATTACTACACACAAAAACTCAAGCAAAAGCAGACATACCTTCACCTGTGTTGCCTAATAGAAAACATTTATAATCAAGATTGACACCCACAGAAACACTGCGGTGGAGAAATAACAGAAAATGTATTTAGATAAGTAATAGCAGAAGGAATTTCACTATTTTCTTTCCCTATTCTAGAAATGCCAGAGCTGCTATCAGACACTCCTTGTAGAGGAAAACTACCAGGAATTTACTTGTTTCCTCCCGCTGAAAGTCATCCCGGTGCAAAGTCAGCGACGAGGCTTCATAACTCGAGCTATTGTGAGGTAACTGCAATAACATCGACAACCGTAGGACTGCCACTCAACATTAAGGACTGACCACTAATTAGGCCTCGTATAACAGTAGGCTGCAGTTTATTTCTCACGCTAGCCCAACACTTTCCGGAAGGTCATCCTTGTCTGGGAAGCTTGTAAAAAAAAGGGATGCGCTGTGTTGCTATGTGTCAACACTTTCCTCCATAATTAATGACTTTTTTTCAGCATCAGTGACCTTTTTCAAATCTTTTAAAGACCCTACAGAACAAACTTCTCGTTTGGGCTCCATGTTGTATGAACACTTGAACAAAAGTTAGTCCGGCACAGCCCATGTGTTTTCAGCCAGGTAATATTTTCTAGTGAAACCCTAGATTTGGATGCCAGAGCAGCCTCTCTGTCACTAGATGAACTCAGACAAGCAGATTAGTGCTGTAGCTTCTCAGTGTGTCCCTCGCAGCTCACTGCATGTAACTGCTACTTACGCTCACATTCATACAACTCATGCAGATGCAGTAGAACTTGCACTCCCTCTCTCTCACTCACTTTTCCTCTCTCTCTCTCTCTCTTATCTGGGTCTGTGGAAAAGCCTCACTTGTACGATGACATTCAGCACAGGATTAAAGCCCATGTAAGACCCTCCTCAGCTTACACTGCTGCTGCCAGGAGGGGATCTATACAACCACACACTCTTATGCAGCCCTGCACACACACTGGCAGAGAAACAACTGCATAAACACACACATACTGTGATCAGGCAAGCATAAACTCGTTTGTGTGCACATACACGCGAATCAGTGCGCACTTTTTCTTAGCATGTTGGCCTGTTGCTGCAGCCGGCAGGAGGTCTATCTTCTCAATAAATACTGTGATGCACACAGTCATGCAAAAAGACGGCTCATACAGACACACACAAGCACACTGACATCCTTTTGTCCCACATCCCGCAACTATCCTCCTTCTTCGTTTCTCAGAAACAATGTGCCCCTGCCAGGAATGAGCCCAGACAGCAATCCCATTTGTCTGCAGTGGAATTGTGACCCTCTATACACACATACAAACACAAGCACGGCACAGTAACACACACACACACATATTCTATTCCAAAGAGGCTCTGTTACAGTATAAAATGTAGCTTAAACATAGACTCCCTGAGTTTTATTAGTATGGCAAGGTCAGGACCTTAGTTAGGATTCTATGTTACATGTGTACATGTGCCCACCTACAGGGTCGGTGGTTGGTTCAGTCTGGAGAGGAGTCAGTTGTTTATTGGTAAACTTCCACTTTACCTCTATATCTCCCACTGGCTGTTTGTGTGACGTCTGTGTGTTTGATAGGACAATATAGACCTGGCAGTGGACTGCTCTGGATTTCCACAGAGCAGGTGTCTACTGCTATTTTATGTAGTATTTTATTCAGCTGCTGACATGAACATACATAAAAATATGACAAGGACAATAGCCTTCTGAAAATACTCAGAGGCACTGCATTAAACAATCCTCACCCGCCTGATAAATATAAACTGTGCTGACTAAAGTGAACCATAAGAGGTAATTAAACACAAGGGGACTCCTTGATTATTTTTTCTCACCAAAAGCAGAGTAGAGTATTGCAGGATAACACTTCTCGTCAATAGGGACCATTGTACATCGCCCCATTCAATATCCTATCCATGAGAGGCCTAGCTTGTCAGAGTAGCAGCAGAGTGTATGCAGCAAAGCCTGAACCCTGCAGCAATGGGATTAGCTCTACTGCCGGGTGGTCCTGCGCCTGCTGATTTCAGAACAGCAATGCAATGTACAGCAAACCCGTTATAGGTGTGAGGATTATGAATCAGGTCAGGTTACTGAGTTTGAGTCGGACCACTGCAAGATTATTGTACGGGATGTTTGCCCTGGTTTGACTGTGTTTGCACTGTTTTTGTAAAACTGATGGAAGAACAATGCCTCTAGGTTAGAGAAAGGTTCTTGTTGGATTGAGTCACCGGCCTCGTTGGGAAAGGTTGGCTGGCTGGGTCAGTGGGTTCTGCTTGTGCTCTAGTGTTACTATACAGTGGCCAACATTTGAAAGCTGTGGTTGTGTTGTGCGATGGTCAGACCAGAACTAGTGAGGCAAAGTTTACTTGCTTGCTGTGGTGAACAGCAGGCAGGACAGGAAATAGTGTGGGTAGGACTGCAAGCATGGACCAGCCAGCAAACATTAGTATTCCACAAATTAAACATGATCCGTGTTTTTATCAAACGTTTTATTTACCCAGCTCTTGCATTCACTGCCAGCCATACAGATGGTGCTTATTTTTATTCAGCATGCAAAAATGATTTCCTCCTGAATAGAAGGTCAGTCTCACCTTCTGTCTGAAATGTCCCAGATGTTGGTGCGTCTTGATATTTTACTATTTTGATCGATCAAAGACACTTGTATGTGGTGGGACTGTGGCTTTGGTTAGCTAGGTTTAAGCGCAAAGTTGGTTAGAGGGGGCAATGTGCTGGTGGCATTGGTAAAAGTAATGATTAAGATTAGAAATAAAGAAAGTTCTATCATGTTTGTGATGGATTTTCAATGTTACGTGAGCTAGTTATATTCAACTCATTTGTTAATCATTTGGTTTTAAATGTATTTCTTTTTCTTTTTTCTTTGGCTTTACCTTCGCCTCTTTTTCTTTCATCCAATCTTCACTCTTGATTGGTTAAGCTGGTTGAGAAGAGGACAGGGACTGGTGTTGCCTAGTCTCACACACGCTCAGACAAGTACAAAGCCAGCACATGTTCTCCATAACAGAAATCCCAGAGACAGACAGGTAGTGTGACAGGAGTAGAGCTGTCAGAGGCCTGTTTTTCCCCTGTCTGACTGGATGGGAGCAGAGGACAATGTAAACACTCCGTCACACACATAAACAAGGCTGCGCTCAGGTTTCACTGCACAGTCAACGAAAGCTCACCCTCTCCTTTGTAGAGAAAGTTTGTGTAATTTGTTTATGTGAGATTCCATAGCTCTAATAGGGAAATGGCTTTTTCAGCATCACACTACACCTGAGTTCAATTTCACCAGCTCCCTCGCAGACAGATCATAAGATGGCACGCTAGAGCGGACACAATCTGTCTTTCTCTGCTGTGTTCGAATTTAATTTCTCAGCCTTACTCACCCATATGTCCCCTCTCTATAAATAATGACTGTATCATGTAATTAGTCAACACATTTTTAATAACAGGTGAAGCAGAGCAGTGTTGAGGAAACTTTTACTTTACTTTACTTTGCTTGGCAGACATTTTTATCCAAAGCGACTTACAGGGAGCTAGCGCTGGGTGTTTGGCTCAGGGACACACCGGGACACAGCTACCAGGCCATGTCCTTTAATGTCCTTTGTTGGTCCTTTTTAATGTTGGGTGACACATATGTTTAAATGGAGGGTTGTTTTGCAATTGATAATGTTAAGCTTAAAGTTAAAAAAGTTATTTGTTATTTTTTTCAGTGATATTCCAAAAGGGGCATTTGTAAACATCTATCGAACGGTGACATGCACGCTCCTTGCTTCGAAACAGGCGGTAGAACCGAATTAGCAAGAGCCCCTAACCAATAAAACATGCCTGGTCGCAAGGGGAAATAAACGTGTGAGCATGTATTGTATTCCTGCATGCATGCCATATGTTTTGGTCAACACAAAAGACAAACAGAAAATACAGGAATACAGTCAAGTGTACACAATCACTGCTCCACTAAAAACAATATTGTTCTATGCTAATGCCATTCCTCAGACAACACACACATACACAGACATACACAAACAAATGAATTAATGCTTGGCCAGCTTCAGCTTCCTGTTACACTAACAAGTGTGCAACCATGTGTTTAGCAGCAACAAAAAAACGGCTTAACAGGACCTTCTGCACCGCAGGGCAAATCAAGTGAAGTGCGAGCCAAAAATACGAGACCCAAACATGTGTTTGCATTGTTTTTGCCTTTTAATTACACATACACGTAGTTATTTCTCTCACACAGTGTATGTAAAATGCGTGTTGGAACAGTGTGTGTGTGAATGTGCTCCTTTGTTGTAAAGAAAAGCTTTAGGTCTGGACCTGAAGTGTTTCGCAGCAGGCATTCCATTCAGACTAACTCTGCTTAGGTAATAACTGGGCTTCGCCTTAATTTGTTTGTCTGTGGATGTGTGTGTTTATCTGTGTGTGTGTGTGTGTGTTACTTGAGCTGTGGGAACATAAATCTGTTGCATAGTCACGTTGTGAGGACTTTTTGGGGACCCAAAGTTCCCATAATGTAAACCATCACATCTTAAGGCGAAGGCTTGGATTGAGGTTAGATTTTGATTATGGTTAGAATGAGTTATAGGAAGTGTTGGTCATGGTTAGAGTCTCTGAAAAATGTATATAATTGATATCTGAAATGATGACAACATGACTTTGTGTGTGTTTGTATGTGCACATGGTTAAACTAATGACCCACTTGCTTTTTATATAATAGCAAGACCGTTACAATGAACTTGACCGTGCAGAAAATAAAGTTTTCAAATCCCTAATCTCTTACCCTAATCTTGTTTCTTTCTTGCTTTTATTCCATTTATTTCATTTTTTATTGCTCCTTCATCGTGGTAATTAGGATATCTTTGGTTTTTAAAAGACCGTGCACCAGTTATGTTCAAATTCACTGTCTGGCTGCATTTTCATACTGATAAGGCTTTTTGATTTTGTGCAGGGGTTTGAAATGTGACACAAACACACACATACACACACCACCTACTGAGAGTTTAATTCCCCTGGATATTAGGGGTCAACAGGGGCCAGTAATTGCCAGATACGCTAAAGGCTTTGCCAGATCTGACTTTTTGCTGCCAGTTTAGTCCAGCACCACACGCAAACTGCAAACACAGACCAGACATTTTATCAATAATGTCAACAGTTATGTCACCACAACCTGCGCTACCTCTGTTTCATCCTATCACTGAACACACACACACACACACAGTCATCTGATGTGACAGAGAGAGAGGAAAGCCTGATTAAAATGAAATATTGGGGAAAGCAGAAACACCTTCAGCTTCTTGGTGGCTTTGTACCTATTCATGTGTGTTGGTCATTTCTACAAGCGTATGTTTGCATGTTGATGTTTGAATGTCTCCAGCTTGGCTGTATATATGTGTGTGTGTGTGTTTGTGGGTGAGTGCAATGAGACAAAATACCATGACTTTATCATTGCAGAGCAGAAACAGTATTAACAACTGGTGAAAGACGTTTTGTGGACATTTCTCAGATTCCCTTTTGTTGGAAAGAAAAATGGGGAGAGATGAGAGAAGAGGAAAGATGGGAATAAAAGGGGGAGTCGACTGAATAATGAATGGCTATAGATATTTCTGTTGGTTTTAAACTGTGTTGCTGTTCAGTGATCGGTTTAAGCCTCCTTGTAGTTATTCTCTATCATCACTTTGTGGTAGTTTTGAATTTCCAAACACAGGAAGTGTTGCTTGATTTCCTCTTTCTCTGTGTTTGAAGTGCATTTTTGTGCGTGTGTGTGTGTGTGTGCGTGCGTGCGCGTCTTTCCATTTTTCATCTCTCCGTTGCTGTCTCTCCCTCTCCTATTTCTCACATTCTCACACACATACACAGATGTGGGATAGTTGTTTGCTTTTCTTGCCAAGCAAAAATGCTTTCTTCTCTTTGTGACCCGCTTTGGTGTTACCTGACAAGTGTGTGGCTGTGTGTGAAGAGAGTGAGCAAGTGCTAAACCCAGTTTCTTGTCTGAGTGCTGCTGCAAAGGCCCAGACTGACAGAGAGGATTGAAAGTGTCATCCCTAGGATTAAGCGTAATTAGCCAGAATGAAATACAAGACAACATTGTACACTTACACAAACACATACACTCTAAACATACACACAGTAATGTACACAGGCAATTATAGAGAGGTGTATCAAAGTGCTGAGCTAAGCCCCTGTTTAAATGCGTGTGAGCAGGCCATTCCATCATTACCTGCACGCCTGCGAGGAGGTAACAAGGATTATCCCTCTTTACTTTCACTGTATCTATTCTTTTTTTCTCTTATGACTTCTTTCTACTCCCAGACTCTTTTGTCCTCGTTTTTCCCTAAGTTTTTCTCATTTGTACATCAAATGGGAGACTGTGTTCGTGACCTGTCTGGGCTTTTCTGGCTTGGTAATGACTTTTGGGCAGAACTTTATAAGATTAGGATAATATAGCTGGCATAAGAACAGGTTGAATCAAGACCTTTACAGTCAGAGCCAGCTGACGTTGAAAGTAAGAAGATGAAATCAGAAAGTATGTGGTTTATTTTCTAAGCTTTCTCATGAAGATTATTTGGATCATGTTTGCTTTTTAATTACTGATATCTGAGCTATCTACACGTCTTACTTACTTACTAACTACACAGCTCGCTCTGCTGAATGTGTGCTGATTATTTTCAGAATTATATTTCCTTTCCATATCATTTCCTTTTTATGGCAACTTGTATGTGCTATTGTATGATTAAATACATATTTTGAATTGGATTTGGTGTTTACTGATTTTAACTTGCTGTATTTCAACTGTGCACATTTACCTGTTTATCAGAATCAGACCTGGAGTCCATATGTACCGTAAAACTTTAAAGGACCTTTTTTGTCAGCAAATCTTGTCCAATTTAATCAGTAACTGCCAAGCAGCAGCTTACAATCACTGTCCAATCAGATAGCAGCTGATAAGTGTGGCATGTAGCAGTGAGCCTGGCACTCACCAGGCCCTCCTGGCCTATATGCAGTCTTGTTGGCACAGTGTACTCTGGGGGCTTTGCAAGATTCTTTGAAGAGGATCATCAGCTTTCATCTTATCACTTTGCACAGTGACACAGGCTTCAAAGAGTGCTGGTCATTTTTTATTGGCACTGCACCGTGTGCAGGAGTGTTCCTTTTTTTTGTGTGTGTGAGCTATCGACACATTCCCAGAAAGCTTTTCCAGGCTCTAGGACTGTGTTTAATGAGGGCAAGAGCATGGCTTCAAAGCCCTGCAATCCACTCTCTACGTGTGCAGATGTACGCACGCACACACATAGGCGTTCACAACATCACCTCTGGTGGTTTCAACGGATGATGGTGATTGAGCTCGGTCTCTCAGCCTGGTTTTGTAATGTAGCCGCACACTTAACCTTCACAAAATGACTCAGAGAAAACAGATGAGTATTCAAGAATGGGAAATTGTGTGAGAGGGAGTGAGGAATGAAAACATTCAGGATTAAAATAAAGAATGTAAGAAATTCACCTGTCTTTTGTTTCTATTGAGTTTGTTCACAAAAACATTCATGTAGGCATTGTGTGCCTGGGCGCTCTTATGCGTGATTGAGGGTGGCATGTACTAAGTTGGAGAAATGATGAAATTTCAGAGCTAATGGGCAAATTGTGGGAACGGAGTTACACAAAGCTTAAAGCTGGAGTGCGCCTCATTCCACAACATACTGCTGTCATTTGTAAGTCGGTAAATTGTTGCTGTCAGCCGAAGGATTTCTGTTTCCAAAAGGCAACTTTCCATGCTAAAAGATAACATTTGTTGCCTCATTTTTTGATTGATGCCAGCAACTCTCTGCACCAGCTCAATGGTCTTGAAAGACTAAACTTGGTAGTAGTAGTAATAGTTGCAAGATTATTTAGAAAAATACTAGAAGGCTTTTCTGCTGTTTGGAAATATGAGAGAGTCACAGGCCTGGGATTGACCCTCAAACCATTTGTTGGAAGTCCTTCATGCTTTAAGGTTTACGAGCGTGCATATGTTTGAGTTTGGATGTTTTAATGTGTGTGTGTGCGTGCGTGTGCGAGTGCATATGTGTTTGCACACATGGGTAAGTGTGTGTCTCTGGTGTCTTTGAGGTGTGTTAAGGTGTGTTTCTCCCTTTGATGTTTGGCATTAGGTTTATAAAAGGTTTGGTTTTAAAGGCATGAATTTTCTTTTCTGTGTGTGTGCGTGTGTGGGGTGTCTGTGCGCTGGCCAGCAGTGGATGTGGTTCACCTTGCACTGGCCACCTGTAAGCCATCGACAGAAATTAGCCTCTTTAGTCTTGATGGGTTGCAGAACAGAGAAGGAAGGGGCGGTGAGAATGTGGTAGGAGGGTTTCGTGCAGGTTTTGAGGAGGTCTGTGAGTGTGAGTGTGTGTGTGTGTGTGTGTGTGTGTGTGGTAAAGCATATTTTGACAAACTGTTTTGAAAACTACACTCTCACTGTGTCATCCTAACACAGAGATATGGGGAGACAAGTTATATACCATAAACATCGCCATTTGTTTCTCATTTGTGTCCATTGTGTGTGAATCTGTATCTGGTATTCTGGCACTAGGCCCAATCCCGCTCTAGAGTTCTGCTCTAACTCTACTAACCACATACAACCTGGACTCATTACACTCCGTAAACAAATAAGTCATTAATACCAGCCCGCAGGCTTCACACACAAATACAAATACAAATATATAGTATGTGTGTACTTGTAGGCACACTACCAACCACACCCATTCCCACCGTGTCCAAGGCTCCTATTGGCTGTGGGGTTGGAGCTAGCGAGACTAATGATGTGGTCCTTGTGTTCCTGCTTCCTGTCCTTCGCTGGAGGACTTCCTGTAGCAGAGTCATGTGGTCTTGATTACATGTCCACATCTAAGACCCTGAAGCGGGAATGTTATGATCTGATACACACACAATAGATATAGATAGAATAACCTGAATCCCTTTTGTCAGATATGTTATATTATTGTCCAGGAGCACTGGAAATACTAAGCATCTGTGTTTGCCGGTCTTTTCTTTTCTCTGTCTCTCTGTCTGTTTCTGTTTTTGCTGCCATCGCTTCTCCTGTAGCCAGAAGGCTGCTTAGTTTGATGAGTGGCTGACTGGTCCTGCTGTATTTTACTCACAGCTCTGCAGCACAACTCTGGCGCTACACCTCACAGATGGGCAATAGTTAAAGCAAATTGTTGTTGTTATTATTATTAGAATTATTAGTCATTAACAAAACCAGCTCAGCCACAGACAAAAATTGCAGTTCACAGATGAATTAGCTGTCTTAACTACATTTTATACAACATTCCTAACACATCGCTGCATCAACAATAAATCTAAAAAATTAAATATATTTTAAACATGATTTGTAATTTATATTAACGTTGTGTTCAGTGGGACAAAACATGCAAAAGTATATAAGTCTTATAAACAGGGTGGATCCAAACAACTGACCGAATAATCCATTGCTGTAGAAATAGTCATTTTTTACATTTTGTTTAGCAGAAACAGATCTATTATGTAGATGGAGCGTCACAGTGTTTAACAGCTTCAGCCAAGTGTAAAGTTGTCATTCCTCATCTGTGCTCCATAGAGCAGGAAGAGTGTTTGTATTGTGTGTGTGTGTGTGTGTGTGTGTGTGTGTGTGTGTGTGTGTGTGTGTGTGTGAGTGTGTGTGTAGAGCCACTCTCTAAGGGGAAATTGTTAGCAAATGGGCTCCAACTGCTGGCCTTTTAGCTTTGCAAACACAACCTGAAGGCCTCTCCCCACATCCCCTTCTCTCCACTACCCCCCACACCTCACCCAACCTTCCACCCACTACCAATCACCTGTCTAACAACCCCAAGGCTTCTCATCTCTCTGCTACTCCCTCCTTTCCTTCCCCATTCCCCTTTTTTTAGTTTGCTTTCACCCACTCACTTAGATATTTCCATACCACTCTGTCATTCCCTCCATTGCTGAGTCTCCATCTTCACAGAGCCATTCCTGAGTAGGTAAATAGAGTAAATTGGGGCTGACCTCCGGGGTTAGCAGAGGCCATGCTCTCTTTTCATGTCAAAGCCATCTGAAGGCTGATTGGTTGATTGCAGTGCTCTTTGCTTCCAAAAGGCTCCCTTGTGCTGCTGTAATTGCCCTATCATGGGCACATACACACATCCACATACTTAACACACATAGACAGACGTGCACGCACATACATGCAGACACACACACATATTCTTACAGCCAAATGACTTAATTGGTGTTAATTGCATAATGACAGTAGTGAATTGGACTGGGGTCAGAGGTGACACAGGTTTGAGTGGAGAGGGGGATGGAGAGAGGATGTTGACAAGATGTGAGAGGAAGGCTGGCATTTTTATTCTGCCTTAGCCTCTGTCTCTTTCTTCCTCAGTTTCAGTACTAAGCAATCCTTGAACTGATTGCAGCAGTTGGCCCGTGGGGATGACACGCACACACACACACACACACACACACACACGCTCTCTTGCTCACTCTCTCTCTCACACTCAAAAACAGACAGCCCTTTGTGATGTAAAGAGATGCTCTATACACTTAACACAAGGATTCAATTTGGCTCAGTCAGCATCTGTGGCGGTGAGTGCCTATATGTGTGTGTTTAACTATACTGGCAGAGTGTGTTTGTGTGCGACTACTGGGGCAACTGAATAGGCTCTATTGGTGAAACCGTTTAAGCCATCATCATTACAGAGAGCTGTTGGTACAGAGGTGTGTTTAACTGAAGGACGTAATTGGCCTGTCATAGTGCTGTAATCTTCTCATATTCTATGAAAACAGCAAAAGCTATTGGCCGTAATGGCTATGTTTAAGGTGGGACCGTCCCATGTTAAATATACAGTTTTCTAGCTTGATCAAGGCTCAAATTGAAAAGCAGAGAGAGAGAGAGAGAGAGAGAGAGGGGTGGGCGATGTTGGGTGTAGAGCAGAAGGTCTCCATGCTATGCTATACACATCTATTTCCCTTTTATTTTATCACTCAACAGATATGTGTGTACATGCGTACATGGATGCAGTTTGAATCCAGAACGTTCTGGATCGCGTGATTTCAAAACCAGAGCTTTCTCATGTGGAAACATTGCTGAGTCTGAGACCACCCGGGATTAATTTCTTTAGTGAAAATGTTATTGTGTATAGGTATGCTTGCATCTGTGTGCACGTCTGGACTCTACTGCAATTAAATGAGTAGGCCTTTGTGCACATATGCCTGAATCCCTTTGTGTGTGTGTGTGTGTGTTTTTTCCTGACAGTGCATATGTGTGTGTGTGGGGGGGGAATTTCAGTATCCCCCATCCTGCTGTTTATGGGAGGGAGTGAAAAGTGATGGAAGGTATGGGGAGAGATGGGCCAGTGATGACATAGCCTTATGTTCACCCCCTCTGGATATGGCCTACTCTGTATTAGATCTATCCATCATAAGGCTGCACTCCAGTCCCTCATGCTTCCTATACCATTCATAGATAGATGACCACTGTACATGTGTTAGTTTCATCAATGTTCCTCTCATATAGTACAGAGTACATGTCACGCTCTTACTTGTAAAGCATGAGCGTACTTTGTCATATCCACTGCACGTACAGTACTTAGTGTGTGTAGTCAGTATTGAGTCTCTTTAAGTGGTTTTCGAAGCTCAGATGATAGATATATGTTTTTCTACTTGTTCGCCAGAAAGACACCCCCACAGGCTCATTGAGACACAAAAGAAGCTGTCACTCTCTTGCCTTTCTGATCCCACCGTGTGTACATATGATATGTGTGTGGTGTTGGATGAAGGGTTGTGTGTGCATGTGTAAAGGCCTCCTGTGTGTGTTTAAGCTGTCACCTGTTCCTTGTGCTCTGTACGAGGCCTGTCTCTGAGGGAGCCTTTGATCTCGTTGACAGGAGATACCTACAGTGTGAAATAGCCCTGGCCAGATTTACTCAATGAAAGAGCAGGTCTTAACCACTGTTATTACACCCCTTTGTTTAAACATCACTCTTATTTCTGTCTCTTGTTGTCTCTCTCTTTTGCATTCTCCTTTCTGTCTTGCTCTGTCTTTATCATTCGTTGCTTCGGTACATGTGCTAAAATGTGCTTGTGCGTGTACGTAAATCTTAAATTAGAGGGGATTTTCTACAATACTTAGTGCAGTAACAATGTCATTCAGTTTTAGTTGGGATCAAAAAGCCACAAAAAGGCACTACAGAGTCCTACAGTCAAACCAAGAATCCCAATCCCTAAAAACCAGATGTGTGGAGGTAGTTGTAGATCTGAACAGGACAGTAATACTGTATTTTATTCTCCTTCATCACATTTTCCATACTGCTATAAATTGGACCCGATACAAGGATGCATGTGATGTATCTGTCATCTTTGCATGTATGTATGTGTGAGTTTAATTGTGCAAAAGAAGTCCTAAATGGAATGACACCTCAGTCTCTTTAAGTGTAACACTTACTTAAGTAACCAGGCTAATCAAAGAAACTAGGTTTCTTGGGTAATCAGGGTGTGAATGTACATGCAGTTTAGACATATAGTTACTGCTTTCTGATTTTTCATTTATTTGTGATATATGTGTTGAGGGAGCTGACTGATGCTGTGGGAGAGACAGACATACAGACACAACTCTTTTTACAGCTTAAACTGAATCTAAGAAATACACAGTGAAATGTGTAATGACCTCTCCTCAAATCTCTCTACTTCTCTCTGCTGAATATATGAGAGTGCCGGGCGTCTTGACTCTTTTAAAAAGCAGACTCTAAACCTGGTAACTTGTATAAATGGCAGAGAAATTGGAGATCTCCATGAGAAATCTACCTGTGGAACACAGGCTCAGCTAATCACGTACCCAGATTATGGAAACCAGGTTACCTGTATCCTGTATATGATAGTCAAGAAATCAGCTCACTTGAGGAAGCTGACTGCAACCTGCTTAATTAAGTGCATGTAAACACACTGAGTATCTCACTCAGCATTGTCTCTGCTCTGACAGTCTGGCGTTAGGCTCTTATTTCTCACAGGTGTTTGGGCGTGGTTGTCTGAGCTGTTGAACATGTGTCAGAGTCCAGGTGGGGAGAGATACTTTGTAATTATCTACATGTAACACTACACATATATGTTCTCACAGTTACAGGGGCCAATGCAAATTTATTTTGGTAAGCTGTACTATGCAAAGTGTTTGCTTTCTGCAAACCTAGGGGAACAAGGGCAGTGGGAGCGAAGCCAAAGCGATTATGACAAGTAATGACTGCGCTGCTGACTGTGTTAACTGAATGAATCTGCTTCTGTTGCTCAATTAGTCACATTTATCCGTCAGCTGGCTTGTGTATACACAGAAATGTCATTTTATTTAAGTACTGCCTGTTTCACATAAGACACATTATGCTGCTCAACTTTTCAGGTCTGTCTGAAATAAGGCCCATAATTTCTATTTATAATTTATATTCATAGTAATTTTAACAATCCTCAAACAGAGTCAACAACAATTAAATGTCTATACTCACATTGAATGTCTATCAGTCACCAAGTGGACAAAAATACATCTAAATGAATCAAGAGTCAACTGAACGTCTCATTTTTTACAGTCTGCCAAGCTAATTAAACAAACCAAAGATCAAACGTGGACATCTTGTGCATGTGCAGTTCAGTCTTGCTTACTCTGGACATTGTAAAATGTTATTGCTGTTTAGATTTCAGAGCAAAGTGGAGTCCATTGTCGCAGATAAACAATCTAATCCAGGTTGGAGACATTAAGTAGGGTTGCTTTTAGTCTTTGTGTAGGGGATGTTGAAATTACAGTTAAAGGACAATTAGAAAATGGACAGCCTTCGTTAAATCGAAATCTGTTACAGATATTTGCTAAGTTTTCCTGCCTGAAGTTCTCACATGAAATATCTAAGTACCCTTAATTTTATGTCTACTATTGGTTGACTTTTCCTTCTGCTAGGTAAGTGGACTGAGATGGCTGTCACCTGTCATTACAGCAAATTGGGGGAGAGATGTAGGGCATATCAGCTAAACCAAACTACTCAAAGATGTGGGGTAATGTGAGTGATGGTTGAAAGTCACAGCCTGTGACCTGACAAAGCTCCTACTAAACATCAGCACATGACCTTGCTTGGGAGGCCTGAATTCTTTCAGCCTTAAGCCGATACTATTCCCAGCACTACTCAGACAAAATGGACCGAATTCACACACAACCCTGCACAAATACACACACAGAGCAGCGTATGAGTTACTGGAAGTCTGCACACTTTTCTCTAAATCATCTCTTTAGAGTCATTTTTAGTGCAAACTTGTTTGGAGCAAGTCATAAGTCAGTTATCCGAGTTGAAACTGTTGAAACTTTGTTTTCTAATTTTATAATTTAAGCAGTACATATACATATAACATGTAAGTCACACAGTTTCCTAAACATACAGTAAAAGCTTACTAGCGTCGATGTTTCACTTCATTTCATCCTTGGTTGTCATATCAAAGAGTTTTTGCCCAGTCGGTGCATCGCAACCTGTTGACTTAATCCCACAGCAACACTAAATGTTAAGTGCTAGTGTTGTCAGCGAGGATGACTCTATCGGTGCTTGTTTAATGGATACTGCGTGTTTGGGCAGTAAATATCACAAAAATATGAGTCGCTGTGTCAAAACTAATGAGGATTATTTACTCTCTATCTCTGCCCAGAGCCAAAGCGCTGTCTCTGTTCTACGACGCTTATTTATGGTTCGCAGTATCTCCCTTTAAGTTTCACTAGCCGAGCTTCAAAAGGTTGTTAAAGGTTCAAGATGGCTGCACAAGTGGAGTGTCAGTGGTTCTAGTCGGAGTGAAAAATGTATGTGTTTACAGCACTCAGTCTTTTATAGTTCAGAGATGTCTTCAAAATCATAACAGGCTCAGATATCGTGTTTTTCACCTACATGTGTAGGTTTCTGGCCTCCCTCTCCCGCCAAGATCTATGGCCTGTTTCACCCCATCTTTCACCCTGTTGCTCTGTTTCACCCACACTGCCCGAGCAGACATCTCTGTCTCAACTCTGCCCTGAGGCTTCAAAGGTGTGTATTTCCCCCAAAAGACATTTCCCCTCTCTTCTTCTCTGATTACACCCCCCCCCCCACTCCTATCACTGCCCCACGTTATGCCTGCTAGCAGGGGGACTGTGTTGTGTACTTACCATGCTCACACAAAAACACTTTATTTTCAGAAAGCAAGCATAGTAAAAGGCCATATGAAGTTATCAGTGTGTTTCTTTCTATTTCTGTCCTTCTGAGACGGCATTGGTCAGCATTGTCTGCTTTACTCCATGCTCTCACTTACATAGAGGCTATACTGGGGTAGAGCACAAGCAGACCACCAGGCACTGTGAAAGCCTCGCTTTTTATCCAAAGAATATGTGCCTCATTTCCTAGGGCTATACTGACCTCAGGAGCACAAACAGACTCAACGACAACGGTGCCAACAACATGATTCTTCTGAGTCTGGACCGTTGAGTTGTTAAGCGCCACACTTCAGCAGCGTGACACATTGACTCTGCTTGGCAGCAACTTCAGCATCGTCGTTTTATTTTATGTTTATTTGATTTGAGGAAGAAGCAGGCCTACAGCTGATTCAAGAAAGAACAAATCACCAAACTAAACCAGTTCACTTAGCGTGGTAATGATGGATAAATGAACATGCTGTATAACCGAGGGTGTGCAGAGGCTCTAATATTTAATGACCAAACACAAGTGTTTTCTGACTGTGTATGTTTCTGTCTGAACTTGTCTGCCTCAAATACGTGTAGCTACTGAATAGTCATTATTAACAGATTATGTGTGAGAGCGTCTCACACACACACACACAGGTAGAGATTCACAGGCCAACACACACAGAGTCATGCAGGCGCAGATATGTGCACGTGATGTAGGTGAAGGTGAATTTGTTTTTCCTTCATGGCAGACTGAGATCTGAAGGATCACATTTATTTGCTTAATTTTCTGTCTGACCAAACCAGACAAAGCCAAACCATTTTAAATTCAGAGCTCTGGCTTCGTTGTCTCAATGTCCATTTATAGAAAGGATACGCACACACGCACAGGCTCCCCAATCTACTTGCTGACTATGACACTCTTTTTATGCACATCACACTGGTCATGCCATGAATTTCTAAACATTTGAATGTGTTTTAATACACATACAAAGAACAACATGACTTATCAGTCTGTTGTGAAGACACAGAAGGGCAAAGCAGAGAGAGGAGAGGGAAGTGAACTGTGGGCAATAAAGAACACATGGAGAAACAATGAGTCCGTGGTCAGTGGGAACCAGAGGAATAAACTTGTTGGGTTACAAGTGAGGGCTGATGGGTCAGTTGAATTAGTCTGATCTTGAGAAGACATCAGGTGGAGGGAGGAACACAAAGATGTGCTTCCTTACTGTTGCTGTTTGTGCGAAGTAGAGCTGTCTGGCTCTTTGTCCGATCTTTCCATCTTTCCGACACAAGGTCTTGACTCCAGCCCACACTGTATCTCCTGCATGGAAACTCTACTCCCTTATGAAACACTAATATGAATTAAAGGAGAAACACATCAGACATGTGGGGGGGGGGGGGGGGGGGGGGGGGGGGGGGGGGGG
>JAUMTR010000025.1:12107690-12199000 GCA_032270685.1 Microctenopoma stevenorrisi | reverse complement strand
CCCCCCCCCCCCCCCCCCCCCCCCCCCCCCCCCCCCGCGCATGCTGCTCTCTAAGTCCAGCCGGCCTGGAGGCCTGGAGCGCTAAGAAGGGCCTCACTGTTGCTCTCTGGATCAGCCAGGTATTGCTTACATAAAACGCAAGTGAAAACAGCTGTAGGGATAATTAGCTTGATTCTCCATTACATGCCATGAGGGCCAATAACTAAAAAATGGAGTTTTGTTTGGGTTAGAGCTGCAGCCTCAACCAGGAGGAAGTTGTAAAAGTCAGGCAGAAAAAAAGGAAAGAGAGGGGAAAAAAGAGGAGAAATGTGAAGAAAGAGCGAGCTCTTGAAGCATTTGTTGCAGAAGAGATGTTCTCTCTTCCTGTGGAGCGTTTGTTTTTTTTTAGGTGTTCTGAAATACTGCAGCTTTGGAATGACTGGATGAGAATGTGTGCCATTCACAGTGAAGCCTTTTTTTATAACGTTTCTTCACTGAGCATGTTGAGTCATCATTATACCGCAAGCTTTGCATTGAATAAGTCATACCTACAGTATGATAAGAGTGGCGGTTTACTTGGTCTTATCTTTTTCCCTTCAAACTTCTTTTTAAGACCATCCTCTCTGGCAGGGGAGATTTTATGTCGTGCCATTCTGGACATTATCTCAGCAGACAGCAGTGAGAAAGTCGGCTCAGGCAGTAGCTGTCACTTCTTTTTTTTTCCTTTTCTCTTTTGCCCTCCTACCCGAGAATGTGGTGGTGGTGGTGGTGGTGGAATGGGGGCAAAATCTTTGTGCTGGTATTTGAATTCATAGCGTTTCTCTTTTTTTTTTCTCAAAAAGTGAAAGAACACCGACCACAAGGTAATTCCAAGTGAAAGAGCAGCACTCGAACACCGGTGGTCCCAAAACTTTGCAAGGATCCATTTAACAGGCAGTTTATATTAGTAGCACTTAAAGAAAAGAAGAGCTTCAGCAGGCTGTCAGGCCTGTGTCCAATCCTCTCTAGACAAATGGACAGACTGGTGAACAGAAAGACAAGTACAAGTACATTTTTATATGCTAACAAAATCGGCACCTTAGCAGTTTGGATCACCTACCACTACTTGGACTGTAGGTAGTTGTGCATGTGCATAACATACTGCCCAGTCTTAACAACATAAACTCTGTTTAAATAACACATGATACCAGGTTGAAAAAAATTTTTTTTGCTCTAACTAGACGTCCATTTTTTGCAGCAGACAATTGCAAATGTTGATAAGTCAATCATTTTCTATTTTCCAGACACTTGCTTCACCAATATTAATATGAGAAAGCGTTCACCCTGACTGATCCCATCATCAAGCACAGAGAGTGGAGGAGTGTGGAGGAGGATGAGGGTTACACAGGGAGTAGACGATAGGAATGGCTGATTAAATTTAGAGGGAGATGGTGGCAAAGCGTTGTGGGTTAGAGAAGGGAAATAGTATTTTGCCATTTAAAGGAATGTGTGGAAATGCACAAAGCGACATGCAGCCGCAAACGAGTGGGATCTAAAAACAAAGGGGAAAAGAATCCTAACTGAAGGCATTAGCAAACATGCCTCCCTCCCAGTAAACCTATGCTGTGCTCAGTACCTTAATATGATGGAAAGGATGCGGCTGACCTGCTTGAGAGAGTGTTGAGTGTTAATGTTTTACTTTTAGCAGTAGCCGTTCCTGATTTGAGGAGGGAGATTTGGGTCAGGGATTGGATATTACAGGGCGATTTATCACATCTCTGCCCATACAGCCCACATGCAGCCAGACTGCTGTTCGTTGCCAGGGTCTGTCTGATAAGTGAAATCTCTTTATGAATTTGTGCCAGATGTCCTCTTTTCCAAAGGATTGTTGTCTAAAAGCCGTATTTGGTTACACATCATCACTAACATGGGGAAATTTCTGTTGGAACAGCAGTTTTTTCTTTTTTTTGTTTACTTATAGCAGCTGATGATGCAGAAAATTGCATATGACCTTAAGCTCACCAAATTATCTAGAGCTGTTTTCTTGGCTGATATAATATGCTTGTTTTTGTCACATGTTTCCTAAGCGGATATAGTCGCGACCACTAATTCAACACTTCAACTCAGCAACATAAAATTTCATATGATTTTTACACTCACGTCACAACACGCTGACATACAAAATAATCATAGGTTGATAAGCGTACACACACTCATGACCACATAGTGACACACACTTCCTCATTAACAGCATGAACACAGGCGTCACACGTGAGCTTGTGTGGTGAATGCGTCTGTTGTGTAGAGGTAGTGAGGTGTTGACAGAGAAGAAAGAGGAGCGGTCTTCAAACACATCCACAGGCAGGTCGTGCTCTCCATTATGACCTGCCAGGGGCCCTTATTTGTTGATTCTCTGGCCCCCCCAAATCATTAATTTAAGTGCAGACGACGGCAAAGAAACCTGAGAGTGGCGTTGAACACACACACAAAATCACACACGCAAGCATGTACATGCATAGACACATATTTGGTCTCGTTTGCACACAAGCGTACGTGCACGCACCCTGCGTTGCATAACAAATGATGGCACTTTAATTGCTGCGCCTGTTTATTTATTCCTGGTTGTAATGGATGGTCCTTCTCCGCCTGGCAACCTATCACAGTGCGACAGGAAGAGTGTGAGCAGTCTTTCAATACTGGACACATTCCTTATGATTTGACATTCCTCTTTATACAAAGCACCCACCAACCTGAGATACCACAATTAAAGACTGGTAATCCCTTTATGCGCAGGAATTTTAGGGTCACTACACAGGTCAAATAACTTCAGCCATAACTTTATCTATGCAGACCTTTCTTTCTTTCACTATGCCCTCTCTGAGTGACTGATGATAACGTCTTCAGTGATTGGTAGTTATTTTGGGGCCTGTTTGCTCAGCCAATGAGGCGCCCCCAGCATGCCAGACATAGATCATTGTTTTTTTTTGTGTGTTTCACAACTGAACCCTCAGGAAAGAAGTGAGTTGTTGCTGACTGCTGTGAGAGCTGAATAACAGACTCATTTCCATTTTTTTCCTTTTTATTAATGAGCATTTGATGTTTGGGCTGCTGCCAGCTGCATTTACAGCATTCTTAAGGAGCTCTGGAGACTCGCCAGACAGAGGAAGAAAATGGTCAAGCAATAGGGAAAAACAAAATATCTGGAGCCCTCTGTGCCCAATATCAAACTGTATAATTCTATGATGAAATCTTTTAGGAGACAACTAAGGAAGTTAAAAAGAACTTAAGATCCTTGGCTAAATGATGTTTTTTCATATGCCTGTGTGGACTTTAACATTTGTTTTTCATTCATTGTGGTTGACGTCTCATGCAGATTCTTTTTTTCCTCCATGTTTCTATCCACAGCTGCTTGTAGGTACCAAGAGGTTCACAAGCTTTAGCTGCAACCACAGACACCCAACTGGCCCATGCATTCCCACCACCGTGGTAAACAGATTCATCAGCACCTTCCCGGACCCACCGTTTCCGTTTTCTGTGGTCAAGTCCTGTCTCATCGATGGATGTCACCTTCTTGAATTTAATGGGTAAATGACCACTAGAGCATCAATCATGAGCATGCATCTTCTAGGTACGGGCGAGCAGTCCACTGCCTTCATTTTATAATACCATGTTGTTCCATCAACCAACAATCAGTCCACCACTGTCAACTACTAGCGTGGTTACGCTGAGCCATAAACTTCTGCCAATCCTGAACTGGTTTATTTTGGCATGAATGTGTTTACGTCTGCAGCTAAATATCAAACTTTTGTAAGTATCACAACATGGACCTCAAAATCCACTATCCACAGAGACCTTCTCAATGTGCCGTGCCAAAGAAGGAGTCGTCTGCTCAAACGAGTTACTGAAAAGAGACTGCATCTGAATCATCTGGTCGAGCCAATAAACTGCCCCGAGTTCTAGCTCATTTGTCGGACTATCTCCCGCAACCTGCGCTGACGTCAAACAGAAAAGGAAAATTTGGACTCAAAGACACCCAACAAAAACAATTTGAGTATCAGCTTACACCACGTCTAAGAAAAAAAAGGACCTCAATTAACAGAAAAGGAAACACAGCTGAACTCAAATCAGCCAGATTACTGTACGAACAATCTGTTTTTCTATATTTCTCCTTGTGTTCTTCTAGCCTGCTGTGTGTTTGGTAATGAACCACTATCCTGCTCTGTTTGCGTTACTACATCCAAAACAGTTTTGAGTGCCACTCTTGAAATTGTGACATCTGTGGGTCATGTCTGATTTTGTTGTTTGTTTATGGACCCTGTCAATCTAAGCGTCTAATCTGTTTATAATGAAGTGACTTGCGATTAAAGCACTCGTTATTTTCACAGGACTGGAGGTATACCTGAGATGATGATAATGTACAGTATTGCTGTGTTTTCATTTTGGCTTTATTAATATGTACAGTTTTGTATAGTGTGCGTGAGCATCTGTGTGTTTGTGTGTGTGTGGTTTTCTGCTGCTCTCATGATTGTAATGACTGTAAAAGTTTGGGGGTAACCTTATTCACCCTTGACTTGTTCCACAGTGTTTTGCAGTGGTCAGCTTGTCTCTGTTGTTCGAATAAAACCTTGTTTTCACAAGAAGTGCAACATGTGTTTTATCAGTAAAACGTTAATGCGAACATCGACATCGTCAGTGTTATTGGTAAATTTGAGCGCAACAATGGGTATTTTCACAAGATTAAAGTTTCACCACCACTAATGGCAACTACAACAATAGAACCAAGAAAGAATTCTTCCCAGTTTTCATGGTCTACCAGTTCCCTCTCTCTCATAAACTCAGCCAGATGTTGCCCAGTTTTCTTCCTCAGGGAACGTAGGGGTATCAAGGAGGGGAGGGTTGACAGACGTGGGAGGGGTAGTGAAGCATGGTGAGGGAAGGAGGGGGGTGAATCAGAAATATGGCTGAGCATGTTCTAAGTGCTCTCTGACGCAGACGCAGCCTCTCCAGCATCCACCACGGTAACACTAGCTGAAAACAGAACTCGTGCAAAATTTGCTGGCGTTTTACACTCAAATCTCCTGCAGTGCCCGTTTCAATCATAAACCCTTTATGAAAAATGTGATCAAACGATGACACTCACAAAAATAGCATGGGTGCACTTAAAACATCATGTGAAATGTATGTTTTTTGTTCAGTTAGTCACATTGTGTAGAGTTCTGTTTTTTTACATACAGTTTTGTACATACATTTTGTTTGTAATAGAAATGAATCATCAAGTTTTACATTAGTAATTTATGTCTCCATTATATGTCTTAGACTTGGGGCCAGTCTACGTACTGGAGAAAGCCATGAGGCTGAGCATTGTGGAAGCCAAAGGACCCATTGTTCTTCTGGGTTGCAGGACTCATTGATTTTAAATCAGGTCTGTAGGAGACCTGCAAGCTTGGCTCAACTTGACAAATGCTGAACAAAGTAAAAGTTGTGAATGAATGTTTTCTCCTTCCACCCACTGTTACATGAGGCACATCTTTAGGTGTCCTATTTAGGTGAGGGCCCTGTTGCATTCATCTATTAACATTGCTTTACTTATTTAACTGACATTCTATCTCCGTTTCCTCAATCCACACAAATTCTGCTCTGCCCAACTGAAAATAAAATGTCTTTCACCCTTGAAATCCCTCAGTGTGTCAACACGGAGAAATCTAAAGTGACACGTGGAACAATTAAACATTTATCCCTACGCTCACTATTGGATTCACTGAGGAATATCGAACTGCAAGCCGACGGATTGCTGCTGCAGGTTTTGAAATAACGTACCATAAAATAATAATTAGCCTACCGTAATGACCATAATAGTTGTAGGCCTTCAAGTGATGAGAGCAGCCTGAATAAGCACACGATATGGACCTGCTTGTCTTGATTTGACTAAGTAGTAATTCGATCTGCTGCCAGTGAAAAACCTAACTCTGCTCTGGTATGGATAAGGTAATAGCCTCGGGAGCTTTATACGTTTATTTTAGGTAATAGAGACGCTTGTTTTGTTACAGCCTGTTCCGCCCTCCCCTCGCTCTCTTGCTTCCCTCTCTCCATACAATGTTACCTAAACTCAAATTCCTTGCTTCTTCATAGTGACTGGAAGAAGAAAAGGGGGAATTCGAGGAGAAATGCGAAGCGCATGCGCCATCTGAAGGTTTTTGCGTTGCGCATCCATGCCGCGGCGTGTTAGTTTGTGAGAGGAGGTGACCAGAGCAGGTGAGAGAGGACAGGACAGGACAGGAGAGGGGAAGGGAGATTTGGCGATACTTTTCCGCACCTCACAGTAACACGTACGGTGTGGGACGACAGCAGACTCAAGAGCCTGAGCGAAGCCGCCGTTCGCACGCTGTGCTCTTTTCCTTCTCTCTGGCACCGCGCGCGCTCGCCAAGCCGCACTGTTTGGAGACAGTCCGCGCGGAAAGTTTTTTGGAGCATACTGTCTGGAGTAGATTAATTGTTGAAAGTCTTTTTGTTTTTACCAGGCGGATAACTTACTCTTTTTTTTGTGCATGTGAAGACTTTTAATTCGAGTTGAGGAGCTGTCAAATCAAATCGTTTTTGCACAGAATGGAAGGTAAATTGACAAGTCGTTTGTGGCGAGGATCACCGTGTGGATCTTTCCGCAGGTAAAACGCGCTATGACCTGAACGTGCGAGCGGCTGGATTTAATGTTCAGAACAAGGTTTCACACGTTACTGCTCTGATACTGTTTAGCTTCATTTGGATAGAGACTATAAAAGTAGGCCGCCTTCAATCACAAGACAATCGACAAAGTACACGTTTCCGCCACTGGGATTTTTGGGTTGCCGCAGATGCTTTTATTTGTTTAAAGTTACAACAAAGCCACGCACTGATTCGTTAAAGGAACTGATAATTTTCCTGACTTGTTTCTGAACATTTGACATATTCCGCTGTTTCCTATCAGCCCTGTAAGCTGCCCGGCGCAGAGAGCGCGTTCACTGCTTCTTGGGCGTAAAACACCAAACCTGAGGAACTCTCAGCTTCTCTAGCGTTACACTTTCTTCACCCCAACAAAGCACTTTCAAAGAGATCCGGATCAAACGACTTGTCTTCACTGCAGCGAAAAGGGAAATCCTAAATCCACCTGGTCTGCACTGGGATTATTGGTTTGATATCGTCTGCAGAAAGTGGATTACAACTTCTAACGGGCTGCGCTCCGTGGTGAGTAGCCTACAAGTCTCCTCGTTCAGTGTGTTTCAGTGGGATCTTTCTGGACTATTGGTTGTTGGATGTGGATAAAAGTTATTGACAGGTGTGATGTGTGAAACATGCACGCCCCACGCGCAGATTCTGACCCTTGTGACAATGGTTTAAACCAAAATTGGTTATTATTTATCTGATTATAAAGTTCCACACACAGAACTGGCTAATTAAGGTTTTCTTCTCTATTGTTAACGGACTCCACTTCAATTCAGGCAATGCTCTTTGTGCTGCTTGTCCTCTTCAAATCCTTGTACCTGGCTCCCTCTCCTGGATTATTTTAAACATTAGACAGACACTCATGAGTTTGTTGTTTAATGTACTAATTAGCCAGTAGATTACAGTGCTATGCAATTTGGAGTAAATTGAATTAATTGTTCTTAATTGCTTTGTTTTTTCTGTCTGGCACCGCAAATCTTAAAACTTTTCGCCAACGAGCACCGAATCCAAGGCTTGAAAATTAAAAGTACAATATGAATATAACTGCTTAAAAATAATACACTAAATAATTAAACGTTTTTATATTTTACATTCGCATGATTTTACAAATTTGTTGTGAAATTCTTTGAACCTAAAGTAAAAAAAAAGAAATTAAACAAATATCAATACGTACAAATTAGATTTTAAAATACATATAAAAAAATAACCGTTAATTACTTATTTGCTTTACGTTAACCAGCTTCCTCGCCATTCAAAATACTTTATTTGTATACTAATATTTAATTTGTCATTTGTTTAATTTGATGGAACTTTTTTACCGACATAAATCATCAAGACAGTCGGTCGTCCGGTCAACTCTAATAATAGCCTGCTTTCCTCGGGTCAAATCGTTTCCCGGGGTCACGGAGCGCAGGAATTACGCAGCTGCATGACATGTACTGGAATGTTTTTGTTTTTTTTTTAATAATACTAAACGCGTGAGAAGTGTGAACAGCTGCAGCAACTGAAAGGAGTAAAATAGTATCCAAAATATGAATTAGTAAATAATAGTGTCGTCTATTTTTGTCTTTTGAAACCGTCCTTACTGTTCTCTAATCTGATTGGCTGAGACTCCGCTGTGAGATAATTGCAGGCACCTGTGGCATCATGACCGTAAATTAAGATATGAAAATAATCCAGAATTAAACGCGTCGCTTGGCACTGCCGCTGGTGAATTACTCCCGATGACGTGTCCAGTAAATATATTTATTTGTAGAACCTAGTTATCCATTTATTAGTAACCCAGTCAAAAAGTCGCTTTCTGGCGAGCACAACGTCACCAATTAGTTGGTTTAAAGTCGGTGTAAAACCGCCGACCTTTGTGGATTATTCCTTTCATTTATGTGGAAGAACTGCAACATAACCTCACAGGCTATTAGCAAGACCGGCGCAAAAAAACCCAAGCACAAGCTCGTGCGCGTGCGCGCGCGCTGCGTGAACGATGGTGAACTTGGCCTTGGCGTTAATGAGTATTAGGCAGGACCGAGTCTCGCCGACTCAACTCTGGAAAATAACACAGCGTGACAAATTAGAGCTGCTCCCAGACTCAAAATTCACACACGGCCAAACTGGAGCGTTGGCACCTTCAGTATAAGTCGCAAATTCAGAGGTAATTAATTTAACTAATTTTCTGCCTACATAGCAACCAAAGCGTATCATCAAAGCCGTGCAGTTGCAAGGACATAACTGTAATTTTTCCTTTTTTACTTTCTTGTGGATCAGTAGATGATGTTAGAGACAGCCATCCAAAGACATGACGGAACAGACCGATACTCATAATATAGATCAATAGAATAAAAATGAATTTCATTATAATTACGAAGCGTTCAGTGAAGTCCTATTAAAAAGTTTCTATTGAGACGATATTTACATATTTGTGTGAGAAGGTTATTATTTATAAGAGGTGTTTCTGATTTGCATAAAGTACTAAAATGAAAAAAAAAGTTCTCAGGACAAGATATGATGCTGTCTGGCATTAGTTCAAAATAGAAGAATATAGAATGGTAGGCAATATTTTAAAAAAACAGTTGTAAATGTATGTGATCTATTTAAAACGCACCGACTAGTCTCTCGCTTTCAGTCCCTCACTCTCTCTGCCCTTGTGTCTCAGAGTAAAGTGAACTGTCAGGAATGTGTCTAGCTGGGGTTTCATAGTCATTGTGTCTTCTCCAACTGCATGTCTATCAGTCTGATATGATTCACACTCAGACCTGCTGCCAAATGACTGCTCTGATGTGCAGGCAGTAATGGCCTCAGGGCGCTCATGTCTCTCTCTCTCTCACTCACTTACACAAACACACACGCAGCTACGATGCTGTTTTCTTTTTTGCATGTAAAAATGTTGAGATATGAAGGCATACAACTGAAATTTTTTTCCAAGATTGTCATATAAGTTGACCTCAGAGACGTGTCTTTTTCTTTCAGATCAGCAGCATTATGAAGCTGGGGCTCGGTTGTGTGTGTCGGCCAGTTTACTGGCCCTTTGGCAGAGTGTTGGACTCCAGACCTTGCGTCTTTGCCCTCACACTCCTCACACTTCTCATGCAGGTGGTGGTGGAGGCCAACTCTTGGTGGTACGCATTCATTTTTCTCTCCATGTGTGCAGTGCTTGTGTGTCTCTCAAGTTTTGTGTGCGTTTACTTGTCATATAACAAGTGGAGACTGTCGGCTTTCAAAATGCATCTCTATTTACCTTATGATTAAGCACATTTGTATAAGACATTTGTTATTTATTCCAAAAAAATAATTAGTCTTCACAATTGTCTTTTATTTAATCATGAGTTGAGTTCAGTTTTGTGTGTTTTCTAAAAAGGCCTCCTCAGCATGCATCACATATGAAGTAACACAACATGCTGACTTAAGCAAATAATTTTTTTTCTCCCTTCATATACCGCCAAACCAAAATCATGAACATTATAGAAAACGTAATGCTCTGGGTTGAAGACTGTCCAGATTTGTGCAAATACAAACTCTGAGAATGTTCGCTTGGATGTGTTTGTGTGTAGGTGAACGTGCACATGCGTCCTGCTGCCGTGCAGCTATATTTGAGTTTGCTGCACTTACACTAAATATACCGAGGACTACTAATAGGGGGAAAATACTGTTTAGCAGTCACCATAGAAGCACTGCATAAAGCAACCATAGAGTCTGTTTCTGTTTTTTTCTGCATAATTGCTCACTTGTGCATAATTGTGGATCCCAACCAACAGTAATTCCACAATTCCTGTGTAAGATTTTTATTTACTTCAAAAGAAACATCAAGGGAAGTGGTGACATCATGTGGGGATGGCCCAGTTATATGAAAATAATAATTTAAACAATTAATTTGAAGAAAATTTGTGTAAATAAACATAACTGTTGGATCACAGACACA
The DNA here is from genome assembly GCA_032270685.1 of Microctenopoma stevenorrisi. NCBI lineage: Eukaryota > Metazoa > Chordata > Actinopteri > Anabantiformes > Anabantidae > Microctenopoma > Microctenopoma stevenorrisi. The sequence goes on along the minus strand of JAUMTR010000025.1, from coordinate 12,188,433 downwards.
GCTGACTTGCAGATGACTACACACTGTTAGGAGCACAAACTGTGTGTGTGTGTGTGTGTCTTTCAGTTTCCTCTTTGAGAGGTCACGCAGGTGTGAATGATTTGGAGTGTCAGAGTAGTGTGGCTGCTGACTGGATGGATGTGTGTGTGTGTGTGTGTGTGTGTGTGTGTGTGTGTGTGTGTGTGTGTTTGACCATACTAACAGTGTGTATGTTGTTTTCCATTTTTGTGTGCCTATGTGTGCACGTCTGTGTACATCTGTGTGTGTGTGTGTTTGTGTACATCTGTGTGTGTGTGTGTGTGTGCGCGCGCGCGCGCGCTCGCTCGCTCGGTCTGTGTTCCCTCGCTGCAGTTTCCCCAGTCGATCAGGTTACACTGGAGGCTAATTGTCTCTCTCTTGGGGCTCAGGGATGGGCTGTTCTAATTGTCCTGTGGCCTGGAACCAGATGCTGATAGTGGTGTTCCTCTCTCTGTTTTAGCTCTGTTTGTTCCGGTCTTTCTTTTTTGGAACAATTTTTTTCTCAAGCTGAACTGAATGATGCTCTAGATGAAATGACAGAATGTTACAAGTGTATACAGGATACTAGTGCTAAAGTACAGTTTAGAGATATTTCTTCTGGAGTATGTCTATTTTCTACAACGTAATACTGCATTTCAGAAGTAATGCTCATGCTGGCTACTGTATATATTAAGATTATATGTTAAAATTTAACAAGTGTATTATCAAAGTAAGGAACACGTTTATGCATCAGTAATTATATTCTAATGAATTCATAAAAATGAGCTGCTATGTGTACTTAATGTATTTTAATCAAATTCTTTTGTGCTTAAATACCATTTAAGTGCACCATGTTTACCTGTAACATAGTATCGCTACCTTTACTGTATATGATATGCACAGTTTTCATAGAGAGCTAAAGCTAGCTGAGTGCTCAGGGTAATGGCTATAGTTCCTTCTTGGTATGCATATTTTGTATTTAGTCCATAACTGAAATTATTGCCTTGTAAAACAGCAACACTGACAAGTCAGTGAAATATCACAGTATGCAAACTGTGATATGTTTTTGTGAATAGGAATTGCTTTGCTGTTAAGAGTAATGGCTAGAAATGGACATTACTCTCATTCTCATTTATTTTTGTAGCTTACATTCTGTACTTACTATTTCTGAAGTACACTTTCGCTGACTTCGCTTGTATTTATTGTGTGCTTTTCAGCCTATATAACATGACTCTTCAGTTCAGTGTAATCCCAATAAAATGCATATATTTTCTCATGCATTTGATTTTAATGAGTAACACAGTTCCATCAATGAGAGGTAGAAATGAAAATAACTGATGGGGAATTTGGCCTGAAAATGTTTATATATGGCACGTGAGTAAAAACAACTACGCTGTGTTCTTTTCGACCAGGTCTCTGGCCATGAACCCTTTACTGATCCCGGAGGCCTACATCATTGGTGCCCAGCCTCTGTGCAGCCAGTTGGTTGGCCTGTCGCAGGGCCAGAAGAAGTTGTGCCAGCTCTACCAGGACCACATGCAGTACATCGGCGAGGGTGCCAAGACAGGCATCAGAGAGTGCCAGTACCAGTTTAGACACCGGCGCTGGAACTGCAGCACAGTGGACAACTCTTCTGTTTTTGGACGAGTTATGCAAATAGGTAAGAAAAGGGTAATGGTGTTAAAAATAGGATGAATTAGAAACTCAAAGCTCCAAAATTAAAACCCACAGGAGATTAATGCACTCAGTTAGCAGTTTATTAGGTATGTCAAGCTGAAACGTATGAAGTCTAATACAGCAGTTGTGCAATAAATACTACCTGCACCAATGTGTAAATGTTAAATTTTTGTGGAAACTGTTTTAGAGAGGTATTAAATCAAGTGCGTAATCACTTTGGAGGCTGGAGTTTATGTTGCTGTTGATCTGCACCGCCTTAGAGAGGTGTTTCTGTTATTTAAGCGAGCCTCAGCCAAAATAATAGAAACACCTGTGACGAACATGCTTCTCTCACCAAAAACTGACCTGATATGCACACGTTAGCAGAACATATTGTTCAGTGTTACTTAGAATCTTTACATTTAGTGTCTTGCCTTTCTTCACTTTTCCTCCCTCCTTCCTGACTCACTGACCCTCTTTCGTGTGTGTGTGTGTTTTTGTAAGTGTATGTGTGAAATGTACAGTATGAAGCTGGTGATTCTCAGCAGCTGTGTGGAGGGAATAGTTGGTTGGTGAGGTTGCTGGATAAATCACATGCGGCTTTGGCCTGCTAAACCAGCTTCTGACACGGAGCAGGAGGGAGGCAGAGACTCTGGTTTTCTCCTGATGAATGGGAGACAATATAACACACACAGACACACACACACTGTGGAGACGGACTATAGCTGCTCTGTATTTACAAGTAATGGGACTGAGTGTATGTGCCAATGTATCACATTGTCAGAGATCACGCTACGTGTGTGTGTGTGTGTGTGTGTGTGTGTGTGTGTGTGTGTGTGTGTGCGCACGCACGTTCAGGAAGTGTGCTCGGATATCAAACGTTAAAAAAAAAGTGACTCCACTAGTGTATTATTTAACATGGTTTGTTTAATTTTCTTTGGATATTTGCCCTCACTTTGGGGGCTAATGTAAAGGCGGTTTACCGTTTATTGATCATAACTCTCCGGATGAATTACAGTGAATATATACAATGTCAGTGTTGTGATCACAGCAGAGTTATAACAGGCTTTAATGCATAAAGAAAAAACCACAACAGAGCACATTTCAGAGTTGTATTCATTTGATGTCGGTTCTTTCTGTGCGTATATTTTTGGATTCTTTCGAATTCCGCGACAGTAATGCATACAGAAAAGCTTCACCCAAATTACTAAAAGAAACTGATATTTTATAGTCAACAGTTTATGTGTGAATGGGACCTTCTGGTAGAAAGTAGTTCCACTAACTTAACTTAAAACTGGAAAGAGTTGTCTGGATATTTTGAAAAACATATTGGGAGCAACAACAATGAAATGTCATCCAGTAGCATTGTTCTTGGATTTGTGCACACAAACGCGAGCTGGTCCGTATCTTTATACTGTTCTTGGTCATTCTGCTGCTTCGTGTCTCTGGTGCCGACACCCTTTGCCACAGATTAGCCTTCATCACTTGCTCCCAAACCCAGTCTTCAGCCGCCCTACCAACTGCTGATTACCTGCATGTACGTTTCAGCGCATTGATCAAGCGGGGCAGGGAGGCCTGAGGACCGAGCTTAGGAACTACTGGTCTACGTAGAAATTTCATCAGCAGCCATTCTCTCATTCCTCTTCTTCCACCCTCTCACTCCCCAACATGTCTCCTGTTCCAGACCACTCTGGGCCCAGCAAACATATCCTCCCCTTACAGTATGTCTGTCTTTCTGACATCCTGTTTTTCTGTCCGTCTATATGCCGCTTTAGGACACTTTGGGTGATTTAAAGCTGAGCTCCAGGGGATGCTGGCGTGGTTAGGCGCAGGCCCTCTCCCCTGCCTTGCTTGATTAGATCCAGGGTGGGGTGCAGGATAAGGGAGGCAGCGGTGTAGGAGATGACAGTTCGTCTGTCTACAGGTCCACTATTAAGCCCGTGTCCTCAGGCAGGATTAAAAGTTGTACGATAAATCCCTCTTCCCTGATCACCTCCTGCCAAAGTGTCCCACCTGGACATCTTTCCAAGTGATTCCTTTGTTTATCAGTTATGTTCTCAGACATCGTTTTAAAATTAATTTCTGCTCTTTTATGGTGCGTGCATGTGTCTCATTTAACTCCGCTTTGCTTACCTATAATTTTTCCTCCATGTCTTTGTTCTGTTTCGTCATGTTTTGTTTCTCCTCCCTCATTTTCTGTTCTGGTATTTTCATTAAGCATTCTCTTTAGAAGTTTGGCCCTGTGGCTACATGAGCTGTGCATTTCTATTTTCTAGCAGCCCACGTCTTCAGTGTCAACACCCAGCTTTATAGTTTGATCGGCTGTTTCTTCTTCGTTTGGTCTCCTCATCTTGGTTTTCCCTTCTACTCTGTGGCTTTGTACAGTTGTAATAATGGATTAAGCACTGAGTGACAGCAAAAACGATTTACATGCATTTTTGTGTTTATAGGTTCTCCAACCCTTTGTGTCGGTAGAGGAAATACGAGGGTTAGAAATGGTGACGGTTAATGAGCAATGGCTCCAGAATCACTGTTATGACGGATAATGTGAAAGAGACATTGTCACTTTTAATTTGGCTGCTGCTTGTTAAGAAAGATCTCTGTCACTTGAGGGCACTCTCTCTCTCTGGCTGAAGCCCAATAACAGCAAACCAGATTCCCCTGTTCAACATGTTGTTGATGAGGAGCCTGCAGCATTTGGCTGAGGTGCTCTATAATCTTAAGTGCATGGTGAATGCTGTCATATGACATCACATTTCAAAGCACACTACAAATGCTAAAAGCAAAATGACAGTGAGACACATTCAATATATAAGAAAGACACATACATGACACAGAAGCAGTGGATGGAAATGTCAAATGATAAAATTGCATCGGTTCAGTTCTCATTTGTCCTTATTGTGTCAAATGTGACATGGCGTCCTTGTTTTGTGTGCCTGCAGGGAGTCGAGAAACGGCATTCACTTATGCCATCAGTGCAGCAGGGGTGGTTAATGCTGTGAGCCGCGCTTGCAGAGAGGGGGAGCTCTCCAGCTGTGGGTGCAGTCGCGCAGCTCGCCCCAAAGACCTGCCCCGAGACTGGCTGTGGGGCGGCTGCGGGGATAACCTCAACTATGGATACAGGTTTTCCAAGGAGTTTGTTGACGCACGCGAGAGGGAGAAGAGCTACCCCAAAGGCTCGTACGAGAGCGCAAGATTGATGATGAATCTTCACAATAACGAGGCTGGAAGGAGGGTAAGAAACCAAGAAACAAGCAGAAAATTACAAACCGCAGGCCCCAGAAAGTGAGAGAAAGTTTGGAAGTGTGAGGGTCTAGGTCAATCAGATAGGTCTCTGGTTGATCATCTGTGTAACAGCTCTGTCTGCGCTTGCCTCCGGAGGCTTTGATCGGTAAGGGTGATGGAGTCATTGCAAGCAGCCCGGGGTTTCTTTTCCTTTCTAAACATCTTGAAACCACCTCAAAGTAAATGCAATGCCAAATATCTGTTGCCAGGCTGTTCTCTTTCAAGTTGGACAAATGAGAGGACAATATCTTATTCTATGCACCATTAGAAACATTGACAGGATCATTTGCTCCTTTTATAATAAACTAATGAGATCTATGAGATCATGAGCAGCATATTGTACAAATATTTATGGAGACGGGACAAATTAGAAACATTAAACATGTTATTGTTCTGCAGTTTTACTAGTATTTCATCTGTTTAACTTTTCTTTTCCCTTCCTTTTCTCCCTCCTCTCTACAATCAGATTGTGTCAGACCTTGCCAACGTCTCCTGCAAGTGCCATGGGGTATCAGGCTCCTGCAGCCTGAAGACCTGCTGGTTGCAGCTGGCTGACTTCCGCAAGGTGGGCGATGCACTGAAGGAAAAGTATGACAGTGCCGCAGCCATGAAGCTCAACTTGCGTGGGAAGCTGGTGCAGATGCACAGCAAGTTTAATGCCCCCACAAGCCACGACCTGGTCTACATAGAGCCCAGTCCAGACTACTGCTTGAAAAACCAAAGCACAGGCTCGTTGGGCACAGTGGGGCGCCTTTGCAACAAGACCTCGGAGGGAATGGATGGGTGTGAGCTAATGTGCTGTGGTCGAGGTTACGACCAGTACAAAGCCCAGATAGTGGAGCGCTGCCACTGCAAGTTCCACTGGTGCTGCTACGTCAAGTGCAAGCGCTGCACCAAAATCGTAGACCAATTCGTCTGTAAGTGAGAAGAGGATTGCTACCTGTGTTTGTTTGCTTGCAGACGATGGGCATACATGTGTGTATTAATGAGCAGAGGAGTTGAACACAGAGAGAATGGAAGAGAGAAACTATATAAATTATATTTATAGAGTTAAACAATTATGCCATTGCAAAAGGACTGACTTTTTTTTTTTTTCAAAAAAAATCTTATGTCTTCAGAAACTGAGAGTATCATGAAATATTTATTTTAAGATTGTTATGTTTTATTTTGGCCAAGTCAACACCAGCCAATTTTAATCCCCTCAAGTGCCTGAAAATGGCTGGAAATCATCCATACTCCACAGGCACCCATTCAAACAAAAAAAATCCCCTTGCTTGTCAGATGGGTTACATTGGTTGTGAAAGTGAACTGTACTTCCTGTTTCCTTGCAAGAGTAGAGTTTGATATTTGAACGTAACTGTCTAAGACGTCCTGTTATTTTTTTGCTGTTACGAGACAAACACCCGTTTGCTGAGGTTAATGGATGCGTTTTCATGGGCCCAGTTCCAAACCTACCTGTACATCCTCAGCGAAGTTTACTTGTCCCCTATCATCACATAAAGTTAGGAACGCTGTTGGTTCGTACGAGTCCTAGGAGTACGGTGGCTACAATAAGAGGGCTGTTTTGGGGATAGGGCCATTTTTTAAGCTAACCTATAAGCCCTTAAAGTTCCCTAGGTGCTGCAACACGCCCATCACCAGTATGCACTTTGATACAGAGACTTAAACCTGTCTGTATGTGTCTGATCAGCTGTTTATTTTCACTGCAGTTCATCAGCAAAATGTATCAATATTATAGCCTACATTCTTTTCCATATTAATTCAGATTATCAATTTAACATTATTCTACAATACTTAACACGGATTGAATATATATGGGCAATGTTGTGGTTACAGTGGTGAAATATCCATGCTCTTTGTATATAGTATGTATATCTAACCAATCAGTAAACTGTATTTATTTTCTTTAGTCAGATCCTCCTTTTAAGCTTCAAAGAGAAAAGCATCTACACCATAGATCCGTATTTAATCAGACATACCCAGGTTCAGAAGTCACTTTTAATGATTTTGTTCTCACTAATGTGGCTCCTCACTGTTTTTGGAAAGGGAAATGCACCTTATTGTTTCAAAACACAAATGATTTCTTCTCACTCATGTTCGACTTCACTGTTAAACACGCGCGCACACACACACACACACACACACACATATATATCACAGATATTGCGATCTCGTCTTCACCACAGAATTCTTATACCACTCAGTTAACTGCTCACTATCCCTGTGATGATTATCAGTAGACAAACAATTTCTACCAATCCAACTATGTATATTTATAAGCTTCTCCATGGTTTGTTAAACGTAATGTGCTATAGCTGATATTTTGTTACTTTTTACAAATTGGCTCAATGCTCTACTTTGTTTCAATAAATATCAAATGTAAAACAAGCAGAGAAGTATTTTCTCACAATATTTATTCAAGTTTCATTTTCTGTGCCTTTTGATAAAGTCTCCTGACAAACCTTTTCTTTTACGCTTTATTTTTGGTCTTCTTGAAATTGAAACTTTTTTTTTAGCTAACTATTTCCTTTTAGATCTAAAAACAGCATTTCAGGGATTTTCTGAACCAGTTTCATGCCTTCATTCAGTCTCTTTACCCATGGGCAGATTTAGTAACTGTCAATCCCACATTACGGATTACAGCCGTTTAGGTGAACAAAGATGAGAGTTAGCTTGAGACCTCTGGAGGATGCTGTGGAGATTAGGAATCTCCCAGTGGGCTGTTTGAGGTTGTATTATAAATACCCCTCAACAAGCCACTGACGGTGGATCAGTTAATGGAATGATTAATCATCTTGTCATGAGATTTGGAAGAGGGGTACTTTTCAACATGGGGGAATGGGGCTGTCTGGAAGACGACTGGGACTTATCAGAGAACGTAGCTCAAGAGGAGATGCAGAGAACACTGGGTAATGAGAGACAGGGGAAAAGACAGGGTTTGGTTGACGGCCTGAGAGAGAGGAGCAGAGACGAAGTGCTTGAGACTTGAAGGACTCCTATTATAGTGTAAATGCTCCAACATTTACACTAGTAAAATGATACTGACTTTAGGAGCACACCCCATATGTGACCCTGTCAATGTGCTGTATGTTTGCATGCACTTACACAAAGTGTGTTACGTGATGACAAGTGTTTATATTTCTGATTGGTGTCACATAGGCCAATATGCAAAAACAGGAGAGAAAGATACAAGGTTAGCGAGGAGAGAGGAAAATTAAACAAGGACCAAGGAAACCAAGAACAGCAGGAGGTTTTACATATTTGAACCTTCTGTCAACAGCAAGGTTTATAACGAAATTAAATCACCCTTCAACTTTGATTTTGTTATGGACGTGAAGGTCAGAAAATACTTTCGTGCGTGTGTGAGAATGAATGAGAATGACCGACTTTATACCATCAAACTCGTCCAGTAATAGCATGAAAAGATATCCAGGTGCACAGCAGGCTGATAAAGTAGGCAGGCGAAACCTGAAACCCACAGGTGCTCAGGTATAACTTACCTGACTTAATGACACAGTCATGTAGTGGAAGAGACACGGATACTCCAAAATGTTCAAACAAAATACCTGGATGTCGGTTTTGGCAGGACCTTCTACGACTGCTCCTTTCTCTGCCTCTGCCAGTTCGATAGATCAAATGTTCAGCAGATATTTTAAGCTGGTGTAAAGCTAAACATTTCTCTGTCACCCCATCCTTACAGTTGATTAATTAATCAAACTTGCCTTACCTGCCTTGTCATATTTCAGAAATGTTTCTTTCAGATTTTCGAAATGTTGAAAGAACAAGCTCAGCAATTATTGTAATGCTTGGTTGAATCTGTGTGCATGCATGTGTGTTTTTTTGTTTGTTTTTTGACGTAAAGGTGATTGTGATGATTATGAGGAAGGATGGAGCCTGGTTTTACTCTGTTCTTCTTCTGCTGCATTAACATTCCTCAGAGGTTCGTCAGGACAATTATGTGACAAGTTCCGTATTGATAAAACAAAGCAGCTGGTTGTTATAAGGTACCTCCACCCGCCTCTGCTGAAGCCAGATCTGTTCACTGCAACTTTGTACATTCACAAATATTCAGTGGACTCTGTTCTGGCATTGAAAATATTTCACTGATGTTCTACTGTAACTGCGACATACCACGCTACACATATTGATGTAATACATTCTCACCACATTTTAACATCTGTGAAACAAATCCGCAGCTTAAACTATGACCTATCCTCTTCTTTTCAGAACCACTCAACAGTCCTAGTCAAATCACGAGTCTACCTCCAGCACTCAAACACTGCCACTGTAGGAAACTATTGCACAAAAACACATGCGGTCCACTGATCAGCGCTGACCATCTTTGTGCTCTAAAGCACAGAATGCATGAGCTGTCAGTACAACGGCTCTGGCAAAGCTCATCTCCCCAAGCCAAAATGGACCTTGTTCCATTCCTTAGCTCTTACTGTAAGACTCAAAAAAACAGCAACCAGGCCAAAATAAGAGTGCCCCACAGAGCTGCATTTAGAGCTATTTGGGATTGTGGTTGTGTGATTTGGAGAAAGAGGGCAGGAGACCACACTGTGACGTTGCAAACAGTCTGGACTGGATCAAAGAGACAGGTTGGTGCTACAGAGTTACCAGCTACCCCTTCTCTAACTCAGAGAAACCACTCACACCGCAAGTTGTTTCAATGGGGCACAGCTCTGGCTGAAAATAGCAAGGTTTTACATAGAGGTCATAGTTTCTAAATGTGAATGACTGAGGCTTTTGTGTGTAAGAGAAAGATAATGACTGGTAAAATAAATAAATTAGCTTCACTCTCATCCTCATCAAGAAATTTGCTCCAGCTGAGTTTGACCATGGTTGCCCAATTTGGAAATTCCTGTGTTCTTTAATTATAATTATTACAGCTTCTATGGTTGTGTATGTGTGTAGCATCATAGTAGTATTTATCTCTATGTGACATCAAAGATTACAACTCTTAAAGTAACACAAAGTCTCACTCTTTCACTGTTATTGCATCTTAGCATTGGTTTCCTTTCAGATGCATGCAATACATTACACAGTGAGACATGTTTACAAGTCCAGAGCTGACTTACTTATTTGTGGTTTGCCACGGGATCTTCTCTTTCTTTCCTCTTCTGTGGCGGTGGTGGTGATGTGTGTGTGTGTGTGTGTGTGTGTATGTGTGTGTGTGTGTGTCGGTGTGTGAGTATCTCTGCCCCACAGGGAGCTGAGTACCCAGTCAGAGCCTGTAGCAGAGTGGTTCTGTCAGTCTGCTAAGCCTTTGTGGATTACACTGAAGTGGGTCTGTGGGGTTGCACCGACATCATTGAAGCACTGCCCAGTTACAGTTAAAGTACTACAGTGCAGCCGCTATTGAACTGTCCTCAGCGTCTAGCACTAACTCATCTCAAGCTTAACTCTGCACTCTATTTACAAGATATAGTTGAACATACCTATATGATAATCTATCACCTGACAGCCAGTTATCTCCCACCACAATATTATTTTTGTACAAAAAATAAAAAGCAAAATGAATCTGTTCACTTGCGGTAGACATATTGCACAATGGAGAAATCCTGATTCTAAACTAAAACTGAAGAATAGAAGAAGAGAACTTGTGAGTGAAGATGAGCACAGATTCATAAAATGTCAAACCAACTGGAGAAACAGTCAATTTTACTAATTTGCAGTGAGTTATGATAAATGGGCCGTATTATTACTGCAAGCAAGCAGACAGAGAACTGTGCCACTGCCAGCTTCATTATTACGGAACAGCAACGCAAAAAATCCTCCACATAGCTCACACAGAATTCGCATGGACTGACTACCAGGAAAAAATGTACACACATATACACACACACACACACACATAACATTTAACATCACAGAAAAAATGTAAAATGTAATAGACCATAGAAATACATTTTTCCAACAGCTTGGCTGTTTCTTTCCCGATGACTGACACCTGGGCCAGTTAGCACCCTCATTAAAAAGCACTTAATGAAATAAGGTGTTTAAACATAGGCATTACACTGAGGTCTTTGTGGTTAACGAATCAACGCAGTGCAGATGGAAAAATGGAATAGCTGGATATGCAGGTAATGTCCCGCTTGATCCAATAAACCTAACACCTTTTGAAAGGTGAGTATCCTTCTATAAGGTCCTGCGTCTGCTCGTGGAACATTCACACTTCCTATTGGCTTTGACTTTTCTTAGAGGGGGGCTTGGAAAGGCTGCCTTATTCCCACATATTGTATGTCATGTTTATTTGCCTGATTTGGCAAAGACTTTTCTAAAATGCTGCAGTACATCTTGGTACTTTACTGTTGTTTTAGGACCACACCTACAGATAAACACTGAAAGGGAGATATTGAACCTTCTGGTTTTATGAGGAATGAAGTAGACTCGGTGGATGTAGCCTGTCGAGTCTTACTGAGCTCACATCCTCATCGCTAATGAGAGTCAGTTTAACAAGCTCACAATGGCAACACTCAGAAACATCCCTAATTTATAACAGAAAAAGTGAAAAACAAGCAGACGATAAAGGAAAAAAAACGTAAAAAAAGAAAGAGGGACCAAGACCAAAACTAAACAAAAAAGTAGACAGAGATATGAGTGTTTTGATATTGAATTATTTCTTCCTCTAACATTATCAAGGTCAGACAATGGTTACCTAAACAATAGTTTAGATTAGATCGAAAATACCACACATTTTCCCGTTCATACTTCATATCACAATGAAAATATCCAACAACTGTCATTCAGCGTGTTTGTTGTTTTTGAAACACAAATGTTGCTTTTAGTCAACCAAAGTCTTTTGTGGGGAGTGTTGCGCAATCTGTTGGATTTGTGTTGCGCTGGTACGTCTGAGAGTGTAAATGTGAGGTTTTTGCACATTGGTGCCTGCGGCTATTTATGTGTTATGAGAAAGAGTGTGAGAGAGAAAGTAGGGCTAACCTGTCTATGCAGATGAGAGTTGGCACGCTACTTTGAAACTCAACATAATTCAGCAGCCCGTTGCCTTTGCCTGCTTGCCTCCACTGTAATCAATCTCTGAGGTCTCCAGTGCCATAAAACACCATATTTCTGTCTTAAACATAAAGAAAATTGGACAAATTATAGCTCTGCATGTGGAGCAATAAAATGTATTTGTTGTTATGCTAATAAGATCGAGTTCCATAAATCCTCCAAAATCAAACAATTAAGCACATTTAATCATATTAGGATACAAAATATTTCAAACATTAATTTATAACAAGGACCACATGTGATGGAAACTTCAATAAAAACATCTAAAAACTTTCTCTAAGCCATGTTTTGGAGACATCTCCTGTCTGCATGTGTGTGTATGCACATACCAAATGCTTATGGTAGCTCACACTGACCCGCTCAGTGTGCTGTGTAACTCCTGTGCAGAGGGGCCACCCTTCTCCAGCCATTTGGTTATCCAGCTCACATCAAAGCTGATGGAAGGCTGGCTCATGGCCCAGCACCATGACAGACTGGCGGGGAGCCCGGAACTCAAGCCCCTGGCTTTAGGCCTACAGGCCTGGGGCTGGAGGTTGACAGGGCCCAGCTATGAGGGCCTGATGAATGGGTTCTGGCACTAGGCTGGTGGTATGTGTGTGTGTGCACGTGCGTGTACACGTGTGTGTGCAGCTTTCAGGGCCCCTTACGCTCACCCCTTAAACTTGCTCTGGGTTACACAGGGAACACAGGGAAAGGTTATGATTGGCCGCAGAGTCAGGCAGAATGAGAGGACCAGCTTTAATTCTTCTTACACCCAAAAATCTGATTCCCTTGGGTCTTTAAGACTTGCAGACACATGCAGAAATGTGTGCACATGCCCACCAACACACACATACGTAACCCCCTCTCCCTCCAAAGCACACATAAACACATGCCTCACAATACCACACAACAGTGCATATCTTTACATGTAAAGAACTTCTGCTGAGCTTTCATCCTTGAGAGATGGAAAACATAATTCATGTATGACACAAAGAATAATTATGTGCTTTTGAATCCAAAGAGCTCATACACTTTGACTTTCATATAACATTCATATTCATATAATCTGACTTGAGCTCAGAGCTTAGACAAAGGCCGGTAACGAATTTAAAGGAAATATGTACCTCACATTCAATTGGAATTGCTGTTCTGTGCTTAAATCTGTTTTCCACTACAGCTTAGTATATGCCAAGATAAAGGCTGATTTCACAGCAAACAAGATGAAACAGCAACTGTAAACGGCATGAAATCCCGTTTGACTTTTAAATTCTACATTAAAAATGCATGTGACAGTATGAAGTATAATACCTTAAGTACATTTAGCTGTGCTTTTTTAGGCACAAATATTATTCTGTATTGATTATTTATGAATATATTACTGATGGCGTTTGTGGAAATAAGATTAAAAGCTGGAGACATTTCAGACTCGCTTTGGAAAGTAACAATAACTTTTAGTGAACAATGCAATTAGTAAAGTGGATACCAAAGCCCAAATGAACAACGTGAACTAAATGCTGCATATACAGCTCTGCAGGGAAACGATATTTCTCTCACTGTCTCCCTTCTTTTTGTGCTGAACTCTCACATCGCTGCTTGTACTGTATCTCTCTTCCCTGTTTTCCCTGGCTTTTTTATACAGCACACGTGCACTTTTTTTAATAAGCAGCTGTATTAGGTGCTACTTTGTTAAGGGTTGGTGTTGGCCCAGTGATCACTGCCTACAAAAGCTATGTGTGTATTTTTACCGCTCTGATTCATGGCCAGTCTCCAGGTTAACCTTTAGCTCATCACTTGTGCTGTGCTTCCTAATGAAGCGCCGCAGTGTGCTGTCTGCCTAAGAAAACAAGCTAACACTAACTAAGGCAGTGTGTTAACCTGATGCATAGTGCTGTCTGCCATCAGCCCTGAGGCCAGGCTAATGAGACACGATTAGATTATAAAGGCATCCTGCTGTGCCACCTCTTTACATGCAGCTTGGATTGGGCCACATGAGATGGCAAAAACCCAAGACACACATATTGGAAGTTGTTTAAACCGTTAACTAACTTCTCATCTTGAAGAGAGGAATCTGAAATATACTGGGTGTTTCAGATTGACTGGTCATAGAAGGACTGAGCTAGACTGCATGAAAATCTCAGACTTAATAAATTTTGAAGACATCCTGTGCAATCAACAGAATGGACTTTTCGAAAGCCAGACTAATAAGGTAATTGCCTACAAGGCCCCACATTTAGGTTTAGCTCTGCCAGGCAAAACGTTTTCCAATACTGCACCCACTGATGCTCACTTTGCCCCTCTCCCACGGCTCATGCTAAAGGAGCAGAGGTAGACCAGTAAAACCAGTCACCCATCCCAGTGATAGTCCAGTGCAAGCCTGCAGACATGTTGCACAAATAACTCACTGTCTACAGGAGAGGGCTGGTTTTCCTGCTAGAAGTTTGAAAAGCAGCACAGGGAAAGTTTCTTTGGGAGTGTAGAGCATTTTTGGGTCGTGTCCATCTCTATAACACATGGATAGTATTTCATTGCACTTTGCTCGTTGAAGGCAAAAATGTTAGTGATGTTAGAGTGGGTTAGGTTAAGCATGGAAACAAATGACACAGGCTCTATGCGTAGCATCTGTATGGACTTCTGCATTTTTGTGTGTGAGCACGAATGTCCTTAACGCATATTTCTTGACATATATGTGTGTTTATCCTATACATGCGTGTTTGTGTGAAAGCTCACATTCATGAATGTGTATGTTGGATCAGGATGTTGAACCTCTCTGTACACTGGCCTCTAGAAGGTGCAGGTGTTTTCAGTCAGACCGTGGTTCCTCAGTCCTTACCCAAAGGGTTTTAAAAGACTGACATTCCTTTTAGACCTGTCCATCTGCACTGCAGCTCTCAGTGAGTATGCACTTACTTAACCTACAGCAGCCACCAGCGACTTCTTTTACTGTTTATTTGTAGTTTAATTCTACAGAACATGATTTCACAGTATAGCAGAGATGTACTTTCCCTCGTGAACATAGCTGCAACTGTCAAAGTGTCATCACGTGCATTCTGCAGCCTCTCCTTTAAAAGTCAGCAGAACGTGCGCTACACAATATTTTAACCATGAAATCTGCTGTTTCAAGCTGTTCTGAGAAAAAAAGCAGGGGGCAAAGAAAAAAAGCGCTGGATGTACAGAGACAGAGGGACATGGTTGTCTTCTCCACTCTGGTAATATATGACTGTTCCCCAGAGAACAAAGGCTGTAAGGGAACACAAATCATCTCTTTGCATAGATGCAAGCATGTACACACAATCTTAAGTAGCTACACAGATATTCCTTTTAGTTTTACGAAGGGTTTAAGAAAAGCCCATCACCCTAAAGTAGCAACTCGCATCTACTGAGTGACGCAGAAATGACAATCACAGTTTTATCCCACATTTCACATTAGTCGTTTAATTTGAAAAATCACATGCCTGACTTTGCTTCAGTAGCTCTTGAAAATCATGTACTTTCTTTTGTATGGTTCTGTTTAAGTTGTGGATTTGATAGGTGGCTCTCCAGCACCATCAAATGATAAGTGAACAAGAGACAGTACTAGTGGCTGTCAGTAGTGTCCTGGAGTAATATGATCTCTGCATGGGGGAGATCACTGTAGCCTTCTACAACCTAATCGTTTAAAACCCACAAACAGCAGCACAGATTAAAGTGATCAGCACCGGCTTTAACAGTCTAGTAGTTATGCTATAACTCAAATAGTACGCAGAATGACAGATTCACTCTGACAGGGGAAAATAAAATGAAGCTGCCAT
This sequence comes from Microctenopoma stevenorrisi, assembly GCA_032270685.1. Classification (NCBI taxonomy): domain Eukaryota; kingdom Metazoa; phylum Chordata; class Actinopteri; order Anabantiformes; family Anabantidae; genus Microctenopoma; species Microctenopoma stevenorrisi. The sequence continues at coordinate 12,172,708 of JAUMTR010000025.1, read as the reverse complement.
GTGGAGTGCCCAGATAAGCTTCAAGCCACAGCTATACACACACACACACATGCACATATATATACATATACAACTGAGAACTGGTTTATGTTGCATCTGAAAATATGAGTGATTGAAAAAAGTTGTGTTTTACCCAGAAAATTCCAACCACAGTGTATTTAGTCTATCTGGTTTTGTTTAGGGAAACCTAAAAATGAGTGTACCAGTAATGTCCAGAGCAAATGATTTAAGCGTGAGACTCAAACTGTAGTATAAACCTGTCTGTGGACAAATGTTTTTAGTGTTCTGGGAACTCTGTCATCAAAGGGGCTTAAACCATATATCTGCTATGATAGGAATTATCTTTGCACAGGTGTAGATCACACTTAGAGTTACTGTTCATGCACTCCATTTGCCTTGCTGGCCAGAAATCCACTCCTGTGGCTAACAAATCAAGTTATGTAAATGCCACAATATGGTGCAAGTGCAGGAACATAGAGTGCATTCAGTGCTCACATTTGTTTTATTGATAGAGACCTGAGGTGAAAATTCCATATTTCTTTTATTACATGTCGAATTGCTAAGAATGTGAGCTAAAACATCCCATATGCAGCCAGCTTTCATTTCTTTTTATATAAAGTGCGTTTGATTTATGAGCCGACAGCGTCTTTTTCCAGCGTGAAATAAATTATCGAGGTGAATTCCAAAAAAAAGAACGAATGAAAGAAAGACTGAGAAAAAGACAGAGAGAGAGACAGAAAAGTACAGAGAGTAGGGGGAGAAAACGACTAGGGAAGTCCTCAAACCAGAGTTACATTGATCTGCCAAGTGTGGAGAGCATGCCGACCCTCCAGGTTTTTATACGAAGGTATGAATATGCAGGCGAAAAACAAATGGGACAGCTTAGTTGTTTAACAGCCTGTCTGTCTATCTTTCTCGTGCTTAGCTGGGAGATTAATGGGGGAAGTGGGTATTCATTAAACATTTACAAAAAACAACTTTGGTGAGTTTTATCATTGAACACAGTGCAAGTTATGAAAACACTGCATTTGAGGTGTTTAGCTGACACTGTTATCCCAACCAGCTGAGTGCACCGGTAGAACAAGCTTTGACTTATGGACAACAATGAGCTATTTGTGTTTGTATGTCTGTGTGACCAAGAACATTCTTATGGCTATTTGTGCTCAATATGTCAGCTTATTATGACAAACCGGAGATAATAGAACCTTTTCCTCGCCAAAATGTTTTGTTTCTTCCATCATCACTGTTTGCTCATGTCTCCATAGACTTTTCTGAGATTTAAATCGTGTCACAGCTAATTACTAAAGTAAGGGATTACCAGCTGGATATAATCACTGGTGAAGCTTTTCAAGGAGTGACTTGGGACTGCACAATAGGATCTCTAGTGGATTTACTTCTCTGTTTCCCTATTTGTTTCACGACATTTTACTTCATGGATGAATCTGTTTGTCATTTAAGAACTGTGTACTGTGTGACAAAACTGAGAGAACGAAAGAAGCCAAAACATAGACATCAGGGACAATGAAGTGAACCTGTGAGTAACCAAGTTGCCAAGTTGGGCGCCTTCTTTTGTTGAATGGCACTTTGCATAAGCGAGGCACATAGCTAATCTAAGGAGTGACCTCAAAATGTTAGATTGCGAAATTTAGGGCTGTTGGCAGCATAAGTAGGTTAGCAGACTTAACAGTGATCTATTTCACAGTATGTGTGCGCAGAGGAGGATCTCCAACAATGTATCAGCAGCTATGTCATTCTCACTCAGCTCCATCTTGTGAGGCGAGGGTCATCACAAATAAACCTTCTCACAGACCTGACGCAGTGACCATCTCGTTTTGTAACACATCATCTTGATTTAAAATCAAGAATTAGGTTCTGCTTTGAACCCTTCACTTCCAAAAATAGCTTTGCTTGAGATGTTACATCTTACACAATGTTTCTGCATCCTACCGACTCCTTATAACAAGATGCCCACCTGAGAGTTTACATCCATCCACACCTTATCTGACACGTACTGCAAACACACCTGCTTCTGTTGTTCGTGTTCTTGAGAAGAGACAGGTTGTCTGACAGCTGGCCCACCAGAACCGTGAACCAAACCTAAAAACGCATGATCCCAGATGAGAGGAAGCTCAAGAAAGATTGGGAGCATGTGCCTAAGCAATTTATGCCTACTTTCACCTTCAATTCACCCTCACCCGAGGGCGTAATTTACATTTCAGCTTTAAAAGAGACATCTAGGGAATACTCAAGGTTCTTCAATTATGTGTAATTCATGTTCATAACACTAACCCTTTGGCACTCGACACAAATTAGTAGCATGTAAACTCAATTTATGGGTGACAGTGTTGCACTTAAGTTGACATGCTGCTCTGGACAGTGTATAGAGACATGGGCAGTAAAGTGCAGTTTGATTTGCACAGAGCTTATTTAATCAGTAGTGGTTTTCGTGATAAATACAGAAAACTATTTTTACAACTAACAAAGAACAAATTGCGTTCGTAAATAGATGAATCAATGCAAAAATATTCAGAATTAAGGGAGTGAACAAGAACAGGGACGTTTACTGTATTTTCACTCAGTCTTTTATGACAAGGTTTCCCCCACAACCCCTCCTTTGCTTTTATAAACACAATTAATATAAAGGTTGAAGAAGGTTTTTTTTTATACAGATTTCATATGAGACCTCCTGGCTAAAGGAGAGGGTCTCCTGAAGATCGGAGCCCCCCTGAGGGGCTGTGTCTAAGTAAGACCATTGAAGAGTGTCCACTTTCCAGTCCCATGCACAATTCATGTCAGCAAAGTCCATGTTTAGCATCAGCTAAAATACAGACAAAATAGGAGATTTTTTTAAATTTTATTTTACACGCAGGTGCACTGTAGTGACAGCTGGCAAGCTGTAAGTGCACCTCATTCTCTTCATCAGTCAGGCTTAGTAGAAACTATTTCATTTTGTAATCCTCCTCTTCCATCATTTGCTCTAAGGTTTCCAGTGAGTGTTCAGATTAGCTTGATAGAAAAAAATAGTAAAAAGCTTGTATTGTGCATTAAGTAACTAATTATTCTTTCCCCACCATACTCCTCTGCACAGTGTTTATCAAGACCATTAGTGGGCTTAGTGCTGTTTAAAGTCACTCTTGATATGTTAGAGTGGCTTAAGAATTAATCACAAGGGAAAATATTTTCTCACCAATACCTGAATAGTCAGACGAGTGGCACTGTGAAATATATTCGCTGGAGAAAGACTTGTGAATTTCTTACAGCGCAGACTAAGTGAACCAGACAAAGTTGCTATTTGCATCTGTTCTTTCTAAATCAGGTAGATAGTGACAGAGATCGGATTAACTGGCTCTACCTAGCTCAGCGTGAATAGGACAAATGAAACACTGGAGGAGGAATGCACTTTCCTCGATGTAGTGGAACTCGGATTGTTTGAAGGAGCCGGCATTTAGCGTGCACAAGCCACACACATTGTTTACACCAAGAGGATTGTTAAAAAGTATATAAACAGATGCTGGCCAAAGTTACCATTCTGACTCAACTTGTTACCCTCAGTCCATAAATATATAGTTTATTAGGATCAGACCCATTTCTTCTCCATCAACACAATGGCAAAGCATTTGGCGGGTGAGACTGGGTTGGGCTGACTTCAATGGTTTACAAAGGAATTATTTTCTCAGATAAACAGCTCCAGGCCTCCGAACTGATTGGACTGATTGGAGGCACTGCATACAGCAGGAGATCTGTCCTGTGTCCTTCACTGTGGCTGTGACACTGGCAGTGAGAATGCTATGATAAACCCGTAGGCTGAGATATGTTTATATTTCTCGTTATACCTTTGTGTATTAGTTGAGCTCCATGTCTATGTATTATTAACTTCTTCTTCCCACTGGGCAAAATCATCACAAAACTTCAGCACATCAAGAAATAAGATGAGAACAGAACAGAAAGAAGAACAGAAAATAATTCCACTAATAGAGGGTCCAAACGAAGGACTGAACCAGTAGATAAGTTGTGATTTGTACCTAGGGTGAACTGAGCAGTAGCATCAAGGTCACAAGAGTGGTGTGTATGCAATTTCTTTTGCAGCTGTAATAAAATGCAAGTCTTTTTTTCCTACGTATAAGTGTGTGTGTGTGTGTCTTGCACTTTATGAATACAGTCACATAAACATTATTTCCTGTGCTGCCTCTCCTTTCTGACCTGTCCCTGTTGGTCTTTTAGAAAAGTCATATTGTAACTACCTCTACGTAATGACACACTGTGGGATTCTGAGATTATACAGCTCATTGGTAAAATACTTTGTACACCCAGTAAGCCATATAAATTACAATCACGTATATATCCACCCACAGACATGCAACCACACACACACACACACACACACACACACACACACACACTGCTTCTGCGCTATGACGGGATCATATTCAGAGTATCATACTTTTTTTAAATTAAAACTTGGCATTTAACTTTGGAAATGAAAGCCTTAATCAACTGGCTTCTTTCCAACTGCGGATCTAAAAAACAAACAGAAGGCGTCGCATCCAAGGTCGCTCCTACCGCAAAACAGCGGCCAACTTTACCCGCTGTGATGTCATGTCCTCTGAGTGCTCCAGACAATTAAAGAGAGAGCAAGAGGGCCGCGTGCATCAAACAAACACAAACACACACAAACACACGCACTCTGTGCATACTGCATATTGTACTAATAAGCATAAACATGTAGCACAAGTGCTTGTGTCCACAATCATACACACATCAGATGCAGAAAAGAGCTGCAGCGGTGGTTAAAGAGAGAGAGCAGGATGCAGACAGCTGTGGTTGATGTCAAGACCAAGCCTTTGGATATTTCTACGGTCAAGACGGTAATGATGGGTGAGGGCAGGGTGAGATAAGGGGGTGAGTGAAGGACACATTGTCACTTTGCTGTAGAGATTTATTTTCTGTCATGGCCTGTGGTTGTAACCAAAGCCTCCCTTCACTGGTCTTCTATGCAAAATAGCTCTAATAAAATGTCAGGGCCAGGCATACGCAGCTCATTGGTCTGAGCAAACGTGCATGCACACTGCAACACACATTTGATGCAGCCTCATACACTACACATAAATACAAATAATGTTAAGTCACATTAAACGTTATTTATGTAACACAATATTACAATATCACTTAAAAGGACTTCACAGGCATAATTTAATCCCAACACTATACTGCACTCAGTTTATACAAACTATACCAGCAAATCACACACGTGCACATGTACCAATAACAGCAACCAATGAGTCCTGTTCATGCTGAGTTCTTCGAAAGTTAGCAATAGCATCTCTCCAGCTGGGGCATAAAAATACAACGACAGATGGAACAACACACACACACACACACACACACACACACACTTGCTAACACAGACAGCCATAAATGTTTGACGTAACCACCATGCCCAGAGACGCCATGCACAAAAAAACACTGCCTCAATTATCACATCAACATTGAGCCTTGATCAGCAGAGCAGGATTTATTGCAGGCAAGTGGGAGCCAACAGCCAATATTCCTTAATTCATTGATTGGTTCTCCGTCCAAGACAAACATGCTGCTGCTGCTGATGAACTGTGATCTGAGGGAACTCTAGAAAGCTCACAGTACTTAGGTCAGTCCACAATCCCAATCCAATGTGGAGAGCTGGGGACACATCCTGACTGAGAGGCAATGATGTTGCTTACTTCGAGCTATGATATTGTTAGACCACCTACTCCGATGCAATCAACCTGCCTTTTCCCCTCCGTTGACTCCCTGACCTCCAATTTAGCTTTACCCCTTCCCTTGCTACCCTCCCCTCTCTCCTTTTTCTTTAAGTCCTGACTGTCCATTCTGGTAAGCTGGCGTAGGCTCTAAAAACAGCCTGGGTGCATTTGAGTGGCAGAGGCAAAGCAGGGGGCTCCTAGGTCTCCATTTAGCCACTTCCTGTTTGAGGGAGCCAGTATGTATGCCCCTCCAGGCCATTGCTCCCTTTGCCATGTGTGACCAAATCAGTCTTTTCACAGACTCAATGAGCTGGCAGAGCTCAGATCACAGTTACAAAGACTCAGAATATGCTAATGTTGAAAAATGTCCCTCAGCTTGTTTGCACAAACACAGAATGCAATGCTAAATATATGCCTTCGATTTGTTCTGGTTTTGTTATTCAATATTTGGCTGATGAGAGTAAGCTGACTGTCTGGAAGGAAAATGATGAACTACGAGCTGGTGAATTATGTGCGCTCTTCTTCCCAAATATATACTGAATCCTAATCTTAATCAGCGCACTAAAACAATGAGATACAGTTTCTCTATTTTGCACACAAACCCGCACACACAAACACACGGACAAAGGGAGGGAGAGTATTAGTTCAGCTGGCTGTCAGGTCCTTTAGGTCTCCAATAGATCGGTAAGTACTAAAGGCTTTTCTTCCTGTCACAGCATGGGGTGCACAACTAACTTGTGTATTTGTGCATTAAGAGTGTATGTTTTCAGCTGGCACCTCTCAACCTTGGCAGCAGCGTGTCTCCTGGCACCCCTCAGAAACAAATTTGTCTTTGGGGTTTAGTTCGCTTTTCACCTCCAGTGTATGTGTGCGTGTGGGTGGGTGCGGGAGTCGTGAGGTCTGCTCATCATCACCAGAGCACAGCAAGAGTACGTGTGGACAGAGCGACGAGGAAAAAAGTTTCAAAGGAGGAGGGAAATGAGAACCTGAGGATTTTTGGGGTGCTTGGAGAAGATAAGGCTGATAGGTGGCAGGGACACAGCATGAGCGCAATTCATAACTCCAAAAAAAAGAAATATAAAATGCAAAGAATAATGTTTGTGTCTTTTCCTAAAGACCTGATATTAACTACCAAATCCTCTATGCAAACTTGTGCCCACAGTGAATAGTAGACTGGAGAAATTTGTTGGTGACTCCATTAAATGCACACAGAGTCGTGTGTTTTCCCAGCTTGTCTTAGCTGTGGTGTGTTGTGGTCACCCGGCCTGTGTGTGGTCCTGGGGTGGTTCAGCTGCTCAGAATCATTTCCATTTAAACATATCTGTGGTGCTCAAAGCAAACCAGCGATGTTATTCACTCCATTGGAGGCAACACCAGAACCCTTGACCTCTGGGTGACTGCCTCTGTGTGTGCATGTTGTGTTCATATGCGTTTGCATTAATGCATGTTTCAGACTGTGGGTGTATGCCCAAACTTTTGAATGTGCGGCTTTACATGTGATTCACTGTCATCTGTCTTCTGGCTTGTTACCAAAGACAATTTCTCATGCAGTCAGGACAATGGTGAGGAAATGCGCTAAGAGTAGTGTGAGCGCTGATAAATGGGTATGTGTTGAACTGCAGACACCCTTCAGGGCATTGTGTCCCTATGATCAGTGATTCCTCTCTCAGAGGTTCCTTCCCACGACAAACAGCAGTGTGGACCGGATCATTGGGAAGGAATGTGGACGCCTTCTCATAAAATGCCTTTGGTGATGTTTCCCTTGCTCACTGTGTCTGTGAGCGTGTCGCATTTGATGAACAGAGCTTATAGGCCTGTTCATGTACATGTGAACATACAAAAAAAACATGTATTTTTCATTGTATCTTCAACATGAAGTAAAAGAGAAATATCGTTGAACAGCTAGCTGAATCTCAGGCATCTCTAGCATGGGTCATGTTTCCCCTGCCAGTGTGTGGGAAAGCAGTTTTCTGAAAGCAGAAATGTACATTTATCACTTCACTCAGTATCCAGAGGTGGCAACAGAGCTGCCATTGTGGCAGCTTCCCAGTAAGAATACTGCTTCCCAAGTCTGCTTTCCGTACACACATTGGATGCACATTCCCATAACTCATCTGGCAAACAGGAAGGAATCACAGACCGGATTGTATGTGTGTTGACCCAAAACAGCTCCAATCCCATTATGCTGTGATGAATGACCCACCAGCAAGTCAGGGAGTCTTTGGATAGTAGAAAGAGGAAGAGCAGGATGAACTGGAAATGATTAGAGAGTCCCACAAATCTGCTCGAGGAATAAGTTCAGTGAAACAGTAGAGAACAGATTGGACCACTGTGGTGGTGAGAATTAACTTGTCAGTGGAACAGGAAGTGGGGGGTTAGTAGAACTGTCTGGCTGAAAGGTGGGAAAAGAGAGAGAGATGAAGCATGGCGTGTTGTTGACCACAGGGACCTTAGTGTTGACGTGGAGACCCCAGTAGAGTGGCCTCGAACAGCCTTGACAGGGTCTTTGAGACCTTCTGTTATTTTTTACTTACTGTGCTTTGTGTACGCATGAGTCGGCACGGCACAACAGTCCCGTTCTGAAATTAACTGTGCATATGCATATGTGAGCACGTTGATGGCATTTCTTTACTCATTTCCTAAACAAATACAGATGTATAGCATGTTGTGGTTGGCCTTCATTTCCATAGTTTTGGTCTTCATTGTCTCTCTTTGTGGGGAGGGGGGGGCATAAGCCTCTGGGACAGAGAATTATGGAAGAGTGAAACACCAGATGCACACATACATATGTGCACACACACATTACAACCATTAGGCCAACAGCCAAGAGCGATGAAACGTTCTATAGGGAGGAACAGAAGCGCCCTATGAAATCTCGTGTTGTGCATAGCTAAGGAGGCTTTCAACAACAGCATCCATTTTAAACATCATTTTATTTCAAAAGTACACAAACAGGACCAATATCGTTCAATAAGGCAAAGCTCAAATATTAACAACCACTCACATCAGAGGACTCAAAATCTCGTAGTCACAGTTTATAGGTACAACTTGCAAATAATAAATAAAAGTATTTTTTCTTCATTTCTATATACAGTATACTGAAACTTATTTTTTCTCATTGTGGAAAAAAATTTTTATTAAACAAACCCCGGCCACATACAACGATCCTCATCTTCTGTATTATTTTTATTGTCAAAATCATCATGGTCCATGAATAGTTACCATGGATCTGGATCCACATGGGTGTTACGTGGCTATAATGCCCCGTTGCAAACCGAGCTAAAGTCCCCAACCTTTAGCTGCTCCCAGAAAAGACTGAATTTAGCGGTGTGAGTGTGTGTGCGTGTTAGTGGTTATTATTGAACTGCTTGTGCAGTTTATTAGATACTAAGTGCATTGTTAGCATTATTACTATGTTCACAACATCGCCAAAGACCTCTCAGTGCTGCTCGTGTGATATTATTAATAAAGCACCTTAAATATAAACTGTTTTCAATTATTAAAAATAAGTGCCTTGTAGGAAGATTCCTTGGGCTGGGGGCTTTGTAGGTGGTGAGTTGGAATTTTGCGGGATTGTAACAGGGGCAGCGGGATTGTTTCTTTTCTGTGGCATTGTTGCAATATTTTTGCATGTCGAGCCAAGCTGATCCAAGTTCTGGATGAAGAGGCATGGCCAGTTCTGGTCACCTTGGGTATAATGCAAGGAGGACGCAGAAAAGGGTCACTGCAAGACACGGGGTGTGACTCACAGCGCCCCCACACTCCTTTGAGTTCTCCTAGAGACACAGGGAGACTCATATGACATATCAATAAAGGACAAAAGTAGACTCAGCAAAGCATATAATATGAAAGTGTTTGTGTGTGTGTGTGTGTTGTGCATATACCTCCGGGTGAAAAGGGTGACAGGTATCTGGGCGCCTCCTGTCTTTTTGCATCTTCAGTCTCTCACACTTAAGAGATTCGTTATGTACAGCTGGGGTCAAGGTAATAACAGAACGTGTCCCCTCTGCAGGGTGTTTTTTTTTTTTCTGATGGAGTCCTTCTTGCTTATAATGGAGAGAGATGCATGTTTCTGACTGCACCATGGATTGAGGTTCTACTGGAACCACAGCATAATGTGAAAGAATGAGAAAAAACAGCCAACTTTGACTAACAGATGATGGATTTTCTTTTGTTGCGTAGCAACTGAATATCAGGCTTTACGCTACAGTAAGCATTCCACAACAAAATAAACACTAGTGGACATGTATATACAGCATGACTGTACTGCATAACATTTCTGAGAAATGCACATTGCAGGAGAACGCAGTTTGGGTATGTGGTGACGAGCTAAGTTCTTTCAGTCTGAATCCACTTTGAGCTGTGTCTGCTATTGATCAGTATTCCATCACAACGTGGGCTGTTGTGTAACACAGTCCAAACATAGACCCACACGCACACACACAGCACTGTGAAACAGATTTCTAGTAGTAGAGCTGTCTCTAAGCGTTGGCTTTAGATCTTGTCCTCAACAAGGCTCTCATCTATTAAATCCACCAAAGTGCTACAGGGCGAACATTATATGCTTTTCCCATTGTGTTGATGGACACACACTGGCGAGAGTGATTCACTTGACGGAAGAGTTAGAAGATGGAAGAGGTAGAACAAAACATTATATATATATATATATATACTCACACATATTCAGGAGAAACAGTCTATCAGGACGTCACAATAGGCCCAGCTGTGTAACACATTTATGACTGCCTTCGAATAACCATTCATCTATTCATTTATTTATTTATTCATTCATTACATTGCTCATTCATTCTCCATACCTGTTATTGTTTATTGCAAAGTCATACATTCCTCTGAAATTTAAGCTGTTCGTCATTATTAGTTTTGATACATTCAAAGTTTGATGAATTTAATTAAGGTTTCCTTTTGCTGACAGAATGCTCACCAGTCCCTATAATATTAACTTCTCTTGCTTTCATCCTCTGTCCTTCCAGGAAATCAACAGAGTAGAATGTTAAACTACTGTCCTGTGCTAATCCCCCCTCCCACTTAGGAAGGATATACATGATTTCGATGGGGTCCATGGTGATTGGCTCGAACATGCCGCAGTCACACTTGTTGTCCACCACCACCATGAAGAGGTTACTGCTGGGGATCTGCTGGATCACAAAGGACCTGCCAATCACAGCGCATGCAGCCACAAACAAGGAATTGAGGAAGGAAGTGGGAGAGGGATGGAGGGAGAGTTCAGAGCTGGATTGGCATGGGTATGATGTAAATTTCCATTTGTGTCAGAGGATTTGTGTTATGAGTGTTCACATTCTCTCCTGGCAGAAAAGAGAGAGACCAAGGAGACATTACAGGATGCATGTCAAAAGGATGACTTCTTTTGCCATCAGCTATCAATAAAAATACACAGACATAGATGGAGTCACACCAACAGAGACATATATAAAGTATAAACATACTTGTCTAGCTCATCCCATCCCCTCCTCTTCTTCATCTCTGTCTTTTGACTTTGTTACAGCCTATCCAAGGCAAGCATCAATGAAGTGTTGCAGAATATAAAACACTCTAAAGGAAGACAAATGGGAACCACACTTTTGTGCTCATAGCTTCCCATGGCTGTGTTTCGCTGGCCTGAGAGATCAGGCCTCGCCTTGGCCTCCTGGCCAGTGATTTATGAGCGTGGATAAGCTTTATGAAGAAGAGAGGTCGTAAAGATGATCTCTTTTTTCTGTCACCCTTTCTCTCTTTATCTCTTGCTTCTCTCTCTGTATGCCTGCCACAGCTGGGTGATTTATCAAGTTCACTGTCAGGCATTTGTCAGACACGTATGAGAACATGCACAAGTGAGTGAGCACACAGATGCAAACCCAAAATACACACACATACACTTGTTAAACCTTTTTTGAGGGAGGACAGGAACTACGACAACGAGAAAGGGATTGATAAACCAAAACAGACCTAGTTTCTATCGAAATATCTCCATCCCTTTAAATTCAATACCGTGACCAATTTAATCTGACCACAAACAGCCTCCAATCCCTGAGTAGCACCAATCCACCACACTCATTACAATCCTCTTACCGTGACCAGCCAAACCCAACCAAACCAGACCAGCGAACAGGCCAAGCCTATCAGAGTGAATTTGGATCTGCTGATGTTTAATAATCTGGGCTCACCCCTGCACCGAGCTGTGCCAGGCCAGCTCAGTGCGCTGATAGAAAGCAGAGCAAGTGTTCTTGGAGAAAAAACTTCAACATATCCTGACAGTACAGCTGCTGCCCTTGAACATACCTATGCTGCTGGGAAAGTGAGAACTACACAGTATGTAAATGAACAAGCATGTGTTCATTATGCACAGACACTGTACACGGAGACAGAGACACAGACTTCAAGACTACGTACAAATCTGAAGTCATAAGACAAGCGTGCAGAACACATCCACACGAAGATTTGGTGACAGAACCAGTCTTCTGAAATCACCCAATATTTAGCTGTAGCTTTGGAAAATCAGCACTGCTTATCAATACATATGATTATGAAGATAAATGTTTATTCTTTCCAATGTTAACAGTAGTGGAGTTTATTTTATACACACACAAGTTATGTGCGTGTAAGAATGTTCACATTTTCCAGTGATTTAATCACTGAATAACTTAACCATAACCATAACTGTATGCCCTGCATGGTTTCTATCATCACACTGCACTTAAACATCTATCATCACAGTTTGGAAATTCGACCAGTAATTACTGTGTGCAATTTAACAATTACTAATTCAATGAATTGAAGTTGTGCCAGTAAAATCTCAACAAAGAGACTGGCAAATATTCAGAGCAATGCTGTCATTTTATTTCCATTTCTCTCATTACTTTGGGGGAAAATGGGACAAGGATTCCAGCATTTCATTTTTTACCCATATATTCACGAGGGTTTTAATCTGTGTCTATTTTTGTTAGTTAAGTTGTTTTATTTGGATGCCTATTAGCTCATTAGTGTTATAGCTAGAAATACAGCTAAGAGCTTATAAAAAATAACAAAAAGGAAAAGTAAATGATATATGTCACAAAGAATTGACTAAAAATATAATTCTGTATAATGTACAGAATTATGTAAAGTGAATTATGTAAAAATATTTAATTAGTTTAGCATGTGAAATCTTCTGCAATTATATCAAATGTATGCAGTAGGTGTATGTTGTCTATGCATATTCTAAGAGCTAAAGAAAGGAAACAAAACATGCCTCTGACCATGCTGGAAGTGGAAATAAATACAGTATCTCAACATTACTTTGATTACTGTGACCTAGATTAAGGGGACAGTATAATTCAGGAAACTCTAACAGAGTCTGAGTGAAACCACGTCAACATGTCGGACTATAAAGCTGAAGCTGGAGCTCAGTGCAACTTTGAACCGCTCTTTTTTTCGAGATAGAATGATAGAGAGAAAAAAAAGGATCATGTGGAACTGTACAATATATAGCTGCACGTATCGTTGCTAATAGTCCGCATGAAGACTTTCTCTGGTAAGTGACACGGCACAATCTTAGTTCTAAATCTCCTGTTACAGTCCAGAGAAGCTGGTAACATTAATGGAGGTTGAATTATCTTGTAGGGGCACTTAAACTATTATATCATTCACTAGATTTCAGTGTTTCTTGTGATTCATCTCTATAGTGCATAAATACAAATATCAGCTACACACACACACACACACACACACACACACACATACAGAGATTTAACAGGCAAGAGCTTAGGGTATATTTCCTAGAGCATGAAGCACACCCGTGTCCCAGTAAAAATATGAGAGAATGGCCTCAGTCACTCTGTAACGTGAAACAGATGTTTATCGCCAATATCCTCTATTACTAATATGAGCAATAAAGTTTCATACAATAGAAATAAAAACTTAATTTTACATTGTCAAATTCATTGTGCTTTTAAAAAGATTTATTTGAAGGCGACATGTTGCTCTGAGCACAAAGCCCTGCCCTGCGTTAATCCCAGTCCTAGAGTCATCATTGGAGATGAGGCCATTTGTCAAAGAGCACGCGTCTGTCATGTGCGATCATGTGGGTGTAAAAGGGTGCTGTGTCTGTATGTGTGTGTGTATCTACAGTGTGTGTGTTTGGGGTCTGACTGCATCTCCAACTGCATTTTACTCCTGGCACCCAGGGCAGTGGTTACCCTGCTGACCTTGTGGGGCTGTACCGGCAGAGGATACACAATAAAAACACACACACACATACGCACACACACACTTTTGAGCTTCCCTGGCAGTTCCACAGCTGGGAGCAATGAAGAGCCCATTGGAGGGATCCAAAGAACACCCCACAATTGCCTGACAGAAAAGCCCAAATTGTTAATGGGGACCACACTCATTTTCCCATTTTTTAAAGGAAGCCTTTTTCTCCCTCATCTCTAAATAACTCTTATTTCAAACTGACGAAGGAGAGGGTGTCTCTGGTAGACAGAAAAAATGTTTTCAGCAGACAACAAACTATTTAAATGTGTTCCTCATTATTAGGGATTACGAAGATAAAAAATAATCCCCCCGAGTTAGAGTTATTAGATAATAAATGTTTTATAGTTAGCTTGTTTTATGGAGCACAGATTATTAAAATAATATGATACAACTTCGTAGGGTCTGTTTGTGTGTCTCATACTTGATGCAGCCATCACAGTCAATGTTGCCTGTGTTCTCTTTGATGGTTCTCTCAGAGACGAAGGCTGGATACTCAGTGTCACATGGTACCTGCATGGACCGACCTATCCTCTGCGCTGAAATGAGATAATGTAGAAAGTGAAAAGGGAAGGAAAGAAACAAAAGCACAGAAGAAAAAAGACAAAATATGGAACGAGAAAGAATCAAAAGGAAAATGGGGCATGGTGGGAAACAGATGGAATATTCATTTAGTCAAATATAAAATTACAGTTAAAATTCAAACAATAAGTAAATTAAATATACACCTCAACAGCAGTTTTGATCCAGTGTTGCCTCTTCTCTTCCAGTGTAAATCTAAAGCAGCCATTCAAAAACCATTGCTTGGCCTTTTCTGCCACCCAGAGGTGTGTGACAAAATTAGACCGTTCTTGTAGATGGGTTAATATTTTAAAATCAGGCTTATTAGAGACTTAAAGAGTTAAACTTGCATGTAGAAAAACATTTCAATTGTTTTTTGTTAGCTACATTTTTATCAATTTGTTTAGATTTTTAAAAATGATGAATATTGTGTGTAATTTGAAAGAAGTGGTTTAATGATTGGGTGTCAGCTGTGCACTACAGTGTGTATATTTGTATATAAATCATATGCACATGAGAAATGCCGTCTACATGCATAAATGTCTGGGATTAGTTCAGCTTGAGAGGCTAGGTAGATTGGGTTACAGGCTGCTAAGTTAGGGTGTTTCAGCTGTGTGTCTCAGGCCTGTGTCTCTATTGTGAAAAGATATAGAACGTGCTGCTAAGACCTGAGGCTAGCCAGCTGTGAAATTGTCTGAACTGCTTGGTGAGCAGTAATGCCCAGCTTCACTTCATTTGGGATAAGAGTGTGCAAGAAAGCATTTCATGGACCTTCATTTTGTGATTCTCGCTCTCCCTGTCCTCCCTCACTCTCAGACACAAAACATTTTCATATTAGTGTTGGCTAAAACACTACAAAATACAATGCCGCCCGATGAGTATTCATTTCAGACAGGTAAACAGTCTCCAACACTCCACAAAGCATTGCTCTGCATCACCGCATTCATAGCTTTGCAGTAATGACATGAAAATGCGCTTCTGTTCGTGGAAGAAAAAAAAGAAAGGAGGGACATAACTTACCAACAAATACTAAAGTGTGTAAAGACTGTCACTCACAACCTCTCCTGCACTGAGGTCACTTGAGAAAATATTGTGTTTTGCCATTTTTAGTTTTGGGTTTTCCGATTGTGCCTCTATTCTGTTTTTCCAGTGGTCACACTGATTCAGGCCGAGAGGAAATGGAGAAGATGTCAGTAATGAGGACACTGCCTGTTCTGTGCAAACTCAGAAATCAGACAGTAAATAGTTTTAGAGCAAGTTTTTAAGTCTGGATGATTTGGATTCTTTCAGAAATGCAAAATACAAGATTTAAAATAGGTGTCTTAGTGTTTTAAATGTATTTTTCTATTTTGTGAGCTAGTTTATGATTTTTCTATTTAAAAAAATACAAAACAAAGAAATCATAATATCTTACATTCATACTCATTTACATTTAGGAACTTTTAATAGATGTTTGGGATACTTTTAATAACTAAAGTCAGAAAGGAAAAACTGTGTTTCTGAACAATTGCTTTTTAAAAATACACACCGGTATAAAATTAGGTGTTTAGTACAAAAACAAAAAAAGATAACTCAGATTTTATTTCGTTATTAGTATAACTGAAATATAACAAATCCGTCCACTTTCGACAACTGCAGCACATATTCACAATAAAATGTGAGTTGAGCAGTGATCGCAGTATATTATATCTGGTGTTTAGGAATATATAACAACACTGATCTATGTAAATAAACCACTATATGCGGTGTATACTCATTAAAACATATTCCATTGTATATGTAGTATGAGCGAAACAGAGAAAGCCTGTCCTAGAAGATTGTGCTCTTACCTTTTGCTGTGAGATCGGAGTACCACCAGCTGTACAAGTTGAACTCGAGCAGGAATCTAAATATGGAGAAGAACATAACAATACATTCCAACACATGCTTATAAAACACATAATGCACAAGCCAACCCATTTATGGATTTTTATTGCCATACTTCTTACTGTTGCAATTTTGATCATGTTTACGTGTTTATCAGACAGATAACAGAGTAGTTTAGTGCTGCATCATTTTTAGCTTGGAGAAGACTTTTAGTCTTGTCCAGATTGTGTTTTGATTTCGTGTATATAGATTTTGCTTTATCATTTTACTATTAACAATATAAAGTTACTAAATCATTTATTACATGCTGCTGAAATTATAGAATGGGAATGGAGTAAGTGTTGCTATGAAATATGATCATGCATGTATTATGATTTTTCTGATTGCTTTTATTTATAGCGTTTTGAACTTTTAGAACTTTCATATATACAGTAAATATTATAATTATTTCCATTTTGATTTCAGCGTCAATTCAACAGAAAGCATACCAGTCTAAAATTCTACAGATGTTTTTACAATGACAAATGATGGTGTTGTAACAAACTACAATTCACACTGACATTTTAATCTCCTCATGTTGCAATGTGGCAACAATAGACCACACAGGATCACTCCTCAACCTCAGCATGGCATCACAGTAATGCCCGTGCTACAGGAAACATCAGGTAGCCATTACTGCTCACGATCACCGATGTTCATGTCAACATACATGTGGAGGCACTTGTGAACAAACAGCTGACGTACACTCACAAACACACAGTTCACCTCAGACGGCAGGGAACATATGCTATTACGAACAGGTTCGTGACACACAGAAGTCTTACATGACAAGCTCAGTGAGGATCCACTTCACAGCTGAGAGGAAAGCAACGTATGGCTGAGGGAAAAACAAGAGAAGATTCACGACTGTATTAACACAGAACACATACAGGTAGATGCTGTCCTCTGTTGCATGTATTGCTTACATGGAGTGTCAACAAATGTAGTACTCACATCCAACAGCGAGTGTCCACTGTCACTACTCTCTGAATAGACCCAGCATAGAGCCTGGTAGTCGTACAAAGTGACCCTGAGCAGACAGAGTGAGAAAAGAGAGTATCACGCTGAAACAGAGATGTCAGAAATAGAGATATAGAATGTTTTCATAATAATATTTTTGCCTGGCTGATGGATATAGCATGGATAAGGTGATATAAGCTTTGATTCATGCACACCTCTACTATTACACGCCTGTGGCCACACAGCTTTTGGACTGCTGTGTGGGAACAGGAAGGAAAGATCCCGTCTATGCTATAACTGCCACTTTACCTCCGCATAAAGAATTGGATGGACGTGTACGCAAGAGTGGGAAAAGGATGGCAACTGAAAGCTGAGAGCTTCCCGAGAGGTTCTTCAAAGTGATGTAGGAAGGTGGGTATGTGCGCAGATAATTTGGGGATATTGGAGGGATATTGGAGGATTTAAGGACTTAACAAACCCTGAGGGTGTGAGGTCTGGATCTGGGTTAGCCTGTATGAGGTTATGAAAGGGCTTCGTAACACACACACACACACACACACACACACACACACACACACACTCTAGACACGTTTTCTCACAGCCTGTGGACAGGTTCCTATATACTTGACAATGCCTTGTGTGTGGACGTGTGTGTGAGCATGTGTGTGATGTCTAAGTAGGCCCAGTTTATCCGCAGCCTTGGGCGATGTTCAAACCTCAGTCACAGTGCTGGTGACACATAGCTCCAACACACCGCCAGGAACCAATTAGTGCTAAGCCAGGCCACATAATGGTGTTAGCAGCAAAGTTAGGCGAATGTAATATCTGCGTATTTGCTTTGCTATGTGGTTAGCATATGTGTAGATGGGTGTGTGAGGTTACCCTTCATTAGCCCTGCATGGGCGCTTGACTCCACTTTCAACATTTCTTTTTCAATTGCTTGTTTGAAAAGCCTCATAATCCAAAAGTAACTGAAAATAATTTACCCACATTGACAGTTTCGATGCTGACAGATAAATTCAAGCTAGCAGCCTGTGTTTGAGCAGTGGACTTCAAAATAGCTCGTGTTACTTGTCCACCTCAATGTTTTTCTTAAGTAGAGACAAAAATTGTGCCTGAGCTTAGCCCATTAATTTTCTACAGATGGCAGGGGGTTAAGACAGATCATACTGGATTCATTAGTGTTAATATCCATAAGCGCTATTACTCATCACGCTAATACTTCACCGTCACAGGTCGGTGTTATTATTCATCAGGCAATTTTAAACCATCCCTCATCTTCCAACATTAACGATTCAGTGAAAAATCTCTTAGGCATCTCTGTTCAGATGAGTGGGACAATAAACCGTTTGCTGTTAGCTTTTGGTTGTCTACTCGTGTAATGACTTGTCATCCTTAATTTTGACACACTGGGAAAGCGTCACAGAACTCCACATCCACATCCTGAAGGCAGAACTGAGTGCTGCGTGCAGTGCTGCTGCAGTGATGGGATAGTAGCTTAAGCTGTCTCAATTCACACTTATTAAGCATCCAACTACTTTAAGGTTGTTTAAATGTGAGACAAAGCCAGTTTGTGTCTGTCTGTGTCTGGATCTTAGAATGGCTGAGGAAAATTTTCAGCAGCACAGTCCCGGCGTTTTCCAGAGGTCACAGCTCTACAACAAGGAGTATAAGCATGTGTGTCTGCACAAGTGTATGCAAGACTTCAAATTTCTCCTAATTCTTTTATTTCAGGAAAAGATTTGCTGTAATCCCCTAACCGAGAACTCCGCTGAGTGAGGGGTCGGAGTTCAACGTTGAATAGCTCAATGTGATTGGTCCAGTTAAGAACTCTCAACATGAAGGAAGACATGCTTTCATACTGTGGCCTGCCTGATATCACGCACATGCATTAACACATGTGCATACACATACAGTCATGCATAAATGTGGTGCTGTTCCACAAATACTCGTATATAAACACATGAACACACACACACACAGTTCACCTCACCTTTTAAAAGAGCCCATCTGCAGAAGCTTACTCATTACAGCTCCCTCTGGTTCCCCAAAAAATTTTCCTGTCTGGGAAATAAAAGAATAGATTCCTTTAGTGAGAAGTAGTCATAATAAAAAACTTCCAAAATAGTAGACCTTAATAGTGCAAAAACTGACACATGTGCAGTCACCCCTAAGCAGGCAGTGGTCAGAGATAACTCAGCAATACGGATAACCTTTTAGAAATAACATTAAAAATTAAATTCTCTCACACAAAAACTCACCCAAAGCCAAATCTCATGATACAAATAAACCCAAATTATCTGATGACACGGCACAAACAGATGTAAAACAGATTCCTGAGCATAATTAAGTGCTATTCCAGGCCTCACCCCCTGTCTGATGATGCCACAGAGACAACATTGCCAAGTTATTAACAATTAGCACACACAATGCTACACAATGCAAGATCCTACTAAACACCAAGATCCTCCATCCCTCCACATCCTAACTTCAGATACCGCAATCCCATTTCAGTTGCATCATTGATGACATCGTTGATGACGTGTTCATTGCATAGCAGCAATGAGTAGAAATAATCAGAAAAGTGGTAAACTCAAATACAGTATAGGAAGAGATACATGCAGGGGAAGAAAAGGACATTGACAGCCAGCGGACTGGCTTCCTGTTGAGCTGCAGCCAGAATGACAGCATGTCTGATGACAGCTAAGCAGAGGGTACATACTAGGGCAGCACCAAGTCTCATTGAGAGCAGTCTAAACAACAATAGTATGCATCAGAGTCAGGAAGAAAAACCAAGAGGTAAACTGGCACACTGGATTCAAATTTAAGCTCAGCTTTCACACGTTGTCTTAACTGATTCATTTTGACATGTCTCCATGTGTGTGTATATGTCTTACCAGAGAATAGTCCTCTGCTACCAGAATGAAGCCATTGTTGTCAATGAGGTAGCAGTTGATGTTCTGTTAAAAAAAAGTGTTAAAGGGGTCGTACAAAACACATTGACAGAACTGTGGAGGCTCGAGTGTGAACAGGAAGACGGACTGACCTCATCGTCACAGCTGATGGAGCACTTCCCATCTAATGCTGCGCACTGTGAGAATAAAAGCATCAACACACTGAACCAGGATGTGACATGAAATAATACGCTATTTGCTCACGTAGGCAGTGGATATGGCTGTGGTGTATTATAAACTGAAAAGTGTTGTGATGCATGTGTACCTGTCTGCTGGCGGTCCAGAATTTCTTCTGAAAGAACTCCAATTTCATCTGAATGCCCACAGCTGAAAAAGAGACAACGCGGTCACTCAGGCGTAGAAAGGTGATGTGTGTGCTCTCTGTGTGTTGACGTGCACTGTGATCTATGTCACAACAGAAGTCATCCTACAGGCAAGAGACGGATTATTATTATCTACAAGTGTAGCATTTATTAACAACAACCGAGGGTAAATGCACAGACTGCAGCACAACCCCTGCTGGACAGGATGGACACCATCACCACACCATCTACCCAGTGCTTAAGTTGTTCTTATTGTTCCTGTTGTTATCTCAACTGGCACTTCCAGAGATACCCAGCGCTGCTCTCACTCACATATTGTGCATCCAGCAGATCCTTAAATAAACAGATGAGCAGAATTCCTCGCCTGGAAAAAAGCCGTCACCGACCTTTATTTTGTTTCATGTTTTCAGAATTGCCTGAGGGAAAGATTTACCACAAGGTTTAACTTCTTTCCGTTCCTTCTCAACCTCCTCTCCCACTACTCCCTACTCTGAGGGCTCAGAAGCCCCTAGCATTGTCTCAGTGGGGGCCCGTCATGCTTTGGAGGTCTGTAAGTCAATTTAGAGCTCCATCGAAATACAAAGCAGGTAGCCAACAACCAGGAAGAGGAAGTGGCAGTCAGACATAACAACTGCCCAGTGCAAACATTTGTCCACTTAGTAGCATTTATATATGCAACAAGTCCCAAAACCAAAAGTGTTGCTGTCTACAGTTAGAAACATAGTTAAGATAAATGCAGAGGAGGTCATTGAATTTATGCTGCTGAATGGCCCCTTTCTGTTTTGGCACAAACATCTCAGTCCAATCTACAGGTTGCAAACACACAGTGAATTCTAATTCATAAAAAACAAATTTACGAATTAATTTATTTGTGACTTTGTTAGAGAATATTTGACAGTACATGCAGCAGATGCATGCATATAGTGTTTTTTGATGTTTTAGAGCACACTGGATCTTTCTGCCTGTCTAACTGTTACATAACTTATATACAATGCAGTTTAAAAATTCACAATTTCACTGAGAAAACATCCACTGGTTTCCAGTGCTTTTAGTATGTCTCTGTGTTTGTATGATTATATGGTTGAAGTGCAGTGGGGTGCTGCTGTGGCCTGTTTTAGTCCTTGCCCAGAGGAACAGGTGCAGATTATCCCATCATAAGCTTTGCCAGATCCTTTCAGCAGCCCACCATCTCTACACCCACATGGAAAACCCAGAAGGAGAGTCTAATTTAAGATGCTGGCCAATGCTAATAGAAACACACGGAGAACGTAGCTCATTAGGCCAATAACAGATACAGGATCATCTGCTCTGTAAAAATAAATTATAGTTTAATTAAATTGTATAAATAATAAAGTGTTGACGCACAGTTATGTGTATCCTGATACATGCAACTTTCAAATAATTAGAAGACATAAGATTTGAAAACACCACTGACATTTGCTCAGAGCTTTCACTAATATTCAGGAATTTCCGAGAGAGTCAGGGAACATTTCATTTCCCCAGGTATGATTTGAGAACATGGGAGCATTTATGCTCTGAGCGGGGTTTATGAGTCAGTCAAAATGAAGAAACCTTAAATCCTACAAATCCGCCCTGTCACCAATTTCCTATGAGCACAATCGCAGCAGGCAGAGATGAAAACAGGTTCGAAGCCTACAAATATTTTGGTCTTTAATAAAAAAAGTGTTGTTCATTAACACAGGTGTTTGTCTGAGTGTATGTGTGTGTGTGTGTGTGTGTGATCATGGACATAGTAAGGCTAATCATGAATCAGTCACGTGTAGGACCAATGTAAACTCACACACTGTGCCACAGACACAGAGCTGTCTGACTGAGATGCAGTAATTTGCACATTTGGTGACGCATTTGTCCAATTGCATAGCTCCACGGCAGCTACACTGCACAGGGCCACATCATGTCAAGACACTTACAACATTCAGGGGAGGGGGCAGAAAATGAGGCTGTTGTTAAGGATGTCATGCTTTATATTTGTTATGTTTGAGACATAATTTACTGCAAAATCCAGACAGATTTAAACTATTAAAACGAAAATAGTTTGCTGCTTCATGTTTGCATAAAAACACATTAAACTATGCTGGTCAAATGTCACAAAGGTGATGTATGTACACTACCATATACAGTTGTGCTTATTGGTGTGCAATAATACACATACAAGAATAATATGCATCAAATAGGTCATGTGGTGATAATATAAGCCGATGCGGTCAGAGGAAAAAGGGCATGTGGTCATGCTTTTTTTTTTTTACTTGAAGTTTAACATTTTCAGACACAACACAACAGATTGTCTGAGCACATCAAGCATGTGTGCTTTTAACAAATGCATAAAGGCGTCATCACACATTTGAGGATGTATTTGCCAGTGTTGCATGTATGCGATGGCTAAAGCGTGTGTGTGTGTCTGTGTAGGTACGGCTCCTTAATGCATGTATTTCTACATTTTTTCAGCATCTTCATGTGTGCATGAATTGTACAAGACTGACATTGTGTCACACGTTTAGCACAATAACTATAATGAGATGACATACACACATGACATAATGAAAATAATTGTTTTGCCCTTCAGCAGATAAAAGCATAATAATATGGATGGACAGTAGGGCAAATACCAGGGACAAATCTGCAAGCCAATGTCAGCTTGTAAGCTAAATTACATTTATTGCTAAAGAATGACTGTTAATCTCTATCTGTATTTTCTATTGTCCACTTCTTGATTCTCAAAGGAAAGCAAGCTCCTAAAATGAGCTTAACGTCATTCGAAAATCGATGTAAATGTATTGCAACAGCTTAATATCCCGCTGCGATTGTGCACGAGTGCGTGCATCCTGTGCTGCTGTGCTGGGAGCATGTTACGCCAGCCTCTCTGCCCACGGCTCATGCATAATATCGTCAGAGCATGTCACAGCAACGGGCATCCTCCAACTGTGCTCACTGTTTGTTGTAGTGTTTAGATTAGATTAGAGAGATTTTCTGGTGTTGCAGATGTCATTACACAGAATACAGAAAAAAATGCACAAATAAAAAGAAATATTGCACTTCCTGTTTTACAGTACAGAGTGCTGCTTTCTTGTACCTTTCATTATAACAGTAGAGATGGAAAAGTCTATGACTAAAGCTGCAACTCTGTTTGACCTTCAGGTAGTGGAGAGGATGCAGGATGTTCTCCACGATGTTTAGCATCCTGCTTTCCACCATCTGCTCTCATTGTTGCAGCGAAGTCCACAGCACAGAACCAGACTTGCTGATCACTCTCAACAGACTGGGAGGAGATTTGCAACATCTTGTTGCGCACATTAACTGACCTAAGCGTCCTCAAGAAAACAGATTCTCTGTCTTTTCCTGTAGACAGCCCCTGTGTTGTGTATATGTGTAGAGACACTGCAATTGCGATGTAATTTTATGTTGTTCAACTCTTTCCGGATCAACGGTAGGTAAAGTGAAGATGCGTGTGCTGTGACTTGAGAGAGACATTAGTCCACTGGGAGATGACACACCATCACACTCACCAATACAACTGGGACCAGGGAGAGCAAATGAGCACAACAGACAGAAAGATGTTTGATTTGGATCCGTTAAAGTGTAACAAAACTGTTCAAGAAAAAAAAAAGAAAAATTGAAATAAAGGCAAAAGAACAGATGAGACACAAAACGCGAGGTTGAGAGACAGTGAGAGAGCAACAGAGAGATTTATAGAGCATGAGAGAGAAAGAGGGACTGAGAGAGAGCTAGAGAGAGAGAGAGAGAGAGCGCGAGGCAGAACTCCCTAACTCCTGTGATTCCCAGACTGGCTGGCAGTAAGCTCTGTGCTCTGATCTGCACGCTCTGATGGGGTTTCATGGCCGTACAGCCTGCGTTGGGGATCCTGAGGGGAACACGGGCTTCTGCTGCTGATCGTGGCCTCTCTAATTATACCTGCTAATCTCGACCTTACTCACGGCTAATGGATCGTCAACAAATGACAGTCACTAGAATTCATAAAGGGAGCTAAAGGAAAACCAAATGCAAGTGGCCCGAGGACAACTGGCAGATATGAGAGGTAGGAGCTCCATCTGGGGAGTGAGTGTGTGTGTCTGTGTGTGTGTGTGTGTGTGCGTGGCTAGGTGGGCTGCTTCTGTATCAGCCACAGAGAACAGCATGTTATGTAAACTGTAAGTAATAATAAAGCACTTTATTTTAACAGCCACTTGATTCAAACGGTAAAGATACCGCACAGATATCAATGTTACATCCACACCTGTGTTCAAAGCTGTGCATTAGCATTGCCTCCGAATGCTTCCAGTAGCCAGCGGATTCAAAGTGCTACTTGTTGGGGGTTGTGTGTGCATGTCATTACAAGCTTCTCTATGGGTACTTTGGGCTGGAGGGACACATCAGAGCAAAGAGCCATTCTTCTGTGTTGACCTCATTCCAGATCCACTCTAACAACACTTCACTGGACTCGTGCTCTGTTTATTTATTGTGTTGTACATATTTGAGTGTATAAGTAAAGGCACCCGTGTGATTTACAGTCTTGCGTACAAACTGTCGTTTCACCAAGGATGCAATTAACGCGGGGCTTTGCACTCAGCATGCTTAATTTGAACCCAGCCATGTTCTGATGTTTTCTGTGGAAGCAACAAAGCCAGCAGTCATTGTACCAAACACCTGAGACTAGACCTGGGAGCGTCTGCACCTGGATATTTCTAAATCTGTAAATCACAAACTGGTGCAATTCCACAAACAAAGCCAAATAATTATCATATGTTTTCAGATTAAATATTGTCACTCTGTATAGAAGTAACAACATTGGTTCATGGATGTTTTGGATTTTATGGTCTACAGCAGCAAAGTCTTTCCCAATATGCTTCTTGAAATAAATATCATGTTCTTAGATTTGATTTGTTAGATTTAGTGAGTTTAGTGAGAAAAAAATACTTAACTTACTAACTTAACAATTTATCTATTGTAATGCAGCGTATCTGTTTGTTTAAGTTCTATGAGTGGGACATGTATGCTAGCTGCATTTTCAGGCTTCCAGGCTGAGCTTCATTTCATTGAGCCTCGAGCTAGTCCAGCCAATGCTATAAATACTGCTGCTATGTTCCAAAAGGAATGGACATGTGAAGTCATCTCAAAGGGAATCAGACACCTAATATCTGCTGTGTATGGATTTGTGTGTGGGTGGAGTGTAGGTGAGGGGTTAGCAGGGTTTGGTGAAGCTGACAAGGGCCACTGTCTAAAGAGGGTGGGAGGTAGCACATTAGTAGGTTCTCTAGACAAAGAACAGTGATATCTGGATATCATGAAATCATGACATTTTTGATTTTGTGCAGTGCAGAAATCTAATTCAGTTCGTGTTCCTTTCTCTCCACAGTGGTACTTGTGTGTGCCACACTTTCCCTTCTCTCTCTGTCACATGCTTGTCCAAAGGAGTGCAGCTGCAACAGCAAAGTAGTAGACTGCCGAGGTCGAGGCCTATATGACATTCCCCGACGACTGCATCCGGACACCCAAGAACTGTATCTTCAAGATAACCGCATCAGGGGGCTGGGATCAATGGCTTTTAGAGAAATACCCCTGGTCCGGATTCTTGATCTCTCTAATAACTCTATATCGTCTGTTTCGCCGACTGCTCTGCTGGGTCTCAGGAGTCTACAGCGTCTCAGTTTGGCCTACAATAGCCTGAGAGAAATTGACAAGCGTTTGCTTGGACCTATCCGCTCACTTTCACACCTTGACCTCTCACATAACAGGTTAGGCAACAAAAATGTAACAGATCAGATTTACTATTTGTCAAACAATAATGGCTGTGCACTTGATCCCACATATATCATTGCATCCTATCTAATTTGCCTGCCATGTCTCTTTCTCTCAGCCTTTGGGGGTTGTCTGGAGCCATGGGGGAGGGTTTGAGGAACCTCAGCCACCTGGGGCTAGCGCACAACAGGCTAACACGGTTGGACCGCTCCCTGTTAGAGGCCCTAACCCACCTGGACAGCCTTACACTAAGAGACAACCCCTGGAGGTGTGACTGCCAGCTTATAGGCCTCAAACTCTGGCTGGAGACGTATCTGTTTAAAGGTTAGACCACAATATCTCTAGGCAGTGGCTGGGAAATGTGTGTTTCCAACATTGAACCATCCCATGCCTGACCACAGTGTCAAATTATGGCAACATTTGATGCGTTAATACTGACCTTAATCACAAATGAAACAATATAAAAGTGGCCAGTTCATTTTGAGTAGAGAGAACCACATGGAGACTTTAAAATTGACTGACCAGTCCCAACTTTGGGTACTTTGAGAAAAATACCTTTAATATATAACAAAAACAGATGGCACTGGCAAATTTGAGGGAGGTTAACACATGCACGTAAGACACAAATAACAATGTAATATGATGATGATTTAAAATATACACAGTAGAATCTTTTAACTGTAAAGTAAAATACATAAATAAAAATCGTAAGTGCTGCTTTTATAACTATGGTACTGATCTGTACAGCCAGAGACAGAGAGTGTGTATAGGCAAGTAAGGGTTAAATTGCCAACCACGTTATTTTCCATGCTAGACCAACCCTAGCATGTATTAGATAACAAAATAACCACTGTACAGTGAAAGCTAGGCCCACTTGGAGCTGTCTGCTCCGCCTACATGCCTATGTTACCCTGACACAGCCTTCGTCTTAAAGGCTGAGAATTCTAATTACTGTATAACAGAACAATGGACCCATATACAAAGATGTTTGTTTAATAGAAAGCTGGTGGTTAGTCGGGCAGGCAGAGGAGAAGCTAAGGTGTGACAGAACATCCTTGACATGAATTTAGGAAAAGATTTTCTCTTCTAGAGATTTCCCGGACAAACAAAAGGTAGCTGTGTCTCCAACAGACTGCTTTAATGGATATCACACTTGCTAATATGACCCATTAAAGTACGCCATCACCGTGTGTTTTCTTATCACCCTCTGTGTCTAACTCTGATCCTAAGGTGGAGTCATGGATGAGGTGCTTTGCAACCATCCAGAGGAAATGAGGGACAGAGACTTGCAGAAAATCCCTTACCAGCTCTTTCATACCTGCATGACAACAAGCTACCATTACCTATTTGCCAACATACACCACCTGGAGTCTGAGAGGCTGCTACGAGGCCACACCCATGGCAACCACGCTCATCCTTCTAGCCATGCTCTCCATGTCCCCATGGCAATGGGGGAGGGCTTTGGTGGTGGAGGAGGAGGAGGGAGTATGCCAGAGTGTGAAACTAAGCAGAAGCAGCGGCCTGTCAACTTGCGCCATGCTATTGCCACAGTAATTATCACCGGCGTCGTGTGTGGTATTGTGTGTCTGATGATGCTAGCTGCAGCGGTGTATGGTTGTGCCTACGCCGCGATCATGGCCAAATATCAGCGGGAGCTAAAGAAGAACGAAGAGCTGGCAGCGAGGAAGGGGGCGGATCATGCCACAGCAGATGAGAAGGAACCACTGGAGAATGCCATTGCCTAGGAAACGACAACAAAAGCCGTGGACTTAAAATCTGGGCCTCATCCCTTTAACCTAATTGTCTCTGGATGTCATATGTATGCTTGTATGTT
The DNA here is from genome assembly GCA_032270685.1 of Microctenopoma stevenorrisi. NCBI lineage: Eukaryota > Metazoa > Chordata > Actinopteri > Anabantiformes > Anabantidae > Microctenopoma > Microctenopoma stevenorrisi. The sequence continues at coordinate 12,144,432 of JAUMTR010000025.1, read as the reverse complement.
TGTGAGACAAAATACTGACTGAGTGAGATGCTGTATATGTGTATGTTGACCTCATTTCTGAGACTTGGGTAGCTAAATTTCACAGGTATTTGACTATGCACCGTTGAGAATATCTTCTCTTGTATGCGGGTTTGAGGTTCAGGCCAAAGAATTCAAATGTATCAATTCCATTTTGTCTGAGAAATGCATATCACAGATAAAAACAAATCGATATATATTTATAATTGTATATTTGTAACAGTGGTATTGGAAAACGGATTTCAAAAGGAGTTTGTCTGTTAGTTGTTAATGCTCATAATTTCTGTCTGATTTTTCTGTAATTTTAAAAACTCATAGTAGGCAGCTGTGGTCAGTTTAGCTTTGTTTGTATTAATACTGTGAGCATATGAAAACAAGAATGAAAGTGTCTTTTGCTTGAGCGTGTGAATATGTATATTGTATGCACATATTTGTAGACAATTTTAGAGTCTGTGCCTAATAATGTGAAATAGTTTTGACGAGGAGTATGTTTTCTTAAGGGATATTTTTTGACTACTGAAGGGAAGATGGGAAATTTATTGAAGCAATAATGAAACAACTAAAACAAAATCAGAGACAAAACCTGGACCTGGCCTTGTTGTTTTTCTATGACTTTGTGGGTTCATCGGTCTGAATTATCATCCTGCTGCACATAGTCACACCCACTCACACACACACACACACACACACACACACACGCAACTTTTAAAACTACAGTTTTGAGATCAGTTGAGTGTTGTTCGTGAGTTAATGCTGATTACATAATGGCAGTCATGTTCTCCAGTATGTGTTACATAAAATAATAATAATGATAATAAAAACATTTTACCTAATGACTGTATGTATAGTGGCAATTGATTTAAAAGTAAAGTGTCTTTAAAGGGTATAGAGGGTATTTTAGACAAATTGTAGTGAATGATTATTGGGACTCAATATTCCAATTTCCATACAACATCTTGTTACAAATAGAAAGTTCTGAAAAAAAGGGTATTTATGTAACGCTTTAAATAAATACTCTTTATTTAAAGCGTTACAGTGGTGACTGTGGAATTAGTGAGTATTGCAGACATGATTTGATGCTGACATATGTTTTGTTTTGAATTTTAGGTTGCTGAAGTTGAATTATTGTCAATACTATGATGAAGATAACCACACTGTGGATTATATGTTGCATGAAATAACACATTCAATAATCTACCTGGTAAAGATAAATGCGAATATGCAATGTGTGCATTGATATCCTGTTCATGTTTCATTGTGTAAAGGATCACGCAGAGAAATGCACCAAGTTGTGTAGAAGACAATTAATCTCCATCTTATTTAGTATTCAGCAACCACAAGTGATTATAGCACTCTGTGTAGCGTTGAGGTACAAAAATGTACACAGATGCTTTTGGTCTTAACGCCTGACCTGTCTTTTATGGTTCCCTGCACGTGGCTGTGGATGTGACCACAAACACCGACAGACACACACACACACACACACACACACACACACACACACACACTCGAGTGTATGTATGCACACAATAACACTGTGACTCAAGTGATGTCTGCAGGGTCCGTGGTGTGTGACGTCATCAGCCTGTCCTGTTACGTTAGTGTATTAGTGTATTCACAAGTCTACAGCTCAGTGGAGCGCGGGCCAGTAAAAACTGGCCCTAACCGGCCCACACTTAATTTGCATTCTAGCCTACATCTCTCTTCCCATCTAAGTCTCTTATATAAACTCATCCTTACACATATCCTCTGATCTGACAAACATGATCATTGTTACTTTATATCAGCAGTTACTGTAAGTTTTCTTATTACCAATCAGTCCAGTTTTGGATTTGAGAGAATTATATTATCTTAAACAAACAGTGACTAAGTCAGTGGGGTCAAACAACACTGTGGGCTGGTGTAAAATCTGAGCTGCTTGTGTACTGCTTGGCTAGAAATCTGATACACACTACATGTGCGTGTGTGTTTGTGTGTGCACAGACACACACTGTGGCACTGCACAGACTCTCCCATCTCTGTCCTTCTGCTCCAGTGGTTTCCCCCAGGCCAAGAGTACCCACAATGCACTGCTTTCATGTCAACGCATTCAGGCACCGTGAAATAATTTTCTTTTTCTCTGCCCTTTTATATCTCCTCCTATTTTATCAGTGCATTTCCAAAACGCTTTCCATTTTTCCTCAGCTGGCATTCCCAGACCTTATCTACTGAGGAGGGGGAACTCAAAGTACATTGATAAATATCTGAGGAAGTCTTTAATTCCCAGCAAAAGCTGTTTGTCCATCATACATAATGTATGTTGAGCAGGGGACTGAATGGCAAAAGTATCACACAACACTATAGATATTTTGAGCCCGTATGTCTGTATTTGTTACCCCCCGCTGACTTAATTTAATTTTCTTTTCCATCTGAAACCAAGACGCTTCATATAACAGGCTACACTTCATGCCTTAAACTTGCTGCTTGCACCAACTTGCATTGTAGGGGAATGACAGCATCAGAGTCATCATGACGTGATATGAGGCAGGCCACAGAGGAATCCTCCAGGCCTCAATATGCCTTAAATAAGTGCAGAGGCAAAAGAAGCGCACAAAGGGTATTTATGAAAGTGTCTTTAGTAAGCATATTTAGATAGAAAAACTCCGGGATGCAAACATCCAAGCTATGTTGCACTCTCACCTTCCTCTCAGCGTACGTTCATCCAGGGGCAAGCGCAGAGATAAAAAACGCCATGTATGTGGGCTGGGAGTGTTTCAGCTCAAATGGAGGAAAATAAGTAGGGTAAGCCAACAGTAAATCAGGCAAACAAAGCCTGCATAGCAGTGTAAGGACGAGAATATTGCAGCCTCTGTTAGTATAGAAGTGTGTGTGAGAGCAAAAGAGCTACTTGAGCTCCCACTTACCCGCAGCTATGGGTGATTTCCTCTCATCCAGAAGCTGAATGGCAGTACTGGCCAATACAACACTCTTGTTTTCTGATCCTGAACCACACACACAAACACAACACACACAGACGCACACATAAAGTGCCCATTACAGTCATATCATAATTTTTTAGATTAGTTTTGAATCGACCACAGGGAAACTGGAAAGAGAAACTCTGTACATAAATACCACAGAGTACTATTTTGACTTTAGCTAACTGCCACAGTTGTGAGAGGTAGAGTGCATCCAAGGCAAGTCCAGCGAGTAAATAAGAGGCTTTCAGATTACTTCTATTAGCTGGCACTAATGGAAAGCCTGAGGCTGAGGGCAGATGAGAACACATTCTCCCTTTGGAAGGGGAACCATTTCTTAGAGACATAGTTTAACTGAATATGTGTGAGGTGCCTATGCTGTGTGTGTGTGTGTGTGTGTGTGTGTGTGTGTGTTCTGGCGAAGTCGCTATGGAAAAGGGTTGAACCTTCTGCTAACATATCTTATTTCAACCCACAGCAATCAGTCCTGTCCACAAGAACACAGCTCAGAATTAATAAGAGGGGAAGGGGAGGCGAAGATGCATGGCAGGAGAAAACACCCAAATAGTGGTACAAAAGGAAAAGAAATGACGAAGGAGAAACTAAAAAAGCTCTTACATACAAGTGACCATATACTTTTATTTGTGTATCTGGGAAACTGTAAGCTCGAATTACTTTATAGTTTGTGACTACACGCCCTGAAGTTCTGGCCAGTTTGATTCACCGTAAACTATCAGACATTGTGCTATGCTCAGCATGTAACTGTGTGGAACTGTACAGTAAAATTAATTATCATCTTAGCAAAAAGAAAATGTTTAACTTACCTGTGTTGAAAGGTAGAGAGTAGACAAAGGTACCAGGAACTTGTTCTGCTGCTCTCTTGTACCACAGGGGAAAGTGATCTGCATTGAACACCCCCTCTTTGTCTTCGGCTGTCAGGAAGTCTCTTGATGCAGACAGGAAGCACAGATGATGATACACATGCAAAACATAGGACGTGCACTTTGGAACCAAAAAATGTTCCATTTAATTTAATAGATAACATCAGCATACTTACTGATTTGTAAGCTCGTCCGGCACCACGAACAGGTTAATCCTCGATAGGCCTGTTCTTGTTCCCAAGTAGGCTATCTCCACTCCTTTATCAGAGTTCCTGCATAATATGAGAAACACTTGTATCATATGTTTAACACTGGTATTATCAAAAACACACAATGTGTTTTCTAAGAGCATAGAATTTATAGTAGAATAGAATAGTGGGTGACTTACTCAGACTTATTGAGCACGAGGCTGGTCCAGTAGGCCTCCAACGGGGCAGTCACAACTGCGTCAAAGAGAACCTCCTGAATCAGCTCCTTGTCACCTAAAAAGGCATCAAATATATCTATTTTTCTGAACTCACAAATATAAATCATGCTCTTTAGGTCGTGAAAATATCAGCACAAATCAGCTAACGTGGGCTAAACTAACATTGTAGGTGGGGTTCGTGTCCATTGAGGTAGAGTTTGATTGCCTCTATCTGCGACAGGTATCGGTGCTCCGGGTGTTCGTCCGTGTTGCAGTACAGCCTATCAAATAACCAGAAGTAAGAGAATAACAGTGGTACGGCGATATAAATAAATATTTTCCAATCAAAACTGATAACTCTGAACTGATCATACACTCCAATTGTTTTTGGTTACTATTAGATTGCAAGAAATCTACGAGTAAAACAAGAATAAAACAAACTCGGTGTCCTCATTTACAAGCATTAGATTGATAAGCATTTACTGTGATTTGTGGAGATGTTGGTTCCCAGTTCTGGTTACCACAAGTCATCAAATGACACAAACCATGAAGTCAAAGTCAAGAGCCCAAAGTTGTTTTGTAGCTCAGGTACTGCAGCAAGATTTCAAATTATCTTTTTAGTTGGCAGGATATTATATGCTTTAAGTAAATTTTGGATGTAGTCCAATCACAGTGTCATTTTAAAAAGAGATATAGTAGTGTTCACACACTCTTACCATTCATCTGCCAGCGCTACGTCAGGATGCTCTAAATCATGAAGTCCTGTAACAAAGTAAGAACTATACCTCAAACTAAATAAGCAAAAGCACTCCACCTGAACTCATCATAATACAAGTAGGCATCGACACCTCAAACACACACACGCACACACACACACACACTTAAACACACACAGCAAGAGTGAAAAATGTGTTTTTTGAAAAGATGTGACAGGTCTGATTAGATCAGGAAAAGCCAAGTCATGCTCAGAGGGCTCTGCCTGATGGACATGTTTAGAGAAACACACAGACACACACTCCCATACAACCACCACCACATGACTATTAACATGCATGAGGCTGGACGTAAAAAGAGGCACACATACATACTGTCGGGACAAGGAGAAACACAACCCACCTATGGAGCTGTTAAAAAAAACAAAAAAGCTTCCTGTCCGGTTGTGGCTTTTAATGTTCATCATAACTACGTTACACTTGAATGAGCGTGTCAGAGTGTGTAAGACAATAAGATGGAAGAAAACTAGACAAAATATTCTGCGTATTTACAATCTTTACAGTACAGGAATATTATGACTTGTTGAGACAACTAAGTGCACTTTATTACGTGATGCTCTTCTGGATATTATTACTTAAATGTATAGTTCAATGCTGTGTGGATATTTTCTAAGTAATAGTGACAAGTAACCTTTCATATGAACAGTTTTATAATATGAAGACCTCAAAGAGCTAATACTTCTAGTACTTAATTTAAGCTTAACACAACCAGCACAATGAGGACTGCTTCTTTACATGATTAAAATTCTGAAAACTCTGAAAGGGGGTATCAGTACCTTTTCTTGCGCTATGCGGACTATGCAGAGGCAAAGGGCCCCGTGGCCACTAGGGGGCCCCCAAGCTACTGCTTATAATATTAGAATGACATTTCAAATATCTCTCAGATTATGTTTGCTCTGTAATGTTGGAAAATGTTTCATGTATCGCAGAAACAGCTGCATCAGAGTATTAACTTTGGTTTGCTCTTAACCAGACATCTTCATTCTACTTTTTATGACTTTGTTAGCTTATTATGTAATAAACCAAAATTTTGAATCTGAGAACCTACTATGATGCATTGCAACAGATAATTGAAGGGTTTAAATTTGTTATATCAATTCAAAACAGGGCCCCCACAGACCTAGAAACAGCCCTGGGTGGTTATTAATTTGCTGCTATTATTATTACTCTTCACTATAGCAAAGTCAAGACAAACCAGTTACAGTAAGTGAGAGGCAGAGATACAAAGAGAGTGAATGTGAATGAGGGAGAACCAAAGGGGTGAAATGAGAGACGGAGGAAAAAAGAGAGATAGAGTAAATAAAAACAGTGACACATAAACGAGTAGCACAAGAAAGTAGCGGGGATCATTTCCTACCTTCCTCCACTGTGACATTCCCTTTAAAGAAAAACTTTCCATGGCCTCTGGAAAGGGCTACCCCTAGACTACAACACAAACAATAATTATTTTCTAAATAGACAACTCACCAGTTATTTGTGCAGAAAAACGGGGAATGCTGATGCTGCAGTCTAATGTCTCCAGCTTTCCTACCTGAAAGGAGTCCCCTTGATGTCTGTGTAGAAGTAATCGTTATGCAACACCAGTACACGTTTCTGAAACACAAGAGATTTATTCTACATTCTATTAAACAACAACAGCAAGTTGTGGGATATGTGTGTTATCTGATCCAATGCCTTTCACTCTGGCTCCATCTAGTGGTGCACGCTCGCACATTTTGTTGGTTGACAGTCTGTCACGCTTCCTGTTACTTTGCAGATGGATTTGTGTCTCTGCAGTCTGAATATCTGGATAAGGGCTGTGGACGTGTGTGTGTGTGTGTGTGTGTGTGTGTGTGTGTGTGTGCATGTTTAATGCTTGATAATCAGGCTAATGTGTAATACTCTTGACTAAGCTTTGAAAATGCACACATGCACACACACACACACACCTGAATAATCTCTCTCTCTCTCTCTCTCTCTCCTGTACTCAGCAACATGTGCTTGGTGGAGATAAGGGGCTCACACACACACAGACAGGCGCACACCCATGCATGCAGAGCAAACCAAATCAGAGACAAAATCCCCAAGTCAATCCTGCACATCACTGTGCCAACAGTAACATCCCGTTGGTAGAGTGGATTCTCTCTCAGTGTTCTCTGGCTCACCTTTTGGGACCCTTCAAAAAGTGCTTGTTGCTGAGTGTTTGTGCAGTTTTGAATTTTAGATTCCTCACCCCTTTGTCAACACTTTTTTTCACCTCCATGGAGAAAGTCCCCGTCTTCCTGTTGACCATGGCGTTTCTCAGCTAGCAACAGAAAGCAAACCACGTTTTACACATCAGATTGTTATTGACACAGGTACTATGTTGATGCATAATGTAGATTATTGTGCTGTAGTATCTCACTGTGTCATCTTTATCCTCCCATTCCACCTCTGACAAGTCCACACTGCTGTAGTTTGGCTTCCTTCGCTTCTTCCCATCCCCATACTGGGCAAATACGTTCATGTGAACACACGTACATGCACAGATGTGGAGAGACAGTGAAAAAAAGCCAAACACAAAATGTACCACTGCATGGCTGCAAACCATTAATATTCTTGTTACAGATCCACTTCAGTCACGCATTAAGACACTTAAAATTACTCTGCTTTGAATTATAAATTGCGTCTCATTCAATCTTTTCTCTTGTCATGAATATTGTGCATTTTCAAAGTTTTCCATCTTATACTTATACTTCACCATGTTGTCATAAGCCTGCAAGGGCAATAAAAAAAGAGTTGTTTATTGGGACTGGGATTAGGTACCAAAATATTTCTTGTGTCACAAATCATATTTCTATGTGCCCGTCTTAAAGTTTTAAAGTGAGTAAGAGAAACTTTCCTTTTGATGTTCTGCACACAACAAAGTAAAGTGAAGTTTCTCTACTGATTTATTACAGCAACAAATCTGATGTCAGAATATTGAATCCAAAGCACAGAGATAGTAAATGTGCAACAAAAATAAATGTTGCAAAAAAGCAAATATAGCTTAATAATTCATTTTTTGTAAGTGATGACCAAGGAAATGTATGTATGCTGTTTATTCATCATCTTCTCTCCCACCACCTGGATGTGCTCAGCCCCTGTTTGATATTAGACAACAAATAAAGGCGACACTTCGTATTTCCACGCTCCTTTAATCTGTCAGCGAGGACAGCCTACCACCCCTCATTAGTTGTTAAACACTGTTCATTAACGTCCTTAATTAGACTGCCATTAAACCATCTGTCTGTCCGTCTCACTGTCTGCTCTCTCGTCTCCTTCGCGTCTTTTCTCCCCTCGCGCCTGCATATCTTTCCACTTTCTTCCAGCGTTGCACCCTGCTTTGTCACCCTGCACCCATTCACTCACATTAAGCAGGTCCCTTGCTCTTCCCAGTCTGCCTCCCTCCCTCTCTGCAGTTTCTTCTCTCATCCTCTTGTGAGAGGAGAGAGTGGGTACAATAGAATTAATCACAGCCATTCAGAAGCTGTATCTCTGTCTATTCACAGCACAGCAGAGACCTGGAACACACTCCTCTCATCTACATAGCACCACAGAGCCAACACATACACAGACCACGGCACACAGGCATGGAGCACTCACACAACTGCACACACATTTTTTTGTGTCAATCAGCAATCCCAATGTGGTAACAAAATCTGTAATTGACTTGACACGAATTCAAGAATTAATATTCTTTAGTTCATTCTACAAAATAAATGAATACATTTGAACTTCAACCTCGGCGGCTTCAAACAAATTGTTACGATAATAAGGTTCATACTCAGCTAACTTGTTACAGAGTGTGTGAAAGGAGCTGGGGGTGATACTCACAAGTGGCCTTAGATCCGGATGGGTGAGGATGTAGCCGTTGTTGGTGATTGCAAAGGCGTAGCCGTGAATTCCCAGCTAGGAAGATACACACGAACACGTAAAAAGACTGACACTGAATTGGGTTTATGAAAAACCTGTATCCCATTGTGAATTCCAGCTAATCAAGCTCTTTACTATTTTCACAGGCAGCATATTTGTCTTTGTGCTGAAACACACAGGGCTGTGCAATAAAAACAAAGATAGTGTCATTCATCCACTGCTGGACAAATAGCACAATTTTAAAAGTCAACATCTTAAACACAACCAAGGATGAGATATGCTTCTAGGAGAAAACAACACAGGTGATGTGGCAGTGGACTGTGAAACTGCATGATGCATAATGTGTTTAATTTTCCTGTCACTCCTACAGTAAGTCCAGAATAGACCGCGAATAATCAGTGTCAAAACGTCAACAACACCACAGATTTAACTGCCACTAGGGTCAGTGTTCAATTACTACGTTGTGAGTGGAGTTTTGTATTTGCAGATGTGAGTAAAAAGAAAAGCAAAAAACCTTTCACAAAACCTTTCACCACTCTAGTTTTATCACCGTGAACAAATGTTAATGTTATAATGTGATAATGTAATGTATAACTATTTCTCTGTGGTACCTTATATTTGGGAATTGTCTTGAGTAGCTCAGAAACAGGCACGTCTGTCCCAACCACCCCTAAGAGGATGCCACGGTTTCTCTGGAAGCATACATATTACAAATATTCATAATTCCTATATAACAGAATCTCTTACAGATCCACTCTTCAGCTTCAAAACAACCAAAAAGAACAATATGTGCAATATGTATTCAATTAGTAATGCTCTAGTATATCCTAATTTACAGACTCCAATCAAACTGAAATTAGTCTCCATCAAGTCCAACTGTATTAGCCATTATTTCACAATTTGTGTATATTCTCTAAAAAACTAATTCCACATAAATTATGCAGGAAGTAATTGCATCGTTTTTTTTCCAATGAAACTGCATATTTTATTGGTTTTCTGCAACTTGGGGAAACATAATGTTGTGGCAGAGGATGTGCTAATGATTCTGCAGCACTCTGTATAAACTTACAGTCTCATTCTTGGTACTGAATACTGGCATTGCCACTGTGGTCATCAGAACCGGGCCCTGGCCGTCATCCAGCTGAGTGAGTCATGAGAGACGAACAGTGAAACAGCAATCGACAGGATAAGAGAGAGAAAGAGAGAGACAGGGAGGGAAGAGAGGGAAGCTAATGATGAAGCATTATTAGTAGAGTAATATTTACAGGAGAAATGTAAACTGCACAGCACATTGCATGGCGCCATGCACATTCCCTGAAACATCTTGTCTAGTGACTTTCAGAGAGGGAATATTTAAAGCTGCATAATGCTCCTTCCTATGAACCTGACAAGAAATCTCCAGCACACCTCGTCATATGAGCTTCCAGAGGGACACGCTAAACTACCATGACATGTTTATTATTCACCTTAAACTGTATTCAATCACAGCTTGCCTTTGATCTAGTGCCGAATAAGCCCATCCAAAGGCAGTACTTCATGTTTGGATCTGGGTATCGTCTGTCCCTAAAGACAGCTTGAATAATTACATTTATTTTTCCAGTGGCTGTCTGTATCTCACGATGATATCAATTAGAGATGAAAGCTTGACAGTGTTAGGAGGAGACTGGAGGAAGTCTTAGTACTCAGCAAAAAGTAGTCTGACCTCATCTGCTCACCAAACCTGAGTGTGAGTTTGCGTTACAGGTCGTTGTTAAATTAAGTGAAATACGAACACTAGAGAGAAAAAAAACGCTTTAGGTTAGGGTGGCAAAACAGAGAAATCTCGTGTTACATCTGATTTCTTTCCTCCACAGGAATACATTTTATTCTGCTAGACTGACCTAAATATCAGATTCCAGCATAGCACTTTTTCGTGGGGAACTACCCCATTTAATCAGTCCTCTTAAGAAGGATTACACACCTGCTGTACACACTCCTTCCTCTAGCACTCACCCCCTTCCCCACCAATAATAGCAAGTAATGACAGGAAACTGCTAGCACCCACCCCGTCTCTCTTAGACACTGGAGGAAAAGGGAATCGGTGACCTGAGCTCAGACAGCTGATAATGGCAATCCAGCATCCCGTATGGGACATCACAGAGAGAACAAAGCGCACCTAAGTACACCAGCTGTAACAATAGACAGCCTTGCTGCTGCTGGAGAACAAGATCGATTAAAGGCGAGGAGAAACGAGCAGAACCCCATCTAAAAATACTAAATCTATTTCCAGCATGCGTCTAGATCATACATCACCAGTCTGTAAACACATGGAATCTCTGTCGTTGAGGAGTCCCATCAAACGTGTGCTCTAGTATATGGGAATCTAGTGGAAATTAAGCTTGCCCACCTGCTCTAGGAACATGACATACTGTAATTAAGTAGATAACAAGAGCAGCACAGAGAAAGGCAGCTGGAAAACTGCATGTATTTGATTCAAAGGCAGAACCACAGCTACAAATGTTCTTTGTGCGTCCTACCCAGGGGACGAAAACCCTTTAAACCTGCTTTATTATATGAGAGGAATGAGGCCTTGAACCTTAAAAAGCGTCTTCTAATGTGACCAAGCCCCAAGGGAGTGTTGTGTATCTAGAATGTGACTAATCATACATAACCTGCAACCTTTAACATAAGGACACAAATCACAGCACAGTGGGCCAAATCTGCGTCATCACTGCCACTGTGCTTTTATCTGTATCAGAGGAAATGAGGTGTGTAAGTCCTTTCCCCTTCTGTGGGTCAAAGAATGAACAAGAACCCCCAATGGGCTCTACTCTCCCTCCCCGCTGACACAAATACCCACACATTTACACCACTCAGAGGGCTCCGATACATGCCCCTGCCCCGTGTTTGGTGTCTCACAGGACACCTCGTAATCTAGGTTGCTGTGACAAATTGTGTGCGGGTGGAGGAGGTGACCCTTGTTTCCTTGGAGACCAAGCTTAATGATGTTGGTGTGTGCACTTTGAAGTCAAAGGGTCCTGTAGGCGCCAGCAGGAAAACATTCCCCACAGGGAGCACAGCAAACACAAATCCTCATTTTAAGATTATGTAACGGAATTTATATTTATTCATCATTATGTTTTAAACTGCTTATGCCTTCAATCAACATCCCCAGATTAAACTGTTCTTTAAACTTTGATTAGAAACCCTCCTCTTAAGCCTACATCTTTACTTACATCCTCCCCAACCTTAACGGCCATCGTATCATATTCTCTCTCTCACCCTTCCTACACTCGGATATTTCCCCCCAACACATACTGCTCACAACCGCCTCCCTCCCATCATCCCTGAGCTCCAGTGTCAGTTCATCCGGCAGAGTGGGAAACAAAGTCAACTGAGCCAGAGGATAATGGATGAAGCTGGTGAGATGAGGGATAAGAGGGAGAGGTTGGAGGGGATAGAGCAGGTGGAGAGACGTAGCTGGAGAGGAAGATGCAATACCAAACAGAGGAAGAAAGGGGGGATACAGTATAGTAGAAAAAAATGATTACTGGAGCGCACATGGAAGGATGAAACGGAGAGGAAAAGGTTCGGATAAAGGGGACACCTAGAAAAATGATACAAATCAGCCCTGAGAGACAAATCCCAGGATTTTTGCTAACTTCTTATCAGACACCATCACCAGGGTGCGTGTCTGTTTCACTGTGTATTTGTGCTCACAGGACCTGTGGCAGTGGGCAGTGTTGAAGTGATTACATTCGGAAAAACAGTAAATATTCATTTCTAATCCCTATTATCATGTTTGACTATGTAATATCTAATTCTGTGTTCTGCCTGGCTCTTTCACTGTCAATCAGCTCGGGTCTGTCACACTAACCGTACTAGGGCAGACATAAGGCCTGCCAGCTGTCTAACGCGACTGCTCTGTGCTCAGCTCGAGATCATTGGGTGGGCAAAGAATGCTTCTGTTCCACCACTGTGACTGTAACGATTATAGGGTTCCTTATCTCAACCCACATATGACTCATAAAAACACTAAGAGATTATAAAAAAAAGGCATCAGAAGAGATCATCCTGCCAGTCATCACAGGCTATTGGATTTTCACCCAGAAGATGACGAAACAGCTTATTCTGGAGAAGTCTCGCAACACAAACAATACAGGCAATCTTTTCACAGTCTCACATTTACACTCACGGTCACGCTGTCAGCCCCGAATATACTGGCAAAGCATGGTCAACACATCACCACCAATGATCAATGAGTGTGAGAGTGTGCACTGAGGCGTGTGCATGTTTGATCGGGCGTGCAGAAGAGGACCGGAACCAACCACAACCACAATGCATGGTTTTAAATCTGAAGGTTGGCAAGTGACTTGCAACACTGACACACGAGAAGAATGCAATGAATTCAGAATGGTCGTTAGTCCACCCAACGAATGCCATTAGCACGCGGAGATCAGAGACCAAATTGCACATGCACACAAAAGCACATGACACATACACCAGGCCTCAAAACAGCACAATACAGTGACGACCTCAAACCAGAGTGTTACCTTTTGTGCTTGTGGGAGCTAGAGAGAACAGATTAAAGAGGATAGCAGGAGTGAGGAAAGAGGAGGAGGGCGGAGAGGGTCAATGTGTTTGTGTGAGAAAGCCTTCCAGTGTCGTTTCAGCACCAGTGGGTGTGTTAAATCCACTGACATTGACTTTGACTGCAACTTTAAAAACAGTGACTGTGTCAAGAGGGGAGAGCTTTATGGCTACGAGGCTCGCAGCAGAGGAAACAACACTTAAGCTATTACTGCTGAGTCAGTGGCGGGTGCATGTACCTCGACTGTGATAAATAGATGGGGATAACGAGGACAAAAACAAGCAGAGAAGGAAAAAGAGAAGGGAAAGATAAAATATGACCAAAAAGAGAAAGAATAAACTCTCCTGTAGTGTTGGTTACAGATATAACTGCCAGAGGTCACTTGCTATTGTCTCTTTGTCTCAGAATCTGTGGAGAAACAACTGAGTATGCAATGCTGTGAATTCTAAACGTATGTCACTCACCTTTCATCAAACTATATATCATCTACATGGAATTTAGATATAAATACATCCAATGAAATCATTCTTCCTGCCAGAGAAAAGGGGACCAACTAGTTAAGACTGATACGATCTTATACAACTCTCCGTTAGAAAAAGGCCAACTGCATAATGTTTGTGTCTGTGTGTTGGGGTACAAGGTTGAAAGATTAGAGATGAACTCATCAGCGTTCTGCTCATGCTACACAACCACCAAACACACACACACACAGAGGCCCATTGACTTAACAGTTCCATCTGCTGGACACACACACGTCCACACAACAACAGCCTGAGACATACGATGACAAAACGCATTTTCAACCCTCTGCATGTGTGATGCTGGCCGGGTTCATTTGCCTTTCTGAACACATGCTGAAACCAAACCCATTGTGAATTAAGGTTTGTTGTTTGCTGTGTAAATCTTTCACAGAATATTCTGCGTCCATGATGTGAACACTCACAGTGCTATCGATGTAGGCCTCGGTCCACACCGTGTCATGCTCCTGGTCGATCACCTTCGGGCGACTCAGCACATGGAGATACTCCATAACATTCTCCTGTACATCTGCCAGTGTAGAAATCTGAGTGAAGTAGCCTGTTTGGAGGAGAGAGGACAACGAGCGGAGATGAAAAGATGCTCAATCAACTAACCTGCCATCCTCAAACTTAGAGGCTCTGCATTTCTTAAACTGGTATACTGTATGTTGCAGTAAATGTCACGTGCAGTATCATCTTAGCCATATGATGCTTCTGATGGTAGCACTTCAATTTTACTCTTCTTGGTACTAAAGCAGAGAAATTACATGTGGAATACAGTACTGCAGGCAGCAGATATTTGCTTGATGAAACCTGGGTATACGTTTGAGTTATAGCTGAAGAATTCCCTGCAGTGATGTACAAGTGAGAGCAAAACAGCATGGGTTTGTGAATAGATAAGTGGTATGTAAATGTAATGGAAAGACTATCTCACTTAAACCAAATGTGATGCTATTTTGTACAATGGTAATGTCACCATTATGATGCTAATGTGTATATGCAGTAGGGAATATACTGTTATCTCTGCAGGGGGACTGAGAGAGAGGGAGGGAAGGAATCAGGGAATCAGAACAAGAGTACGACAGAGAGAGAGAGAGAGAGAGAGAGAAAGTAGGGAAATAGGAAAAATAAGAGAAACCACGATATTTCCAACCAACCATAAAAGATAAACTACAAACTCCGCCTAGCACCGTGAAGCAGTCAAGGAGAAAATCATAGCTGGAGGAAATATATTTTTTGGGGTCATCATTGCCTGGATCGATCTTTACTCCGTTGCCACCGTCACAAAAGCTGGTTTCAACACAAATACACATAGTGGATGTAACTAAGGTGATGGTCTACTGTATAACTGATCATCTAATTTCACCTATATGATTATTGAAACACTATAGCAACGAGAACGCACTTGACCTGAAAATAAACCTAAACAGATTCCTCCTATTCAGTACAATGACAGCACCCACATCACACACACGGCAAGCTGGCTCAGTATAACTGCGTCGTTTATCACAGTGGTGTGTGAAGAATGACTACTCCCTGTGGAAGGCTGAGGGCGTCCTTCAGGCTGAGCCACTGGGGCCAGTGAGATGAGCCGGGGAGAGGAAAACAAATGAATGCTCCATGCTTCCAGTGGCATGGTACCTGTAGTACATGCAGGAGAGGACCGCCGCAGCATGGTCTGGTCAAATAGAGGCATTTCTATATTTTTAAAGACCTTTTTAAATAAGATAATACAAAATAATGATGACTGATAATTTATTAATCCCCTTTCGGGAAACTCTTGTGGACAGACTTTTTTTTTTTGAGGTTCGGTATTCAGTGTTTTGACACCTGTTCAGGGCAATTTGCCAGTATTGGAATGCAACCAATGTTTATTGAACTCATAGAGACTGTGTTAATGGAGCAGTCAGATCACTTTTTGTGTGCAGCTCCTTTAGATGTCAAAGAGAGAGAGAGGATGTCACTGACACACAAGCACAGGTGTCCTCATCACCAATAGCATACTCAAAATGACTGGGTGCCTTCTCTGATATTACTGTGGATGCCTTTGCCCTCTTATCTGCACACAAATACACATGAACAAAGCTAAAAACATACACACACACCTTGTGTGACCTGTGGCCTGCCTGTCTGATCTATGGCAGCCGGAGGAAATGGAATCAGACTGTCTCTGTCACCCACCACCCAACTAAATATAGAATCTGAAAGAAAGTGCTCTACACACTAAGACAACCATGACCACACACACAACTAGAAAATATCTATCACTAAGATGGTTTGAGCTATAGGCTTCGAGGAAGACGTAATGTGACATATCTGGCCTGTACAACTGGAACCAGCTGCCTGCTGCCGCAATACATGCTAATACTGATGAGCACTGACAAACACGTGTGCATGCAACTACTGCACATGCACACACACAAATCCTATGTATTCATTTGGGCTTGCTGACAGCAACATGCAGCACCTTTCCTCAGCAAAGCCAGAGTGAAAAGTCAAAACTAGCAGTCAGTGATGGTGTTGGGAGATTCCACCTTTGTTAGCGCATGCCATCCATTTCAGATTCTCGGCGAAAGCTGACTCCCGACCAATCAGGTAAGGGAATATGCGGACCTGCAGAGAGAACACAGATAGCTTCTGTCAGTCATTTTAATCGCAGTTTGATAGGGACCACCAGACAAACCATTTACAAGATAACAGTCAAAGCCAGGCAGAAGGCTCATGCTTTATCTGTCAGTGATTAGAAGTTTTTCCTTGTTAAATAGAGACTTTTTAGACTCATGGAAGTTTTGAACTTGTGTTTTAGATGATATTTAAAGTTTTAGTAATTCAGATAACTTTTGTATCAACTTTATAAACTATGCAGCTAGAAATTAACAGCTACAGGTTTTTAATTAAGATAACTGCATCGAGAATCTGCAATTAAAATGAGTATAGATGATCAACCATGAAGTAAATATTTTAAGGTGAAAAAGCCAAATGCAAGCTTTATGTGTTCACTGAAGAGAATCTTCTAAACTCTCTGCTGCCAAACTCATTTTTGCCCAGCAGTGCTCGCTTGGCTCAAGCAGCAGGTGTAGTTGGCAGGTGTGTATGTAAATGCATGTGGCTGTGCGTGAGTGTGTGTGAAGAACATGATGCCAGATTGGACCAGATGCAAGCCTCTGGGGGCACAGCTGCCACAGTTCCCATCCCTGCATTTTTCACTGCCTCCCATCACCCTGACAGCATGTGTCTGTTTGTGTGTGTGTATATATGTATATGTATGTATATATATATATATATATATACTGTACATATATTTATATTTACCACCAGTCAAAAGCTTGGACACATACAGAAATTACTAGATTTCTTTTACATTACATCATAATTGTTAATATTAAATATTGAGTATTGTATATAGAAACTGTGGTTTAAAGGCATATTTACATAAACATTCAGAGGTCTATAATAATCAAACATTAGTATTGCCTTCCAATGGCACAGTATGTTTGGTTTATGAAGGCTACACAGCCGAAGACATGCATCTTTTCATCAGATGGTAAAGCCTGTGTGTCTCCAAACCATTGAGTGGTAGTGTGTATATGTATTTAAATGTGTGTGTCGATGCACTCACATCTAGATGTGGATATGTCTCTGCCTAATTTTAGATGACTGAATTTAACAGAAGAGTCTGAAAGATATTATGAAAAAAGCATTTTTTTAAGAAATACCTGCAGAATGCCATTTGAGTTTCAATATGTATTTTATTATTACTTCCCTGGGTCATTGTTATGCATTCAACAGTGGTTATAAGAGCTCTGGCAAACAAAGGTATAAATCACAGCTAATTCTAGGCTTTCTGTTATGGATATTATTGCTTTATTGTCAACTGTGATGAGTTTCACTGTGAATAAGTACAGTTGTCAGGCTGTCATTTCTAAGCAGCCCTTATTATCTAGACTGCAATCATCCTCTATTCATACAAACCTCAGTCATGTGAATGACATTGCCAGAGTGACAAAACAGAGCTGATCATAACTGTTCCACATGGGAAAGAGGTGTCGCAACAGGATTTTCCTTTACTGGTAGTCAAGAAGGAGGTAAAACTACAGTAAGTTGGTTATTAAATGTGGCCTAGGTTTACACCTGAGTTATAAAATAGTTGGGACTATAGCCACAACATGCAATCTTTAAACTACTTGACTGCACAAGAGGCAGAAATAAAAATAAGCATGCATGCAAAAATACAATTACACACACACACACACACACACACACACATATAAACATCACACATATATACATCAGCTTGTATAAGTAATGTAAGTGCAGTTTCTTTGCTTTTAAAAAACACTAGAGATCATATCACCCCTGATTTGTTTACTCACTTATAAAGAAACTGGGCTTTTGCCTCAGCTCTTCGAGACCTCAGAATCAGTTACATATTTTAAGGCTTTCATAAAACAAAAGCCCAAAAAGGATTCATTTAGACTGACACCTTCCAGAAACCGACCTTTTCAATCAACAAATACTCGGGAAGCTTTTGCAGTTCAATTGTTCCTACCACGTAAAACATTCAAACTGTTCCACACAGGAAAAACAAAACACCTTCGTAACCTTTTATTTCTACTTTACTAACTCATCTTTTTAATCTATCTTTGCCTCTAATGAAATTCCTTATCTTAAAGTCTGCTTTTGTTCCACCATTAAATAACTACAGACACGTCCCCTCATCACTCTTACCAGAGATTCACGGGTTGCCCATTTCTAATCTAATTCAAAGTTTTCATTCTAATAACATTTTATCTAAAAACCAATCTGGTATTTTTGCAACTTATTCAAGTGAGCAGATCGAGGTGTGTGTAGGAGATATGCAGTCTGTTACTGCTCTCCAAGTCTAACCAAGAGTTGTTTGCTCTTGAGAAAACCCTTTTTAGAGGAACCACTTATCCTAAACGTGATACTTAATCCCCTTGGGGAAATTCTTGTGGACAAACTTACATCCTGAAGGCACCAAGGGTTTAGGATTCAGTGTCTTGTGCAGTGGAGTGTCCACTAGCCATATGTCACAGTGTTTCTGGGGAGTGGAACCACCAACCCTGAGGTTTGTAGACCACTGACCTACCAACTGAGTCAAGGTCAGGGGCACAGTGACATGCAGCCCAGCATATCAATTTCCTGAAGCTGAGGGAAGTTCCTATGTGCCTGAAAAACAGCCTTTAATAAGTAAGTGATTGCCACTGTGCCATCTTGGACCATCAAACCATATCCAGCTTTCAAAACACATGAATGACACAACCCAGGCTTCTGGTACTTACAGCAGCCCGTAGATTGTCAGAGGATCTGATTACTGAGGAGGTCACGGTCAAGGAGGTTACACTCTCAGGTGGTTAAAGGCATGAAACACCAGTAATCTAATAAGTATTATGTCCTTCCTTATGTTTAATGTCTATCATCTTTTTTGTTTCAGTGACTTGTCTGTATTGTCTTTATTGTATTCTGTTGTATTGTGCTTAACCTCTTTGTAATGTTCTACATAGCAAAATACCAAGCTGCAGAATAATGTGTTACCAGGTGAAAATGTAAATAAAATGCAGAATATGTTATAACTGAGCAGCCAAACTGCTTTTTGTTGTTTTAGTATGTATGCACTAAATGATTTACTAATAACATACATCAACATGTGTTGTCATGTTTTTTAAGATAGTGTCAGATAAAGTAAAGACACATGCAACATAGTCTCTAAAACATTTATCTGCTGTATAATCAGCTGTTATCTGAAAACTGTAACCGGTGCAGCATGGAAAAATAATAATCATAACCTCATTTGCATTGTTTCCTTCCTGAGCGCACCTATGTACTCAGTGTGATACTAATGGTGAGACGACACGGCTGGCTGCAAGGGAACAGTCTCCTGTCTCTGCCTCTCCCCCCACTCTGTGCCTAGCAGACGGGGGAGAGAGAGAGACTGGAGAGTGACAGAGACTGAAGACTTCTATTATCAGTGGGGCTTCTTCTAAATGAAACTATCTAACAGCCTTGTCCCTTCTCTGCTGATGCCTGTAAAGCCTACCAGCAAGAGTGAGTGGTGGGTTGAGAACATTCTGGGCACAGAATGGAATCGCATTTAGGAAAACATCGAGGTAACAAAGACGCATCGACATTATTGCACAGAAACATATTCCGTTCAGTTAATATTGTGTACCTACATGTTACATCAGTTGTCAGATTCTATTGATTCCAAATCATCCATGCACACACAAAATATCACGTATCTGAGATTCATATTCTCTGCGAGAGCCTTTATTATAAGACTTACCTGAGGCAATGAAAGATTGTATTATCTGGACATTTAAATATTGCATGTTTAAGTGGTCTACCTCTTTCCCTCCGTCTGTTACGGTTGAAGACCCTGTGGGCTTTCTTTTACAGAACATAATTGCCTAAGAATGACACTTGTTCTTCCCCTCTGCCTCCTCTCTCCATCTCTCCTCACATTTCATCCCATGGCCTGTCAGAAGAACGCCACAGTTACATCGCAGGACAGCAGAGAGACAGTTCAGTCCACGGAGACTGGGCCATACCAAATTTTTTTTAAAGCCCTTTGAAAGCACCCCTTAGTGAGTCTGCTGAATGCATTCTGCTTGTCAAAACCATTTCTGAAAAAAAAACACGCTCGGAAATGTGACAACAGGCAATAAGCACGTTTTAGAGTGATCATCCGAGACTCCCCAGTCCACTCGACAGATTTAGCGAGATTTTTCATGCTTCTTACTCTGTGTTCACTGAGCCTCTTCGTGTCTTTTTACATTTAAAAAATATCAATTCAAATTATTTATTTTCTGACAACCTACTCTCAGCAGTGACTTTAAAAAGGCACGCAGAGCCACAGGAGGGCATTAGTCCACCTCTTTTCCTCACCTCTGATCTTCCATCAGAATACACGTTCATGAAGTTGCAAACATGACCTAATGGGAAACCTCAAAATACAACTGTTCACAAACACAATTGCCGAATAGTGTGTGTGTGTGTGTGTGTGTGTGTGTAATACATTACCTTCTTCTCTGGCCAGTTATTCTTGGCGAAGATGGCTTTGTAAGTGTCCACCGCCCCATCTGTCACCAACATAATGGCCTGGCTACACTCACTTCCGCGCCCTGTCTCGTTGAACTGGAGACACAGAGAGACGGGTGGTGGTGGAGGGGATACCGTAAGTAGAACAAAAAACAAAAACTTCCGAATGGAAATCTAACCATTCACACAAACTCCTTCTTGTTTCCTTTCTACCAGAGCTTGTCATGTTTCTTACGTACTGTCGCATTATTGAAGCTAACTGTGTTGTTACAGTAAACTAATGGAATAATAATAGCTTTCCGTCTTCTATACAAAAACATGCTCTTTAAATAGCAAAGACATCTATTATAGGAGTGCATTACCACTGTAAGAGTACAGAGAAGAGCCAGTAAACACATCAGAAAAACAACGCTATTCCGGTGTGTTACCTAACTATAGGCGTTGAAAGGTAAGGGAAATGCTCATGTCTGCGTGTTTATGTATAATGAGGAGATGAGAAATTAGTAACCTGAGTATTCAAGTGTCTTGTTTACTTTGCAACTTCACATGATTCTGTTAATTTAGATATTTATTACAATTTTGTGCATGTGAGTCTGCCTACATTTGGGTATGTTTGTGTGATCATGTACGAATGTGTTACTCACGTCACTGAGGAGATTGAAGGCCTCAGTCAAGGCTATGTCCAGCATACCAATGCCTTGAGCAAACAGCTTGTCAAGATGCTCCCTGAAATGCTGGAGTTTTGGAAAGTAGTCATTATGATTGAGGTGAGCAACGGACAAAACACGTGTATAAAAAACAGAGGGAACCAGAATCAGAGGTCAATATTGATTTCTGTGGAGGAAATAATAGACAAACACCCTTTATCTTAGCAACATGGCTGCGTTGTTTTTTGCAACAAACTGCCACAATATCTTCGTCACACACCGACAGAAAAAACAAAAATGACCTGTTTCCCTTCAACCATTTAGTCTAGTGTGTACGTATGTGCAGTCTGTGTTCACAGGTGTGATTGTGCTGTTGCTGTTAAGAGCAGGTCTCTGATTAAGGTCTCATATGACCATAGGCAACATACTAACACACACAGACGCGAGACATTATTATGTATGCATAAGATATGACTGTGACTATTTGTAGGATGTAGGAACACCCCAGAACGAAGCCCGACCTACACCATCATCGTCCTGGCAGCCTGTTACCTTGTTCTTCCTTTCCTGTATTCTTGGTATATTAATCTCCGTCTGTTGTGCTCTTTCCATTCTCACATCTTTTCTGATGTGAGAACGAGAGTCTCTCAGCACAGTGGAGGGCACAGACAGCTTAGTCACTTGAGAGCAAACACGCAGGCATAAGCACCGGCAACACACAAATGAATCAACGATATTCGCACACAACAACCGTCATTGACCCTGCCAATATGGCTAAAGAGAAAAAACAACCCAGCGAATTGTTCATCGTTCCCAAATAAAATCAGTACACTGGATAGAAAATCTTTCCTTCTGCATGCATGTCTATGTCTACGTCTGTTTGTGAATTAAGATCAACGTGATCTGTCTCAGCACAGCAGGCTCTGTTCAAACCGTGGGGTAGATTCATAAAGTGTGTGCGTCTGTGTGGGAATGCAGCACTGAATATGCCAAAGCTTTTGTGCAGAACCACAAGGCTCTGAAATGCACAGTAAATTGGACTTCAAACCTTTACTTTGCTGCAGCATTTATACTTGAAAACCTTTTATACTAGAAAATTATCACAGCAGTCAGTCTGAGGAAACTTGACTTCAGAGACATAATAATGAATTAACTAAAATATCTTAAATTGCAGCTCGCTAAAGCTAAAGGTTTTAGTTTTATGATAAATTATTTAGCTCTACATGCGGTTCTGATAAATGCATAAAAAGAGTGAGAGGTACTGTGTGATGTGAATAAGATAGGTCTGTTTGAACATTAAATCAAAAGGTTTTGCAGTGATTAAATATAATGTAAAATCTATAGGTACTGGTTTAACTCTGATTCAAGTTTAAGAAAAAAGACTGCACAACAACAATTGATCTGGAAATGTGCCAGTGAAAAGACAGCAAGGACATTTATAATGCATATACGGATATGGAAAGAATTTAAATGACCCCCGCACATCCTCTTTTACCTCCTCCTGTAAAAAACGTTTAACCTTCCAATCAAGCTTTGATTCTAAGACAGTCGAAACATATTCCAAATGGATTTCAGATTTGTAGTAAATAGTTAGCAATTACCCAGTTGAATTTGGGTGTGAAAACATTCTGGAAAGACAGAATTCCTGCCCGTAGTTAAAGTGAAAGAAATTAGCCTTATCTTTGACGCCTTCCCCTCTTCGCTGATTGACTCACACTACATTAAACTACCATCTGGAATTTAACACATAATGCTAATGCACATGCACTTGAAATAAACGGAAACTAACTTAAACAGAAAACTGTCAAACACACACAATTATGTGAACATAGATATTTATATGGTGCTTTCATGTGGTGTATGGAAAGTACATTGACTTGTAAACAGCTGTATCCTGAAGATTTGACCCGGACTAATAGAGGAGAGCAGTTTCATTTGTAAATAGATCATTAAAGAACTTGAAAGAGATGGAATTTTTATTGAGCGCCTGGAGATGGAGCCTATATTATACCACTAAGAAACAGAGATGCAGAGATCAACAATGGATTCATGTCACATGCTATCACTATCTTAACCATACTAGACTAAATATCACAAGTAATTCACAATAAAAAATAAACAAAAACCAAAAGTTTTAGTCACAAACATGTGTGAGTAATTTACTAAATGACTGTAACAGGAATAAAGTAAAGACTCACGTCTTTGTTGGTGACATCTGCCTGAACCAGGGTTCCATTCAGACATGGCTCCACATAATGCAGTTCTTCGTTGTACTGGAAGAGTGTCAATGAATAATGAAGTCAGTGATTAAAAATACTAAATATGAAGACGTCAAAAACGTCACTCATCTTGATATAAAACACATACATACACACATTGTACAATACACAATGTACCAACTGCCAGTCACTGTCTGATAATGCGTATAATTTAATGCAGGAAAAAGTCTTTCTTCATAGTAACAGATAAAAGTACCACACATAAAAAAGACCAGAGGAGTAACAAATGAGTCAAAATGACACACCCTTTTAAAGCAAACAAAGCAATGTGTTTCTGCCTGATTGTCTAAATCCGCTTTATTGCACAGTATTTCATAAGAATACATTCAAAATAACATGATTAGGATATGAAATGATAATGAAGACTTTGCTCTGTGGAAAAAGAGAAGGTTTTATTGTTAGTTTTACTACTGTGCTAAAGTTTATGACCTCCTAATAATGTCTTTAGGTATTTCGTCGTTGGCTCAGTGTCTGGCAGGACAGATAGTAGGGAGACGACCATGGAAAGCATAGTTTGGTCTGACAGGGAGTAGAGTTGATGAATAGCTGTGTAACAGTTTGTTCTGGGTTCATTTCATTGTGAACCCTCTCATTGAGAACCCTCACATTGAGAGCACTGCTGTATAACCCAGTCACAGTTCCTTCTTTGTGCTTTCTTACTTACTTATAATCCTTTGTAATAAACCTCTTAAAAGACCAAACCTGTTTATTTCCACAACAGGAAGTTGGCAAAGTAACTATCTGCGTTTTGATGTGAAATAGCGTCAGACGTACATGTGCCAGTGCGCGGTCACACACAAACACTCATCGAGATTCATCAACCTAAAATGTGATAACGGTGGTTTGGGAGCCTGAATTTAATCACAACTGTCTATTTTGCAATTCAAATCTTCATGTAGCTGACTGCTAATTGGTTGTGAGCGTGACAGGAGAGAAAGCTGATTTATTCCAGCATTTCCTCTGATCTAAAGAGGAGAGGGTGTGTGTATGCGTATGTGTCTGTGTCTAAAGTACATATAAAGTAGTTTATCTACCTCCTTTCCTCGGGACACATCTGTGTGGACTTACAGCAATGATGTTGAAAAAGTCGTCATCTCCAAGCGTGTCCAGTATAGAAGAGACAGTTTGCCTGGCTATGGTCAGCCTGAGGCCTTTCATGCTGCCGCTGACATCCACCAAGATGACCACATCCTTCGGAGAGGTGGCGGCCTGGATGTACCACTTCCGGTTACGACAGTCAAAAGCTATCACACCGTGTTCATCTGGCTTCCATTTGATTCCTTGAAGACGACAGTTGAAGTTACATAACTTGTACTGAAAACAAACTCTTACCTTTGCACATTATGAAAAAAAGAAATATGTTTCTTCACCCCTTAAGACTCTGTCAGAACCTTCATTTCTCATCTCTTTTCACTCATTAGAGAGAGATTTTCTTCAACCAATTTACAAAAATGCATTTTTCCCACGTATGTTTAGTTCTGTCTAGGCCTGCTGATTTGAGTTGTCTATTTCCAAATCACAGTGAAAAAATCCACTGCCAGCTGATTTCATTGAAACCTTTTTTTACCAGTGGTCAGAAAGTGTGTATGTGTATTGGTGAACTTTGAGGCATAGGAAAAAAGTCTTTTAGTTTTTATACAGCAATAACTTTGGTGGCCTCCAGGTCAGAACACTAACAATGGACAGTGCAGCAGCCTATTATAGCCCGGACTGCACAGACTATATAAAAGGTCAGAGGCAGACTGAGGCATGTGATATTAAAGGCATAATTAAAGAACAGTAAAATGCAGGTTCAAAAAGTCAAAAGATAAAAAAAATAAAGCAAAAGCCAGTCCATTGATTTTCATATTCAGTGCTATGTAGAATATATTGCTATTCACCAGATGCGCCCAAAAGGCTACTGCTGGTGTCCATCCCACTTTACCTGAAAATATAGTTCTTATATCCATCTTCTTTAGCCTCTCTAGAATGTCTATATACATTTAATTCTCTCTCTCTCTACCCTCATCTCCAGCTTCCCACTGCCACCCTGCTTACCTATTGTTTATCTATAGCTATTTGTATATATATTAGATACCCTATTTCTATTATAGGGAGATAGTGACTTAAAAACAAACACCCACTTACCTGGATACTGTCTGAAAAAGCCTTTAGCACTGCCAAAGTACTGCCATATGAGTGACGGGTCTCTCTCAAAGTTATCCACAAACACTTTATTCAAGGCCTCAGACCAGTAAACTCCATTAACAATGGCAGAGTCTGAGGATTAAAGGGAAAATGTGATAAATATGTGAAGAGGTGAGAAGAAGCACTTTTTGTGTCACAAAGCATTTTTTTTACAGTTCAAGAGCTTAGAGCAGTTATTCTCTGCTCATCCAATCCCATCGTTTCATATGTCTGTGAAGGCGCAGTTCCACGGATCACTCTCAGAACCTATCCATTACACAGAAATTCAAAGGAACCACAGATAAAGTGAAAACGACGGTAAAGAAAAAAGAAATGGGACAAATAAAAAAAGAACGGCGGGTGGTGTAAAGCTAGAAGGACCCAGGTTCGATCCACAGGTTGGTCGGGTGTAGAGTTTGCATGTTCTCCCTGTGTCTGTGTGGGTTCTGTCTTAGTTCTTTCCAGTACGGCTTCCTCCCACCATCCAAAGACTTTTATCTTAGTTAATTGGTTATATTGTCCGTAGGTGTGGATGTGAGCATGCATGAGTGTTCTATCATATACTATTCATCTGTATATGACAGATGAATAGTTACAACAGATCTTGATAGTGCTGACGCTAGATATACTGTTTACTAGTGACCCATTTTCTGCAGTTGCTTATCTCTGTTTTTGTAGGGGAGTATTAATTGATGTGCACGTATAACATACGGCAATGTTCCCATCTGGATCTGCACAATGTGCTCTAATATTTGCTTTTACAGATATTCTGTCTACACTCATTATGGAAGTACATGTGCTGTACAGCACATGTACAGCACATGTACAGAAGTACAGAGCTAGTCATTCAAATGCTGGAACTGGTCAGCAAGCGTAAATCTAAGCTTATTGCAGTTACTTACTACCACAATTTTGTTTGGTTGAGAAGCAGGCAGGGAGGATTGGAGCAGGACATGAAAATCAGACAGACAGACACAATCATACCGTAAGCCAGTTACACAAGAGAGAGAGAGAGGGAGAGAGCTATAAACAACAATGCCATGCAGACAGTCAGAACGGCAGGCAGAAAATTACTGAGACATAGACAGACAGACCAGCACCTAATGGACAGAGAAAAAGAAAAGCAGATAACAGATTCCCCATCATCTCCTATGCTGGCAACATTGTTCTGCTGTCAACAGTCATGCCAATAAGCCATGATTGAATTAGTCTTCTGGAAGCTAGTGCACTAAAGCCCTCTCTTGATAGAAAACACCCAACCACCTCTATGGAGTGGCGTAGAGGGGAGGCTGGATTTGATCCAGGCTCCATTTACACAACAATACAGTCGCTTCTGCTGCACTTTGAGTGTCTGTTACAATCTGAACCCATCGCGATGAGCGAGAAGAGTGCCGGCTCTACTTTCCCTTCTGAGCTGCGATTTCATTTAATGAAATCAGCTGCAGTTTATTAGCTTGCCTTTAATGAATACAGAGGATGGTTTTAACAAGAAGTGTAAGGGAAAGAAGTGAGAAGCGACGTTTGTGTGCCACATGAACACTACTCCATTTGAGACACAAGTAAGTGTATAGACATGAGAGGGTATCAACCTGCTGCGAATGTGTGCATGACTTCACTGCAGCCAGACTACATGATCCTGTCATGTAGTCTCATAAAGCATTATGCTGCCAGCTGCGTTGGTAGATGCATGTTTGATGGTGGTGTCTCTGCTGTCCTGGACTCAACCTGCAATTCATCACCACTGCTAGCAAACCATATACTGTATTAAGCGTACAGGCTGCTCTTCAGCAGCACGATGAACTCTCAAATGGCACAGAGTGGCTGTTACAGGTGAGAAAAATGCTCTTTTCATTTCATCGAGATCACTGTTGATACAGAAAAACTCTGAATATAAAATCAGCTTTGAGTTTAAAGAGAATATAAGTGAAAATACTTTTAAATGTATAATTTAAACTGTATCTCAGACCCACCAGCGGCTCCGTGGCGTCCTCGCCCGTTACCACTCTAACTGAACAAAGAGCGCGCAGATCTGAAACTCTTAAAGTGGCGCATGTGTGTGTAGTTCTACTCATTTAAAACTGAATTTAATCAAAATTACTTTTCCTCTCCCTGCACTGGCCCGCCCGCCTGCCAGCCTCACTCTCCTAGTACTTCCATTCAATTCCGTTCCCTTTCATTCACTCTCCTCCTGTCACTCTCACTTGCCTTTTCAGTTTTTTCTACCTAGCTGTAATTAATCTGTTGCTTAGGCCTTCCATCAGACTGCCTTAACCTACTTTCATTCTCAATTACTTTCTTTCTCTTTTCTATGCCCTCTCTTTCTCCCTCTCCATATAATTTCTTTGTCTACGGTAGCTGGGTTAAGCCAACGTGACATTCACTCTGTCCACTGAGCATTGCACGAGGCGAAGACTTCATTGGTTTGACTTGGGTGGATGGTGAATTAGCAGAATATCTGGTTATTTAACTGCTAATTATGTCAGTGTGTGGCACGGATGATCCAAAGAGTTCCAGTTAATGAACTCAAATCCTCCTCCTGAACAGGCGTACCGTAAATCTATGTGCACTAGCATGCATGCTAACTGATGAACTGATTCCTATTATCAACCATTCGGCAAAAAAAATGAATAGACTAGGTGAGGTGTACATTGAGATGTTGTTATATGTTATAAATGTAACCATTCCTGAATACTTTACATTCAAAAGAAGTGAACATACCTTTGTTGTACATGTTAGTGGGCACCTGGACCACGCTGAGGCTGAGGTTCACTGACAGGTTGTTAAAGTGGTCATTAGGTTGCAGGATGAATTCTCCTCCCAGCTCGACACTGTTTCCCACCTCATCCACCTCATTTATCAGCACTGCATTGAAGTATTCATACTGGAGAAAAAAGAGAAGAGGGAAAGTCAAACAATTCATGGCACAGAGAAAACACATGCAGGGGAATACAACTACATTTAGCTTGCTGAAGTTTTTACCCCGAATCAAATAACTCAGTTTCCACATTTTCAACCCGCTCTGTCAATTTGTGTTGTCAATATATAGGATGACTGGGTCACCTAACTGCTTAGTCAGAGAGAAGTTTGCATACTGAGGTAACCTGAATCCCCGGATCATCCCAGATGTGTATGTTGCTACAGCGAGAAGCTGCTGAGATGACAAATCTCCCCTCTGCACACATTCTTCAAAGCTCAATGCTGCATGTGGTGCACTGCCTTCAATGTATTTTTAGTACTGCGCATACTGGGAAGACTATTAATAAATCATAGAGCTAAAAAAATATAGAGCACATGGTTTCCTACATCCCAAAGACTCTGAAGTCTGGGATACCACATAGGGACACAGCATGCAACGGTCATAGCCAATGCAGAACAAAAGACAACAAAGGGATAAAGAAGCTCAAGTGATTTGAAACAAAATCGAACATTTTAGAGTAAAAATGTTGTAAATGAATCGCATCGTATAGGAACTAATGACATTAGACATGAAGTAATCATCATCCCCTCGTAAGTGTGACCCAAACTCTTTTCTCAGCTAAAACGAAACTGACTTTAATTATATCTAAACATTCAGTAATAATGAACACATAATTGTCATAAGCACAAATGCATCTTTTCATATATTTCAAAGCAGGAACAAGATAGAGCACAACCTTTATTCACCACTTTAATAAATGTATATTTTACTGTCCTGACCTCGCTGTCAGCAGCAACGGCAGCAGCACCAGTTCAATTCCTGCTGCAGGTGAATGTTGGTGATTACATGGCTTAAGGCCACATTGATTTCTCTTGTAATGACCAAGAGAATAGGGTTTGAAAAAGGTCTCTGAGAAGAATGAATTGCCATTCTCAAGAGTCCAATACAAAGGCTTCAGTACACGTGTTATCACTCAGACGTGGACAGACACACTCAGGACTTTGGTTTTAAGGGACGAGCTGGGTGGGAGTGAAAAGACCACAACACTAAATAGAACGAATCTGTGCTGAGGATATAACATAGCTCACCTTGCTTATTCATCACTAAAAAATCCTGGCACGGGCCCTTAAACCTCAGACAATGTTTACTGTCCTAACACTAATTGCAATGGGCTCTTCCTCTGCATCGCTACACTACCTTTTCTACTCCAGCGCCAGTAACCTTCATTTGGAAGAAATCTTTCCAGCTCCTCCTGAGGAACAGCATCATCCCGTCAGCCCAGTGCAAAACACAGATAAAGCCATCAATTAGGCTGGCAAACACAGCTCCTATCGGTGTAATTAATCAGGGCTGATTAGGCTTATTAGCCTTTTATCAAGGAGAACACTGCCATTTCAAGGTGAGGGAACACTGTGTTGCATATTTCTGCTTGTATGTTTCATGCTCTGGTTCACCTGACCCTTTCTACCCACGTGTCAACATGGGCCTTCAAAAGATCCAAAAACAAAAACCAAACTCTCAGAATAAAATGAGTGAGCTGAGGAGGTCAAAGGAAACAGAAAAACATCAGTTAAAAAGGAAAAAACTAGGTATTAATAATAAATACTTTAGTGATGCCCCTGTACAGTGTTAGCCTTGAATTGCTTGAATCATAGTTTGTTTTGCAAACCTGGTTGTAATTCAAAACACTCGTATATCAAAGCAAATTTCCCCATCAGAAACATAGATCATTTGTTCCACAACTCAAAAATATTTGTCAAAATATTATTCATACATAACATAAAAATACAAACCAGCACTCCCTCTCTGAACTGAAACCTAACTCAACAAATTTTTCCCATTAATGAAAATCTATTTCTTTACTTTTGCTGCAGATATTGTGCAAATGTAAACATGAAGTCGCCCCTCACGCAGCACTTAACGACAGCGTACAGTATAATTTACTGTTCTCCCCAATCCTGACTTTTCATGAATAAGTTACCGATGTGTCCCGGTGAGATGCTTTATGTGGATCCTTAAGAAACTCACCAAACATTATTCCACATACAGCTAGGAGCTACAAAAAAACTTTTGTGACTTATCGTTATTGGTGAGTCACATTAATCTAATACACCGCAGAGAGAAGTTGTGATCACGTGAGGCTCGGCAAGAGTATACGTACGACTCAAAATGCTAGACTTCACATCAAGTCAAAGTTTATTAACATTTCTTGCTCATCTTGCAAAACACTCACAAAATTACTCAACATTATTCAACATTCCACTATAGATATTAGGCTTGATAGCCCAGGACAACAGGATAGGACATTCTAGGTCAGACGAGGACAATACCATATCATAAGAAACAATAAAGGTAAAAAAATAAAGCAGAATGAGAAAAGTCAGAAGGTATCAGAAAAAAGATGAAAATATCCTCTCAGCTGAATGTGCTAAAAGGCAAATGTTTGTAACAAGTCAATCACATTAGATTTTGTCTGTGGTACCACAAAACATCTAGTGGCATTGCAAGAATGACCTTCATGTGGAGGGAAACTCACAGTTCATCTGCATCCATCTCTTGCCTCCTTGGTACCTGGCCTCTCGTCCTCTGGCAACTGTTTCTGCTTCCCCTGCCAAACAGGGCCATGGTGTGTACAGCCAGCCTTAATTAAACCTGATTATCACCTTCACAACCTCTCTAGGTCTCCTTCAGCGTGCTTCTCTCTGTTACCAGAATTCTATACAAAATACGCATACAGTTACATACGCCTGTGTCTGCTCACTGCTCCCCCCACAAGGGGATGGGTCAAATTCGTAGTAACGTGAAAAAAATGTATTCAATGACAATAAAGCGGATTCTTCTTCTTCTTCTTTTCTTACCTTTGAGTTTCCAGTTATTTTGTAATATTCAGCTTATTCTTGAAATGGCATAAGGAGTCAAAGTGATCCACACAGAGCTGTGCAAACACCTTTTGATAAGTCTTCAGCCAGTTGTTGACAGACTTGCTTGTTAACCAACAAAACAACTTCCAGTGAAACTTCAAAAAAAGCTTTGCAGGAGAAAACGTTTGGCTTCAACCTAACATCAAACTTTTGTTTATGCAAAATGTGTCCACATAGACAAGAACACACACTAACACGCGGCACTTAGCCCATTGCTCTGTCTTCGCTATGTTCCTGCCGATAGTGCCTGTAGCTCTCAACGGCACTATCGGCGCTATCTGTGAAACCAACATTGCAATTGCCAATTTGTCTCAGTCTAGTTCTGCTTTGGATCTGGTTGCCTCTCCTCTCTCACTGGCTGTGCTTTATCTTCATAAACACATGTAAAGACATGTAATTTATTCTGCTGGCGTTGCCGTGACTTCGCAAGTTCTGTCCCATCATTAAATCAATCAAAACACAAGAAGCAGGAGATGCACTGATATTTAACACATAACAGCTGTGGTTTCCTTCTCACCACACAGAAGCTTGAGAGAAAACTGCCTTCATGAGTCTGTGCCTCTGACTAACTCAACGCCAGGGCCTGTCTGTGTCCCGTGATGCAATGTGTGCACCTCCGTCGTGTGTTTCTACACAAACCTCAGACTCATATATGTGTATAAAAGGAGTAAAATGTTTATCCCGCAAAATGTGTGCTCTAATAGACCTTAATTCACAACATGTTAGAATTAATTTTGATTAAAGTTACAACCATCAGTTAATAATGTGGGAGTGCATGTGGGTGTATAAACAGAGGCAAGGGCAAATCACAGTGTATATGTGCGCATCCGTGCGCGCTCCTGAGGGTCATTTGAGTCTGTGTTTGTACAGTGTATGTGGCACAGTGTGTACATCTGTGTGTTCAAGTGTGGGGAGTACGTCAATTATGCCGTTCCAGCATTCCAGTGAAGGAGTGCCCAGTGCTACTAATGCAGTCCCCGATCATGGTGTTAACAACCTGATTTTTAACGCTCTAATGCATTACACTGAGAGACTGCACATGCACCATCAACACCCACTCACTCAATGTGGGACAGGCAGAGATGGAGAGGATGAGAATGGGTTGGTTAGTGGAGGTAAATAGTGGAGAAGTAGAGCACATTTTGATTCCCTGTTTCAAAATATAACCCCAACTGTCAGCGGGCGGGAGGCGGGGTGCACCTTGAACAAGTCACCAGGCTATTGCAGGGCTGATATATACAGACTAACAACATGCTCACAGTCACACCTATTAATTAACACGCATGTCTTTGGAAGGTGGAAGCGAGCAGGAATACCCAGAGAGAACCTACGCAGACACGGGGAGGACATGCTAACTCCACACAGAAAGGCACCCGGCCGACCCGCTCCAACTTTAATATGGGCTATAATTATATCTCCAATACCACTAGGTAGATACATTTATTGAAATTATAATTATTAAGTTTAATATGTTACATTGCCTCTACCTCTTTTTGGTACCCGTTTAGCTATCTATATCAAAGCTCAG
The DNA here is from genome assembly GCA_032270685.1 of Microctenopoma stevenorrisi. Classification (NCBI taxonomy): domain Eukaryota; kingdom Metazoa; phylum Chordata; class Actinopteri; order Anabantiformes; family Anabantidae; genus Microctenopoma; species Microctenopoma stevenorrisi. The sequence goes on along the minus strand of JAUMTR010000025.1, from coordinate 12,110,919 downwards.
TTAAAGTTAAAAATGAAAACAAATTACATCAAAGTAAGTAAAAATCTTATTAAAACCCTGCAATATGTAACATTTTTACATTTAAATAACTGCTTTAAAATGAAATGATGGCACATTGACTTGTAATTAGGCAAACAACATCATTGATTACTAGATCTAAACTAAATTAACTTTTTGTAAAGTCACATTTTTGGTTCCGTTGTTTTGTAACTCACATATTTCATTAAAAAATAAAAATGTGTATATACAGACACTTGGTCAAACTGCATCAAAAGCTTGCAGGTCCATTTGCCTTTTGAAGTGGCACTCTTTCAGTTTCAAAACCTACATACACTCAGTCATAAATACTCAGTAGCTACAGTGTATACATAGCTTTAAATAAAATAAAAACCCTTCATATTGAGTTTGATATATACACTTGCTGTAAAGAGCACAAGAGTGAGTCAACAGCCTTCGGAGACAAAGCGAGAGAGCAAGACAGAGGACACCACACAGAGGGAGGAGGGAATTGACCGTGACACTCCACCCTCTGGTGTTTACTTTTAAGTCTCATCGTCACTTCGAGTCCTTTCCTCAGCCACCTACTCGCTTTCATCATGGTTGAGAAAGAGGAAGACAACTCCTACAGTTGAGAAACGTGACCGGAAAACAACCAAGGGGGGAAAAAATAATGGTTAACAGAGAGTAAACAAGACAGCAGAGTGAGTGAATAACTTGGAGAAAAGGTCAAGTAGGGACTAAGCTTAATGCATCCTTTGCAGTGTGTTCGGCTTTCCTGAGAAACACATTAAAGGTCAAAAGTCTATAGCAGACATATAAAACAATGATGCACATTGTACAAAACTATTCTTCTGCACTGTGTGTGTGAGAGAGAGGATTATCATCGTCATCATAATTCTAGTTGTGTTAGCGGGAATGAGTCGTTAGTCATGTCAGGTAGAGGGAACTTGCCATGTTCCTACCTGACTGTCCGGCTTCTGAGTGACATATTAAATGCAGTGGAAAATCAAGTCTGTGATGTATTTGGCAGCACCACTACAGGTTCATGTTTTTACAAAATGATTTGGTACAAGCATTGGTGCAATGAAATGAAAATAACCACATATGGGAATATGTTGCTTTCTGATATCTCAGGTTGGTAAATTATCATTTTAGGCCAAAGAAGTGTCTTGGGACACTAAGGAAGGAGTGGTGTTTATGTGCAAGCGTGTGAGGTGAATTTGTGTTTTCTAAGTTTACACTCAAGGTTAACTCTTGAATAAACAGCTTAAAAACCTTCTCTTTGCATCACTGGCTGTGCAGGGACAGTAAAGCTGAGGATACTTTGTGCACACAGACACACTCATTCAGGTCAAAAATGTTTTTGACAACATAAAAGCAAATTGACAAATCAACAAGCACTGGGGCCACCTCTGTGCGCTCTATGGTAATACCCTAGACAGGGGAGTATGAGAACAAAATAAAAAAAGATTAAATATTTCACTGCAACTGCTCCCACCAGACTGGGGCTACATTTTCAGTTAATATTGGGTTTGGCTATTGGTTGTTTGTCTCCAACCTCCAAGGAAGGATTTCATTGGCTAGCGAGGGCATGGGAGACTGCTCTCTGCTTCCCTATTTACAGTACATGAGCATTGCGGGCACAAGAGCGAGGGAGGAAAATCGCAGCAGATTACCGTGCCAATTTCACATGGCAGCAGAAGAGCTCTGGAAAAGACAGATAAGGAAATTCCTATCAAACCGCTGCCAGCCAAATATGTATCCAATAGCAAAAAAAAAAACAACACACAAACATTTTATAATAAACCCCAAATAGTGATGGAGGAGGTTTCACCCTACAGCATAGACGTGGTATTTTTAGCACAGCTGGTGATAATTACCATATACTCTCCATGTTCTGCGGTAAAATGCACAATTAGAAATGCCACCATCAGAGCTGCACAGACAGAAACACACACACGCACACGCAGACATACACACCCACACGGGGACGTACAGTGCACACAAAAATGTACATGCATGTGAACAGCAACCAAAAATGGAAGGTACAGCAGCAATACCAGCTAAAGAACGCTCAACTGTTTATTTTTATGTTCAGCAATAAACATAACAAGCAATGAATTCCAAAACTTCACAGCCAAAAAACACCCTTAACTTAACAATGGGCACTCTACTATGGATGTATAACAACAGTCAACAGTGTTATTATGGTGATAACTGAGCTAGTGAAGCAGGGATTCATTGGTGACACAGTGAAACATGTGTCTACCACATGTGGACATTAATTTTCACTTTGCTAACTACCAATATATTTCAATATATGTTCTAAAAGATTTCATTATAAACGTAATCCCCAATTAACATTTTTGATTGTTGATCTAGTTACCACAATGTGGACAGTAGGTAGGTCAGTCAGGCCTACGCAGACCAAACTTACTTCTGTGGATCAGCAGGCTGGTGACAGCAGCACATGTGGCCAGAATGAGGAGGAACATGACATAATGATGAAGAAAAGGATGAGCGCACACTAAAAGTACATTAGAAATATTTACTTTTTAAAAATGGAAAAAAGGCACCGTATATAATTTTATTACCATACTGTGAGATTATTGATTGATGAAAGAGTGATTCATGACAATGAAGGTGAAGCTGAGTTTTTGAAGTTGAAGTTAAGCTTCGGTGAAGTAACGCTGCATTATACAGCAGCTACAATTGCTTTTATGTTAATCACTAATTATAGCAGATTCGAGTACTTTGGTGACACATACTCAGGTACTGTACATGTGACTTTGACTTTCTTCTTATTTTTATCCTATTTCCTCTTCTAAAATATCAAATTTCCACATCTTTGTGTGACAAAGTGGGTGAGATCACACCACATTTGTCTCCAGTTTATTTGTTTATTCACTTTTATTTAATTTGGTTACAGTTTAACTTTATGTCAGATATGTTTGGAACTTTGCTTCACTCACTATCTCGGGTTTGTTTGTTTTAGTAAGTTACCAGAATACATCACATTTCTGAACAAAGTCAAACACACACCAATATTATTTAAATTGATTGTTTATTGAATTTAGGAGTATTTGTTATTTAAATTGTTTGATTTCAATTATACTTACTGCATGCGTCCAGGAGACAAAAGGCAGAAGTCTAAAATGCCTTCCTGTTTTATAACCTTAGTGACATCATCAGAGGGTCAATAGAAGAGTCCAAAGAGAGGGGGAAGATT
>JAUMTR010000025.1:12070180-12097709 GCA_032270685.1 Microctenopoma stevenorrisi | reverse complement strand
GTTAGAGGAGGGGAGCGGGGAGGGGAGGGGAGGGGAGGGGAGAGGAGAGGAGAGGAGAGGAGAGGAGAGGAGAGGAGAGGAGCTATTGTCTGTTATGACTATGGTACGATCTTTCTCCCTGAAGAACTGAGGAAGGTAACAGCAATTAGAAAATAACAATGACTACACAAGATGCTTGCTGAGTCCAGGAACAAACAGATCTATGGATTTACAGTACAAGCACACTTTTACCTTTAAACATGGTGTGACTGTCCTTTTTAATCTCATCTATAATACTAACATTGCATTCTATTGTTGAAGCAACTACAAACACAACCGAAAGCCTTATTTACTCTCACACAGCAAAGAAGTTGTGCTTGTCACAGTAATGTGGAAATGATAAGGGAACTTACTGTGACACACAAACACAATTTGCAATGCAAATGCAAATGCAATTACAGACACACACACAGACTCTGTCAGTCTCTCCTACACACACAATAAAAAACACAAAAGCTACAGGCAACTGCAATGCAGCGAATTCAACTTAAACGTGTTTTTTCCTCTACAACTCATACACATAATCCTAACACACATGACTGAAAGCCCAGACCACCTCTAATGGTTTTACAAAAAGGATGGCATCAACTACAGGTGCATCCTTTTACAGCAGCAAAGGCTGCCGTCTATCAGCAGGTGGCAACAAGAGATTAAGACGGGGAATCAGTGTGGAGACGGGTAGATAAACCCTGCTGACGGACGGTGGGGCCGCGTGCATGGAAAGTGAATCACTGAAAGTGTTGCGCCAAATGTACTTGAGCAAAAAGCAGAGATATGGGAGGAAGCGACGTAGAGAGAGGAGACATTAAGAAACAGGAATTCTTAAGTACAGATGTGGTCGTCCACAAACGGCCGAACAGAAACGAGTTTTGGTAAAAAGCAGGGAGAACTTATATACACAAGTAATTTGCATTTTCATTTCAATATTATCAGAAGAATAGTTATTAGCGTTGACAATAAAAAAAAAACATGAAATCCGCTTACTCTACATAGATGCTTGCATGGGAATTAACATTTATTCTTTTCCGTCACAGCTTCTTTTTGAGTTCGTCAAAGTACAATCGCCCTGGTCACTGAGATTCCCTCACATCGTCACATCAACCACCACAACTTCTACTGCACACACGAGTGCACACAGCCCCCTGAGAAGTAAAATTATCAGGCATCCAGCATCTGAGGGGGGTTTTAGAGAAGCCATTAGCTAACCGAGTCTTCATATCTCCAGGGGTTTAATGTACTCTCAAGGATATTGCACAAATACAACTACGTTACTGGACTCCATACGTCTCATCTCACTGCTCTGTGAAAATTATTCATATTGACAATAAGGTTATGAGAATTTTAAAACAGGTTAATGAGACATCTCCCTTTGTTTCACTGTAAAAATGACAGAATGACAGCTATGTAAATAAAACAAGTTAATATTGGTTTGGAAAGCATTTGGCAGGTACAAAACAATCGTGACTGTTTTTGTTGTTATTAGAATAAAGGCCAAGTTATCTAATTTCTATTACAGTAACAATATTCAATTAGAACCGTGCCTTCATGCCAGAAAGCACCAGGAATCATATTTAAAATGCCAGATGACTCATTTTAGCATTGAAATACTTCTTCTTCTCTTTGTGCTCAGTGAAGATTGTTATGCACGTGAATGAAAGTAAATGTGACCATTTTGAATGCAACACTCAAGGCATTGTCAAGCTGAGCAGGAAAAGGTATAATACACAAAAAAAGTAATACAGGCGGAAGCAAAGCTAAAGCATTAAAATGGTTGTCGCTATCTGTGCGCCTCTCTCTCACTTCCCTGGAGCTTGTATCCTTGGACCAGACTCAGAGAAAAATCCAATTTTTGTTAACAGCACCATGTTGTCCTGATAGGATCTATCACCTGGGGCTAGAGCTGTAGCCAGAGAGGCAGTGCACTGTGGACACATCCTGAACGGCACCTGTTACACACACACACACACACACACACACACACAGATCTCCACAGACAGGCAGACATACCCACACACAGATATGGACAAATGTGCTCTCGTACTCATCATAATTACAAAGAAGGCATCGAGATCTTTTTTAAAAAGCAGAAAGTACAACAATTGAACATAAAATGGCTAAATTAGTGAGTCCTGAAATAATTTTCCATCCAGCAAATGTTTGCCGCAGGGCTCCTGTCACATTCAGTACCTGTTGCCAGTTGCCTCATCAGATCTCCTGTTATTTAAACTGGCCGTTTCCCACCAGACTGTCAAGTTAATAAAAATGAACACTTTATTGATCCCTTGGGGAAATTGTTGTTGCTGAAGTTCCCCATGTTGTTACCAATTTTGTTTTAATCCCTACTCCCTGAGCCCCCTGTGTGTCTGCATATGTTGTCCTTTCTATAGACTTTTCCAGTGTCAACATAATGTAGTGAACGGATAATTCTGGGTTAGTTCAACCTGAAATATTTCCCATAAATGTGGCTATTGTGGCTCAGTGACTTATTCAATTGCTGAAAAATAAAGCGACGTGGCATCGCGCAGCAGTGTTTCTGTCTAGAAACGAGCTATAAAGACTTTTATAGGAAATACGAAAGGTTGGACAGATAAAAAAAATCGTTTTGGTTTAATTTAAGTAAAAGACTAACTTACTCTTTTATCAAACATTATCTGATCCATATGTCTGAACCAATAATATTTTAGCAATATCAGACAGAGTGGTTAGGAGTGGGTCAAATGTTAACGCCTAACACTAAACAGAAAAAGACATTTGGGAAGTTATAACATGTAGTTGTGTATTTCAAACCCTTACAGTTTTCTTGGCTTATTTCTAAGCCAAGTTTTGTTCAGTGTGACAGATAAATATTCCTTTGAAGTACCTTCATTGCCTGGGCTTTCTTGTGAAACATTTCCTCCATGTCTTCTGCCAGTCTCTTTACCAGGCGCAGTCCATCAATCTCCTCCACACGCACTGCTCGCTCAAACTCCTTGTATTTCTGAAAGAAAAGCACACATTCCTGTCGGGTTACAATTACCGCCACAGTTACATTACACACAGTCAGTGGATTGTTGAGGAAAGGCATGCTTTCCTTTGCTAAACACTTTACCTAATAGTGCATGATGTGTGAATTCCAATAAAGTCAATGTTCTGAGATTTTTGGGAGGTGAATGAACAAAAAAAATGATTCAAGTCAACACAAGTTCATTCATGTTCTCTAAAATCACAATTAACAGTGTTAAAACAGGTACATTGGGGGAGGCCAGATGAATTCCTGTTCCAGGATGAACTGAAGTTACTCCAATTGAAATATTACAATGTGGAAAAGCATAATTATTTCAGCCCCCAAAAAAAACTCCAGGTTTTTGACCCCTAAAGCATTAATAACACACCACTACCCTCTCTATCTAAATGACATTATTCTGCTATAAACCCATACTAGAGTGCTTAGTTTAACCAGTGCCTGAACTCATAACAGTGACATTAAGTCTCGCTAATTCCACACCCATACATGTCACACACACACACACATTGGTCTAAGCAGGACGGTATACTTGGGTAAAAATAAATGGAAAAAAGGCTAAACATTTCTGAAATGTGTGCAAAGCTGAGATTACCGCCATATCAGATAGCAGGACCTCTATAATAGTATGCCAACCTGCTTACACGCATGGTCTAGCTGCTCCTGTACAGCCTCACATATGAGGAGGAGGATGAGCGAAGACAGCTCACAGTACGAGGAGGGGAATGGGAACAGCAGGCAGCAGCTTTTGGATTTCGTCAATCATCAAAAAAAACTGCAGGACATCACCAAACAGAGAGCATTTATTCTCCTCTACAGCAGAACTTTTGATAACTGTGAAATCTTCAGCTGGAGCTAAAGGTGACGAGTGAAAGCAAACAACTGAGCAAAAGCTATTGTCACTTTCGTGAACAAGTGAGTTTATTGTGCAATGTCACCAAAATAAAAAGCCCTGCGTGAAAAAAGTGTGGAACAAAAGGGGAGGAGAGGGGAATCTGATCACTGAATTATCAAAGATGGAAATTTACCATTCGTATTTCTGTGTGTTTGGGCACATTTAGATTTGCTTCATCACGTGAGAACGACACAGACAGCCAGCCAGACAAACAGATGAGGAAGCAAAGGAGACGCAAAGTGAAGACTGCGAGGGCGAGAGAACACCGTGTTATCAAACACCGTGCAAGGTGATCCGAGAGATGCAAAGACAGGTCGTAGCAGTAGTATTAGTAACAGACTAACTTCAAATCTGTTGATGACTATATGCATCATTACAAGGGAGTGCAAGGGCCAGAGCCCTAAAGTTCATATATTCCTGTTATGTCAGAGCAATCGCGTGAGAGAGAAGTGCTTGGGAAGTGTATTTCCTCACACAAAGCTCACACCCCCATATAGCATCGCTGCTAATTGATTGCAGACTCAAGTAACAGTCTGTAGCCAATCAAAGTGACTGGCTGATGACTCAGAAGCCAGATCACAGCGACCGTAACCGTACAGACATATCGGACAGATAATCCCACTGGCTGACAGACAGTGGGATGCGGTATGTTAGACAGATAGAAAATCCAGGTTTTAAGACAATCCTAGTTCCTGGCTGGCAGCGGTAGGCTGCTAAAGCTGACATGTCAGTGGCAGCTCCAACCTGAACTGCCTTGACTGGTCTCTACTCCATAAACTTTTTAGTCCCACTAATTTGTGTGTCTCAGCTTTCGAGTCTCTTCTCCACTGCACCCGCGTCGCTTTTCTAATTAAAACAAATGAATGGTCCATCTTCGTGGATGCAGTAATCCATGGCCATGAAACAGGCTCAAAGCTGACAGATACTGCACACTTCTCCAGGGCAAGAAGAAAAGCACCGAGCACTCTGAACACAAGCGTTTATGTGTTTTTGATCACGCTTGTGTGGTCAGTGAGAGGCTAAGAGGGTCCAGCTCACCACAGGCTGTCTGCAGCGCTATGTTCAGTGAGGCTGACCAGAGCAGGCCAGGCCCAATTAGCCTGCAGCTATCCTCTTCACATCACATCATCATCACGGGAAAGCCAACTGACGTACATCCAGCACCACCATTTCCCAGGAGAGGGGATAGGAAGCCTTCTACAATGGGCTTCATCGGCAACTGCGAGTTAGACGGAGACAGCGCTTCAGAGACTGCTGTTCAGTGTGTGCTCTGATCTTCCTGCTGCATAAGAAGTAAGTGGTTGTCTAGAAGACCAACAGAAGCTCAAATATCAACTGAATACGATTAGACCCAATACAAGAAACATAATTGGTTCTTACGGCCTGAAAACTACATCACAGGTCCTGCGGGAGTGTTCTGATTTAGAGGTGGTTTATTTTTACTAATGTGGCTGAATTGTACGGTTTGCTGTGCAGGTGAATGGACCTGCGGTGCTCACAGTATCGAGAAAAGATAGAAATAAATAAAAAAAACATGCATGCAGCTTTCACAGTGATCTCAATTTCAAAACTCACCACAAGAAAAAATTCTGTTCGAGCCCAAATGCTTTGCACTGATGTGACAAACATCCAGAGCATAACAGTCCCAATTTAAAACTCGCGAGTTCAGGTGACTGTCCAATGGACTGTTAACTCAACAAATTAAATTGTTTTACACGGCGTATTTTCATACACCTGCCCAAATTGGGCATCGATGTCAATTAAAAATGATGTGATATCAAAAAAACGGAAATCAGAGCTCATTTTCAAATCAACATTTCTACATGCATACAGCACACCTCATTTACTTATATGTTTATAGAAGTAAGTATCAAGGCAAAGTATGTTGCCCTGAAATATTATGATTTTCAACGTCTTCTATTTACAGTGCACCAGTATTAACTTCATCTCTCTATGCTCTCTCTACGCGTGCTTTGTTGCAGCACATCAATGAGCTGAAGCTGCTAGTCTCTCCCTCTCTTACACTCTGATGGTCAGTCTATCTCTAAACGTGCATGTGCACTCACATACTGAATGTGGATGTTACAGGTATGTGTATAATGTGTATATGTGGATCGCTGTCATACCAAACATTTGCATGGTGGTTCTCTGTGCGCCTCCATAAGGAGTGTGACCCTGTGTATATAACATAATATGTGTCTGTAGCTATGTATGTGGACCCCTTGGGGTTTCATAATGAAGCGATTAGTAAAAGAAAAGAAATTTAATTTCACACTAAGACTGAACCCCATTCCCCCAGTTCCCAACTCATTTTATGCATCGCCGTCCACGTCCTCGGACTATTCTCACAACAAACTCACAGCTATTTACTCTCTTCATCTGTGTGCGCATGCTTGTCTTTGAAAGTGTAGGGTCAGACATTTTTTGGTTTTTTACTTTTTTTTCATTTCAAATATGTTGTGTTTACATTGCGTTGACATTTGTTGTCGTCATGTAGCATGGATAAATTGCCATCTTTACTAATCAATTTATGCTCAATAAAATTATTAGTATAAAGTATAGTATATATAATTTATCTCTGCCATTCTAAATGAAGCTGAACATTAATTTGGAAGCATGTGCCAAAAAGCCAAGCATACTACTTTGAAATGTTTGTGCCTAATTAGTCACAGAAGTAGCTCCCTTTGTTCTGCCTGCTTGTGTTACTTAAAGTAGATAAATGTGGTTTGATGAACAGAAGAGACAGAAACCAGAGAAGTTCCTGAAAGTGAGTATGTTGTGTGTGCTTTAGTAGACAGCTGATGCATGAATCCCTCAAATAACCAAACATCTGAATAAGAAATATGCATGCTAGCAAGAGACTGAAAAGAAACATATTACCCGAGGATACAGATGCTCAAAGACAGAAATGATAAATAATAACTGCTGTTTTTCTCTTATGTCTCTTTTCTCAGTATGTCTGTTTCTTTGATCACATCTCTGTTTGGATGTTTAATGTAAGATTCACTGACAAATAACAGTTACAAATACACAGCAATATAATATATGTCAAATCATGATAAATCTACAAACCACAAAACAATGCAGAATTTTTATAGGCTGCTAAAAAAATACTGCTAAAAACTGCATTTAACTGTGTTATGATTCCAACAAGTACATTTGCTAGTTTCATTTAGTGATTAGTAAAAAGATACTGTTTTTGCCTTCAGTGCATGTTGCCATAGATTCTGCTAAAACATGATGGCGATGGTCTGAAGTGTCACAATAACAATTAAAAGGCCACTGATTCCCAAAAGCTATATTTGCAATTACTGCCAACATGGCTTGTGGAGGAGGAGCAGGGTGGCAGAGGCTGAAGAAACAACAAGAGAGCAGGTGAGGAGAGAAAAAGAGAATAGGTACAACCTAGAGGCATCACACTGTGTCACTGTGCCACTACGAGTGTCTGTCTGGGTGTGCAGAAAACAGGAAAAAAGAAAAAGCCGGGGTGTCTGAGGCAATTGCACTTTGACTAATGTTGCATTCTGCCTCCTGTGAAATACTGACTGTGTTACTTGAGCGTGAAACAGGAGCGTCAGCCCAGATCCACAGCAGGAAATCACTGCTGGATCATAGGATCTCCCAAGAACGTCAAATCGTTGCTCTGCCTCCTCCTTTCATACCCTCCCTTTTATGGCAGCAAACAAATTGTTCCCTCAAAAGAAGAGCGCTGGCCGGAGATGAAGTGGAACAATTAATTTCACGCTTGTCCTCCTTGCCTCAAAAGCATGTTGGTCTGAGTCCCGTATCTGGTGGCACAGAGACACTCTCCACGGATTGTAAAACACACACGCATACCACACACACACACACACAAATGTAATATCAATTAAACATTTCTTGTAAATGCTAAACATACAGACATAAACATGAAAACAATGAAAATTCAGTCGATCATAAACTCTTCATGCTTCACTGACCACACCTCTGTCACTGCTAAACTCGTCATAACGCAATTTATCAGCGAGGGTGAGCACAGTATTGATCATAACGCAAAGATGTCGCATAGTCTGATCAGTGCACTATGAATGAATGGGAAGGACTATGAGAACACGTTCATGCACAGCTTCGACAGACCGCTCAATCACACCGTGAAAAGATAGGAAATTGACTTTGGTCCGAAGAGTTAGCTGCGAACAGTGTTATTGTGGTCAGTCACCAGCCCCCTTTCAGAGTCACCATGTGGCCAGACGCATGGTGTCTGGAGGGAGACAAAGCCAGATGGTGAAAAGGCTCAGTTGGCACTCAGGTCTCAGTTTCGTCTATTAAAAAAAATTGTTGTGGTCTTCCTTTCTGCCTAGCTGAGTCACACCTGAAGGCATTATGGAGCAGCCGATGAACATGCAACTACCCCACATCTCACTGGGTTCATACGCTCAACTACAACAACGAGATTACTGTGTTGACAGCAGTGACAGAAAATATTTTCCTGTAAAGCTGAACTTAGAACTGAAGTTAGAAGGTGAAAGTTCATTAACATTTAGCAAGCACAGGAGCGTTTCTAGCACGACTGTGCTTTAAGTATATGCGTCATACAGGACATGTATGATGCCTTCAGCGTGGTCAGTCAACACCCTGTTCACCCAACTCTTTACACTCCTCACCCATGGACCTCCTCAGCACAATTCACCCACCTGCAGCTCCCGAGTGTGTGTGAGCTTCTGTAGCAATACAGTGTTAAAAGGCTGCCTGAGGGCGATGAAGACAAACTGCAAAATAACAGCTGTACACTAACATAACACACACGCACGCAAACACACAAGCCCTTTTGGCAAGGCTGGTAGCAACATTTAGGAGATTGTGCCGGGGTGCAGAGTGTCTGCTGGGTATGCACCATTGCCCCTCAGAGTGGGTGCCAAAGCCCCGCTCTCTCTAATGACCGCCATCTTTCAGTGTCCTCACACGCCTTGTCATCATGATGTACCTCCCACCGCCACACAGAAACACACAGATGCTCCTAAAGGGCTGAGGCTGACACCATCTAGCATGAGAACTTATCTACCCTAAAATAATTATTTTATAAAGTGAAGGCAGCTGTTTTTTCATTTAAAATGTAAGAGGCAAGTCAAAAAAGTAGCCTCTCTGTCGTTTCCGATCCACTTTTATTTTCACACAGCCCATAATTCACTTCACCCTAAAACATAATAGTACCAAGAGCAGGTCTAATCTGTTCACATGGAACTGATTAATAGTCCACAGTCTATCTGTAGTTGCCTGCATTCACTTGGCTTTAGCCGAACCCTGGAAACCATTCTTCATGCTCAGCGGCACATACAATGCAGCACGCTGCTTCCTTATTCCACTCCATACATTCTCACAGCCCCAAATTGATTCTAGAAACTGCAAACGTGAAAGTGCAACGAGAGAGCAAAACATTGTGGTAGATACATAAAGTAAATTCATCTTCAGAGGAGGAAATTTATTAATAAAGGCAGACTTTTTGTACTTCAGTTCATGTGTTGCAAAATCTTTTCAAATGAATGGTGCCACATACAGTGGATTAGAACGGGTATGATGCAAACTTCCATTAATAGACAGTAGGAAGTTGAACTGAGCACATGGACACAATAAAAAAAGTCTACACTAAAAATGATAGTGAAAGAGAAATAAAAAAAAACAGATATAACACTTATAATATACTTATAATGTGAACTCCACGACCGCTGTCGATGTACTAACACTAATTGTGTTCTTGATGAAACTTTAAACGGTGGGAGGTCTGTAACTATTTGACTACATGTACTAGTTTTTGCTGAGGACTGAGGAACCACATATGGACTTCTGTCACTGCAACCAATCCAGGTTTGAGCAGGGCGCTGTGGAGTACAACTTCCTGTGCTGTACTATTTATGAGTTAGAGTTTGAGCATGCATTGCTGCACACCCTAAAGCGCTGCAAGTAATAGATTAATCTCTATCAATTCAACAATTAATTTGAATCTGTCCCATTTAAATCATTGGGTGAGTTACAATTAGACTGTTGCTTTCTTATCGATACCTACATTTTTTAGTCTGTATTGAGCAAGAAGCTATTTAGTGATTGACAAGAAATGGGTAACTAAAGTGCATTCGTGTGAACTGATGTGTGGTTTCACGTGGCCGTAAATGCATAAATGTGTTTTCCCCACACTGTGTTAGCAAGTGTGTGTTTGTGTGAGAGCAAAGGCAGGTGAAGGTCGCCAAGAGGAGACGCTGTCTTTTTTGGCAACACTCTCACTGCCTGTGAGAAGTATTGTGTAAATGGGGTGCGGTGCCGAGCTCAATAAAAATCACTGAAAGTGAATGTGTTTATGCGTGAGTGTGTAGTTGGCAGCGCTGATGTACTTTAGACACACACGGGGTGACTTGGGACACACTGAGGCTGCCCAAGAGTACCGCAAATGCAGGACATTGTGCTGGGCCAGCGGAACTACTTTTTATGGGCGTTGGCATCAGCATGTGGTCCAACGACTGAGTGTCCCAAGATCCCCTCCCATGTATTCTTTAGTGCCATAGCTGCTTCCCATCTATTATTAAAACAGAGGACCGAGCGAAGAGGAGGAGCGACTTCGGGAGAAAATGTGAGAGGGAAGAGGAAAAGAAACTTGGAGAGAAATTATTGGGAGAGGAAAAAGGAAAGGTTTAATGATAACGAAGACAGAAACAAGCAAGTGAGTGGGGTAATTCATGGTGAACTCTGAGCATAACGTATCAACCTTTCCTTTCTCATATTCATTGTATTACTTTATAAGGTGCTGCCTCACCTACAGCACACGGGGTGGACCCAAACAGTCTGCAGAATGATTGATGTGGACAACAACAAGTCACACACAGTCCTTCACACAATGCCGCACACGTTAATGTGCTTAATAGTAGTGGTCCCGCCTCCTCACCAAGTTTCCTGTCTGCATGTAATCGAGTCTGGAGCACACCAGGTGAACAATCTGTCATAATTACACAACTATGTAAAAGTGAGTGTGTGTGTGTGTGTGTTCAATAGTGTCCAGTGTAGCCACGGGGAGATGCTCTTTATCTGCAGGCCAACAGAGGCAAAGCCAGGCCTGAGCAGCCGCTGACAGATGACAGTGGATATTTATCTTCAGTGTTCACATTCATCATCCTAACAACACAGAGCAAAAGGTGTAACACAGTACACAAACATCGTGTGTGTGTGTGTGTGTGTATATGTATGGTCTGTGAGAAAAGAAGAAAAATCAACTTCCTTGCGAACACAAATGAACTACTAACTCGCACGCTTTACACTGGCAAATAAACGTCAAGAGATCGGGGCTAAATCAAGGAGGTAAACTGCTCAACAAGTCATGAAAAGACACTTAATTTTCTAAGCCCACAAGCACAGTGTCAGCAGTCGTGCTGAAGTTGTGCTGAAGTTAAGAATTTAACATCTTTAATCCAGTAGCAATGGACCTCGCTCCCTGTTCCTGAGCTCTCTAAAGTAAAGGCAGAGTGTTTGGTTCAGATTGGCTTTTCTCTATGCCTTTCTCACCAACAAAGCACTAATTAGTGTTTGACTGAGTGGCTGTGTTAGCTAAAGCTGGCCTGCTACATGAAAGGATATCAGCACAGGCTGCACTCTTGCCTGCTAACGCTGAAATTAACTCTGTGACACAGTATCCCCCCGCCCCACCCACACACACAAACACACACACGCTCCTCTTTCTGTTTCGTCTTCCCTCTTTGAGTAGTAGAGGAATCAAATTTAGCGAGATCATGCTCTGGTCAATGAGAACAAGAGAGGGAGAAGGAGAGAATCGGCAGAGGAGATGGGAGGGTTCAGGGAGGTTGTGGATAGAGGGGCAGTCATCAGTACACTCCCCTTCACACCTCCTTCCCTTGCCTCATCGCCAGCCCTGCTGAACCAAACCTGACAGCTATTCAATTTTCCCAAAGCTAAATCTAATCAGCAGCCGTCTCCCTCTTACTGACACACTGTTGCACTGGAACGCCTCAGCCATCACCCACCCCTGGCAGCGGATTGGCACCATCACACATGCTTCCCTCTTCACATTGACACATTGAGACATACACATTCACACACACACACACACACACACACAGTTGCTGTTCAAATGACAAATAAGGCAAATATAGTGCAAAAGTATTCAAAAAAGAAACAGTTATTAAAGAACAGTTTGACTTTGATTTTAGACTTTTTGTGTGTACGGTGTCCCCACATTATTACACGCTATTCTAAACAGCTTATCCAAGAATGTAATTCTGGAATAACTGAAAAAAAACTATATTATTTAAATACATTTACTATGTCACATTACAATGTGCAGTGTGGATAATTTCATAATATGAAGTTATTTAAAATTCACAGTCCACAAAGCAATAATACAGATATGTTCTTATTATATTGGGATCTCTCTCTAGTACTGTACACGTATACACACACACACACACACACACACACATATAAATATATATATATATATATATATATATATAAAATCGTTTAATGTTTTTTTTTGTCACAAATCAGTCAAAAATTTTCGTGGAGGATCAGCTCCATTAATTTCTTTGTGCAACAGAAAATCACATTTTTCTAATAAAAATTATTTCCCAATTACATAAAAACTTTAAGTGCTGTTTAATTTGAGCACTAAGTGGGGGAAAAAATACATTTTGAACACAGGATGAGTCATATTTCCACTGTTGTCATCCAAATACGCAATTAAGTTTAAATGAACGTAAAGAACTGAAATGCATAATCTGTTCCACTTCAAAATTGGGCAATTAGTCATGCTCTTAAATCTGGTTAGTGTGACTAAAATACATATTCAGACGAATATAGATTATTTTTGTCTAAGAGACAAACATGAAACTGCCTACAAAAGATGGATTTAATTATGATTCTGTGGAGCAAGTGTGATAGAAAAGTCATGTTTGTGTGTAAATTACTTGATTCATAGAAGAAACTTAAACCTTAAATAAACTGGTTTCAAGCTAAAAATCTTTTGTTTATCACTAACCCCTATGTTAAACAAAACATAATCTTCTATAGCATAAGTAAGCATTGGTAATTGTTTTTTAAAAAGGTGGCACACTTGAACAATTGTCCAGACATTTTAAACCTCAAGTCAAAATATGCACATTTCTTTTTAAAAATTATATAAAAAAAAGGAAAAGGCCTGCATATATATATATACATATATATATACATATATATACACTCCACCTCGTTTAAACCCAGCATGTGTTTACTGCGTTTCTCTATGTGAGTCTTTTCCTCTCCAGTCTTCTTTTGCTCATGCTTCAGGAATACTGTCATTAGACATGTCATTGGCCTGCTGCACTAAGCTCTTTGATATAAGAAAAATAAAATGGTATGGCACCACTCGGAGACCATACATGCATAACCTTCCAGACAAACTCGCTAGCATACTCTTGTTATTACACCATCCTCATCATCCTCTGCACTTTTTGCTCTGTATATATGCTTCTGAGCGTGAGGCGCGCACATGTGATGGAGGACACTTTAAGTAGGAATACAAACATAACACACACACATGCCGGAAACACATATGCCTGCTTCCTATTCCTCGCTTCCAGATCCAGCTTTGCTTTTACAAACAGGAAATGAGAAGTGTGCAGATAACTTTCAGAAAGTCACAGTATGATCATTTGTCTTGTATCTTCCATTACCAAGAGGCTTAAAGTTATTTCGGCGTGGCATAATGTCCCACTGCTTTGATTCCAGAAAGCCATAACACCAGTGAGGTGAAAACTAGTCCAGCTAACAACAGCCAGAGAGAAAGCCATCGCAGACAGGCTGGCTCATATAGACAGGTTGCTCAATGATACATGAAATTAAAGATTTTATTGGAATAGCAGTAAGGAGGGTAAAACACACAGAGCTAATTTTGACAGTGGGAGCGTTTAACATGTCTCAAACAGAAACGGTGTAACATAGTAAAGTCATTAGTAATAATGTTTTCTTCTTCCTGTGCATAAACACACGAACACACACACACACACACGCCGTGACTGGTATAACCTTGAAACAAGAGCTGTTCCTGATGCATATAGGAAGCGGGGTGGTGGCATGGGAAGGGAGGGCCAATCAGGACAAAAGGAGGAAAGATGAGACGAGGGGTTTGTATGAAAGGCTAAACGTAGTCCGAAAAAGAAGAAATCACAGCAAAGGTTTAAATTTTGTTTTGGGAAATTGAAGCTAAAAAGTCGAACAAAACATATTATTTTTAAAATATTAGTAAGGATTAATGTCCTTTCTCATGCTGGGTCCCTCTGCAAATAAGGCTATTTTCTACTTAGCTGACATGCAATAATTTCACTGACTATTTCATCTAAAAAAAGCTGTTTTCATTCTGACTAAAGTGTAAACATCTAAATAATTTCTTTGTTGAAATATTAAAGTGTATAAATAGTTAGGCTACTACTGTGTTTGGATTAGGACTGTCAGTCAATTAGGAAAAGTCATTTAGTAATTCATAGCATGGATTTGTTTTATTCTTTGCGATTAACCACACCTTCCCACATTTAATTTATTTTAATTTGCAAAACAAATGACAGGGAAGCACTGTTTTCTGTTGTTTTGTGTACTGTCACCATTAGATTCATACATATTAATCAGGTATTTGATATGATACGTATGGTGTGATGCATCTATTTTTAAAATGAACTATTCCACACTTTGAAGAAATCCCTGCACATTTGAAGAAGTCTGTGTGCATCTAGACACCCAGTGTGATTGAGGTTACACATCCCGTGTACTTTATTTGTAGGTGTGTTTATTTGTGACTCCTGCACAGGTATGGTTATTACCAAGGAGGTGTTGTTGCACTAAGGTCAGAGAGATAACTGAGTCCATCTGTTCCAGGCCCAAGGGAAACACGCACAAACCCTGGTCTTTGGTATCATCCTCCTCTCTTTGTATGGCGTACATCCCACAATTTTTCTGGCTATTAAAAAGCATGTGTACCCTCAGGGGAACTGTGGTCCCTCTTCTGCATTCCTGGACAAGAGTTACTTGACAGTACCAGACATGCAAATAAAGCATAATATGCAGGACACGGCAAGTGTGCATATATACATCCTGCACATCAAGCGATAACTGTACGATCCAGCGAGTGGGCACAGTGAAGAACACTACACTGCAACGTATCAGTGTGATGTGAAAAGATGCACTTTTCCCACATGAGGTCTCCAGACTTTTCTTTGCTCAATTAACCCTGCGGCCTTCATTTGCATTTCATAAAGAGGCCGTCACACTGTGGGAGGGTTATCTTCTTTTTGGAGGTAGAAAAGGATGAGAAGGGGGAATTCTTTTTATCCTGTCAAAGAGATAACGCCATGCGTCTGCCTTATCAGCAGCTGATGAAATCCACGCTATAGCAGGGACTGGAACTCATGCACACACTTGCACGCAGAAATGTGTGTGTGTGTGTGAGGGAGCACTCAAGTATAAAATACATGTGTAAGTGCCACAGACAGATCCTAGTTGTGCATACGATCAGCTCTGGTTTGTGACTCTACGTGACTCTACTCTAGGTACACACCATAGTAGGTCGACCAGAGCTCTGAACTGCTCACCCCAAGCATACCACTATGTTCACACACCCACTGAGAGGTTAGCTTAAGCTTGGCCCTCTATCCGTGGGCTATCCATTAGCCATTTTAACTCATGCTTCATCAACTAACCCTCCATTAGGAAAATTTGCATTCCATCACACTCAAATCTTGCATTAATGCCACAAAGCAAAGTAGGACAGGGCTGGGAACTGACTGCAGAGAGGCACCAAATGACCTGTGCAGGATTTTACAAGCACGAGGAATAATCAGTGGTTGAGGGGGGAAAAAAAGTAGTACTCCGTAGTACACTATATCTGCGCGTGTGCCTGTGTATGAGTGCATCTGCCACAATGATCTGGTCACGCATTTAACATAACATGTTCTGAATAAGATTTTAAATCTGTGCCCATCTAGTCGACATGCATTACCAATTCTCATGTGGCTGAAAAGCACAGGTGGTGCAGTTTATGAGATTAACATGTTGTTAACCACAAAATTACTCCAAGTGTTTTGAGTACTCAGTGATTTCCTCTTGAATTCTGGCCTCACATTTAGAAATTGTGCCCAACTTAATGGTTTCTGTATCCACAGCTTCAGGTGATTTAAGAAAATACCTGTGTCAGTGTCTGCACGGTGTGATTCAGTAAATATTCTACAAATATACCTCCTTTTAAAAAGACAATCACTTACCCTCTTAGCTTTAACTCTATATTTTGCATCAAGAGTGAGATATGCCCACAAGAGAAAACTGGTTCAGTCATCTGAATAATCAGAGAAGTGTATTGCTGTTCCAGCGTGTACTTTCGACTGACACAGCTCACCTTCTGCAGCAGCTGGGAGCCAGAGTATTTTGCAGAGATGGACTTCATCTCCCCACCAAAGGCTGAAGCCCACAGCTTCACCCTGCAGACAGCACGCAGGGACAAAGTGCACACGGACAAACACGACATCAGTTCGTATACATGGGAATACAAATACACAACAGCATGCCGACTTAAAAACTCTCTTTCAACCTAACAGAAAGTCATGTGAGAGAAAAATGACAATATACTTTGAACTGCTGTGCAAACTGCTTGGAAACTTAGAGAATCGTGTGCGCGCACCTTTGCTAAAACACATCTACTTACACGGACGGAGGGATGCTTTGGTGAGTGCCTCCCACCTCAGTGACCCTGATGATTAAAGCTGAGAAAAGTAACAGCAGGCACACACACCACGCACTGGAAACCACACAGCTTCGATCCAGCTGCATCTTGGGCACAAAAAAAATACCCTCCCTACGCGCACAGTGCGAGTTTTGGGATCACGCTGCCACTGTGGGTTCTTTTCCACCGATGTAGACCAAATGTGAAGCTTAAAAGTCACCTGCGCTGAGTGGCCAAGTCATTCATGATAATGCTCGCAGATGAGCAATGCGCCTCGGCGAACAGCAGGATGCCCAAGCTGGGGTAAGTTCTCCAAAGTGGCGCGGCGTGGCCCCGCTGCCCGGCGCACTGCACACGGCTCTGCCGCACGGCAGATAACCAAGAGCGACTCCTCCCGCGGGGAAAAGTCCGCTTACTCGCTTTGTTCGACACAACTACACCCACTGACATCAGAGTGGAGATTCAGGGGAAACCGGGGAGATCATCAAACGATGCGGCGCACGAGATCACGCCTACTCCTCTTTGAGTGATGCGAATAGTATCCTCTCTCCCCCTGTCTCTCTCTCTCTCTCTCTCACTCACTCACACACACACACACACACACACACACACACACACACACACACTTTCTCTCCTCGTTACTCTCAGAATATAAGAGGAGGCTGCCAGAGCTGCTGTTATTGTTGTAGTTGAATTACGCCGTAATTCTGACCTGCCTGTCTTTCTCTTTCTCTCTCTCTCTCTCTCTCTTACTCTGGCCCCTTTCATTGGCTCTAGCCTTTAGCTTTCACGTCAGATCAGGTCTTTCACTGTATGCTCAGTTCACTGAAGCAGGAATTACTGCCAAAGTGCTGGTGCAAGACAGAGAGGGAGAAGAGAAAAGAAAGTGTGTGTGGAGGGTGTTCAGCCTCTTGGTGGAAGGAGCAGAAGATAAGTCAGTTATGCTGAATAAAAGCATGTCAATAAAAATGCACTTTGCAGCAGTGATGTGGCACTGGCAGCGTGTGGGCATATGGGCTGTGGAAAGCGGATGAGAGCCCCCGAGCGACAGACCCCATATGACGGATCGCGTTTCACACAGAGCTGGAAGGATTCTGGCAAAGCACTTCAAGTAGATCAACACTGACTGAATGGCCTATCTCTGCCCCTGCAGAAGCGGAGCCCTGTTGATTGCAGGACTACCCTTTCCACACTGCCGGAGTCACCTTTGACGTCATGCGGGTCAGACGTTAGTATGACTCCTAACAGCTGGTCCGGGTTAGACAGTCCCACAAGCGATCCACAGTTGGTACAGACCTGTCACAACAGTCTTTCCACCATGTGCATCGCATTCAACAAGCTTGCACACCTACAGGTTTTTTTTAAATGTACAGAGCCAAAGTCAGCAAAGCAAGTATATTTTGAGTTACTGGTGTCACGCCTCGGCTTGTAGATATACAGCTAGCTGTATTGGCATACGTGAGATTAAAATTCACACTCAACAATATTTAAAATACCTTCTGTCTGTATACCAGTTATTGCTCTTATGTTTTCCCAACAGTGCCAAGTACGTTTGTGTCACCGGACGGACCCCCAGGTTTCAAACCAACGGGCATAGACAGTCCCGATGAACGTAATGAACAATGAAGTCAGCCTGACCTGGAACAGCGCAGAATGGAGACGATGCAAATCCAGTGACATGAAGCATCTGTCTAAACATGACAGGCAGTAACAGTAAATCACATTTGTGCTGTAAGACATAGTTAAATGTTATTAAACAGAGCTTCAGCTCATTGCATCAGTTATTTCCTTTAAACTGTTAGGGCAGCAAACTGGTTCAAAACTGACAGTGATTCAGGAAAGTTAGGGTTAGGGTAACATGTTCACATCTTCGGCTGTGACCTCTTCTTCATCAGTCACAAATACCAACATAATATTTGTGTTGTGTTTGTTCAAAATAATTTCCTCAACAAACATAATGTTTCATAGTTGATAAATATAAAAGAGTGTTCACGTCTTTATGGAAAAAGACATGAGACACGCTTCTCCAAACATTTTAGATAATAAAATTATAACACATGTGAATGCTGTAAAAAAATACCATCAGACAAAAATAATGGAAAGGCTCTGATTGGTTACAGGACAAGCTTAATTCAAAAACATTTAGAAGCAATGTACATCAACATTCAGGAGGCTTCATAACAAAATACATGGTGAATATTTCTACTAAAAATATTGAAATAACTGTCAAATAAGTGCACTCCACTGATTTTATGAAACACTGAAGACTCAGTTCATAGGAAGTCCTGATTTGTGTACTAAAGGTCAGTTTAAGCCACAACATTTAGGATTAGCATCTGTTGCATCTGTGTTCAGTAATACTAAACTAAACTAGCTGATATTGTTGACTTTCTTTTGATTAGGTAATCTTACTGATTTATCACTGATTATTGTCAAAGGAAATGCTCCACGTATGCTACACAGTGTTTTATTACATTAAAACAGCTCTTCAGGGGCAAGTGGACTTACTTGAGGTTCCTACAAAGCACTTGTGGAGTTGGTTCTCTCTATGTTTGCCTGGGGAAAACCATACGAAATTCCATATCCAACACAAAGATCACCTCTAAAAACATGCAGGTTTGGTTAACTGGTGACTCTGGTTGTCTGGGATCAGCTCCAGTAGGCATTGGATTGGCCAGTGTGTGTGTGTCTGTGTTAAGCATGTGACTATCTGAATTTAAGTCAAGCACATACTGAAATTTCAAAGTAAATAAAAGTTTGATGATATTGAATTTACTCAACCCTCCCACGGCTGTTTTTTTCCGTTCTATAACCCATATCATATCCCATGGGAACTCATACCATCCCATTAATCTTTCATGACTTCCAATCTGTTGTTAAAATAGCTTCTAACCAGAACCCAAAAGATACAACTAGTCTGGAGAGACCAGTTCTCCATAAGACCACTAATGATAGATTCATGCATGTGATCCAGATATGTACGTGTCCCAGGGGTGAGATAGAGCAAATTCTGAATTAGCAAGATGGTTTATATGCAGTCAAGATCAAGTCCAATGCAGGGAATGCAGATTCCTTTAGGATAGAGTGATAATAACATGGTAAGCATTAACAAAATTGCATTCATACATAGATTTATTATATTTTAGTAAAAACATCTGTATTGTTGTTGTGTGCAATCTAAATGCAGATTGGCCACATGTGTTAAAAGATGTATTTCATCCTTTGGTCTTTACTTAAGTTTGGCTCCAATAATGAGACACCTTTAATGTAATTTGAACATGATAATCTGATGGATGTCTGTGTGGAACTTTCCTACATAAAAGAGAAATACTAAAATGGAAAATTAGTGGTTCAATCTGTATGCAGGCTTCTCTATATTGGAGGCAAGTTATCCAATGAAAAGTGATGGGCTTAGTCCTATTAGTGCCGGAGAATTTCAAAGCGCACCATAAATAACTTTTGTTACCAGGCTCAGAACTCACCTTGCTCCAGAAATACCTCCATTAATTCAATTAATAATGAGACACAAAAGACTTCACTCCATCAGCACTGGCAGAGAAACAGAGATGGAACATGTCCGCTGCTGGAACGTGCAGCGTCATGGATCAAAATATCCACTGCGCGCGAGACTCATGGGTTTGGAAAACAAACGATAAGTGCTCCAATCTTGTCATAATAACAAAATGGGGTGGTGGCAGCTTCAATGTGTGAGAGATGAGCTTCTGCCTGCTGTGTGATTTGTGAGATCAGGACACAGAAGATGAATGATTATGTGGCTTTCATCCCTGGAAACTATATCCTAATTAAACGCTTAATCTCTAATGTTGGCAACGACCAACTGCGCTTGAACAAGTAAGTTCATTGAAAATGGCGGGTTAAACCAGATGGAAGTTCAATCTAGGCTTTTGGGAAAAACCATCTTTTTCGTCAACATACTTTACCCTGCCCTGAATAGATGATTAAAACGCTTATGCTCCCAAATTGCTTGGATTCTTAAGACATTTCTCCAGTGGAGCTGAACTAGGCTGAAAGGTAGAATAATTTTCCAGACGGGCATCTTATTCTTCAGAAAACTGCTGCAGATGTTTAGATGCCATTTTACCACATTCAGAAAAAAACGATTAAGGTTATCCCTATGAGATACATTTAGGAAATGACTGTAGTTTCTTCTACACTTACATACATGATGCAAGAGTCGGTCATAGCTAATGTTCACACTTTAACTTTTACCTGAGAATGTCTGCATTTCTGGCCCAAGGTACGAGATGCATGAAACTGCTTGAAACTGCTTGGAGCCAAAGCCTTGCAGAGCTGATGATAAATAAAGTAATCTGTTCTAATCTTGTTTTTTAAATAATTGAGGCATCTAAATTACTAATGTTTTACCGTTTTGTGCTTTCACCTTAGTGAACTTTATTAAACAGGTATTGTAGGGTCAAAATGAATTCTGCTTAGGTTTTGTTTTATAACACTAACATCCTATAAAGATCTTCTATCCTTTAGGGTTTTCTACGGCATAATAAATGTCACACATTTAAAATGACAAATAGGAGTAAAGAGAGGTTCTGGCACAGCAGACACGAAACCTGCTATCGTCTGACAAGTAGTCAGTGCTGTAAGAAAGAAACAGCTTGTTCAGCAAAAGAAAAGGATGGGAAATGAAGAGAGGAGATATTTTGTGAAAAGCAGCAGTAGGAGATGAGGATGAAATTAGCGCTTGAGGCATTGAGAAAGGGCACCAAAAAATAATTTGTCGTTGAATGGGATTGATATTAGTGATCATAATTGTGTTTAGTAGCAATGATTCACCTGTTCTTTCATTTGCCCTGTGATAAAATCAGAATATAGATCCATTTAAAAAAGCAAAATTAGCTGATGAAAGGTCTTATGTCCTCTGAATGCCACGAGAATGGTAAAACTGCCAATCAGTATTTCTAAAATAACGTAATAGTTTTTAAGACTCAGGACAATCTATAGTAGGTTAAGCACATTCAGAACTGCGCGTGTTTGTGACCAGTGATTATCTCATTTCTGAGAGGATGTTTGGCCAACACAGATCATGACCTTCACATACTTTGTAAAGTTGACAATACTGTAGTTCTCCACAACACATATATATATATATATATATATATATATATATATACATACATATAGCTCCCAGGACTCTGGTAGAGGACCCGAGCTTTATGAGCATAGACCGCCCAAAGAGAAGGGCGAGTCGGAAGTTGTTGTTTTTTGGAGACAAGCAAAAAGCTGGTCTGCAATCATAGGAAGCATTTGACACATGACACTTTTTGCTCAAATGTAAATAAAGGTTAGAATTTTTTTTTCCTCGTTAATGCCTCTTGTACATCATCATATCATCTTTTGGAAGACACCTATGTCATTCCAAAACATAACTTGCTGGTTAAATAAAAGTAACTAAGTCAAAATTTGCCAGGGGTATGATTAATTATGGGCTTGACTGTATATACATATATATAATATTAAGAGAGGTAAAACAGTCTAGTGCATTAAGCTGCAATAAGAAACAGTGTGAAAGGCTGGGTGGTTTCATCCCATGTAAAATACCATAGGCGGTGTCAGGTCTTGGAGAGAAGAGAGGAAATTTGGGTTTCATTGCGAGACAACTTAGTGAGGGTATTTCTCCTGAGAGACTTTTCCTAGTAGACCAAGGAATAAACAGCCTTTATGCCATGATTTGTTCAGTTGCCATACACCTATCTTCTCATTTAAATCCTTCTCTGAAATCCTTAAAAGAGAAATGTACTGTAGAAAAATCAGATTCCTAATCAGTAACTTTTCTGACTAATTATTCACTAGCACAAAAAAAACATCTGCCAAGACACAACAATGTCAGCATCTTACTGTCTCAATATAATGTGTTCACAGGCAGGCATTCATGCATGATCATCTATCCAGCTAGACTCATGTCTGTCTCATGAGGACCAGCAGTGCAGGTGTCTGTCATCTTACTGCTACATGGTGTCCTCACACGGAGACTGTGCATATAGGTAAAGCAAGAACTGCAGTCTGTGTGTGCGAAATGCGCATACCTTCTTTAACTATAGTGATACTAAAATAAATATAATGCCATGCATAATTAAAGGGACTCCACCAGACTGGAAAAGAGATTATAGAAACATGAGATGAGAGAATGGAGACAGCGATGGAGAATGGATAGAAAATCCCCAATCATTCCTGTCGCTGGTCTTTTTCCTTGAGCATGTTAGGAACAGCTATCCATTGTTTGGGATTTCTCCTATCATTATGGCCTTCTTAATCTGTTTGTCCAACACTACTCCTCCAGGGCAATTACCAGTTAATCAGTCCTTTACCTGACGTAGGTTTTCTCCTTCCTGGTCTGAATCAGGACATATGTGGGTTTCCCGGACAGACTATGGTGGCCTCCAGGCGCGGATTAATGCACAGGCTGACATGGGCTGTAGCCTCAACAGTACAACAGTAACAGTAACCTCTGCAAAGTGGAGCCTAGGGGCCCATGACTACCTTAATCCACCTCTGGTGGCTTAGATGCACTGCGACATGATGCCCCATAGTAGATGCGCAGTTGAATTGAGGTCAAGAGACTGTCAGGGCCAGTCGGCGGCATCAATGCCTTCACCATCCAGGAACTGCCTAAACACTCTGGTTCACAAGAGGCTGGAGCGTCTTGTCATATTTTTCTGTCTCAAATAAAAATTTGTATTTTAATTTCAGGTAAATTTATTCTTATTCTCATTAATAGTTTTTAGTGTTAACCCTCTTGTTATCGCATGCAGTGGAGAAAATCTGCCTGAAATGACTCTTTCTGCTGGTATCTTAGGGTTTGGGTGGTGGGGAGGCGTCAGGAGAAGATCTTATTTTAAGATTTAATAAGTCAAGATCACTTACTGCACTGCCAGACAAATGTTCTTGTTTTCAGCATAAGAAAATTCCTATCTGAATAATTTACAATCACATTTTTTTAGGACAGTGTTACATTGTATGACGTGAAACAGCAGCAGCCTCGCATCCAATTCACCCGCATCCGCACACATTAACAAACTGTGTGGCTTCTGTGACTTTTGTATTAGGGAATAAATGTCAATTTTCTTTTCCACCGTCTAACAAAGTGTGTGGAATGACTCAAGCAACTGTCTGATTGCCTAAAAAAAAAAAACTTGATGGGAGAGGTGGCTTCATTATGTGGAGAAATAACTGGCAGTCAGAGAAGACGGCTTTGATATTTGCATTATTTTGTGTAGCAGATTAAAAATGGCTCTAAAGTGCTCTACATTCCCAACATGTTCACAATTGATTTGCCCAAAGCGACCCATTCCATTTTACATTTCCCAACCACTTCAATTAAAGAAAAAACACCTTGCTGTTAAAGGTCCGCTCTTTACTGCTATTATTCTCCGTCTCTGCTTCATTTTCCCCACCTCCCATCATCAGCTTCTCTCAGATATGCAATCTCCTTTTTATCTTTTTTTATGTCTTGCTGGCTGTGCCTCGGTGCACCTTATTAAAAAAGTATATTTGCAAATAATTCTTCAAAGGCGAAATGTTTGCACAGAGAATCAGAGCCGTGCCCTATGTTACAGGATATTACAGCGAGACCAAGCAGAACCAGATAGCTGACCTCTCTGTTGAAGGCAGCTTTATTTGTCTTGCTTTAGCAGCACTGTGCTACATGGCTACAAATCAAGTGACTAAGTCCTGTGTACTTTCACTACATGATAGTTCATTGTTTTTACTCATTCAAAAAGTGTAGGCCAAGCACTTGGCAAACAACTTTGTGTAAAAAGCAAACATTTATCTTTCTACCACTAAATCTGTACCCCAAAGAAATATGCACATTTTCATCTAACAGCCAAGTACACATTTAACAATATGACTAAGCTTCTGTAAAGCAGCACACACTCTCATCCACCCTTGGACTGTTTATTTGTTTAAGCCTCATAGTGTAGGCTGTCTTGTTGTTGATAACCAACTCATTTGCAATGATAACATGCCCAAGAGGCTAAAATGAGGCCATTCACTGCAGCTTGCTGATAGAGGATGAGGAGCTAAGAGGCTGTGATTGGCTTGACTGTAGTGTTCAAGTTAATAGTCGACTCACCGAGTCCTAACACACATCAAAGTGCCCCAATGGACCAAATCAATGAGTCACAGTGCAGAATAATTCCAGCACTGTAAAGCTACTGAAGAACGATTTACCCTGGTGGACACATCAAACCAAGAAAGAAAATAAAGGGTGTGTGGTCTTGTTTTCTTCCAGTCTGGTTTTAAATGCAACGCTCCAGACCACGGCCGAGCCAGCTGTGTAAAACCTGTCTGAACAAGTTAAGATATAAGCAAAGTAAAAACTTTACTCACCTTCCACCCTTAGTGACCTTCCCTTCTGTTGTGCGCCCAGACTGCGAGAGCTTAGACAGCAGGACCCTGCCACAGTTTGGCTCCAACAAAGTAGTTGTGCCTAGTACCCTGTGGGCATGTGTTTTCTTGCTGGCAGCTTTACATATAAAACAGGCAGGGCTATCTGTCTCCACACAGGCTGCGGCCACAAAGTCTGAATCCCCAGCTTTGAGCACTCTGAGGATCCTCACTCTGGAGTTTGCACTAGGAGAGATTAACAACACAAAGTGTAACTCTTGTGCTGATGTCTCAGAAGAAGAAAAATGATGGATCACTGGAAGATTTGTCAAATGACAGACTTCATTTTACAGTCAAGAGTCATTGCTACCATCACTCACTCAAATCTGTTGAGGAATCTTTTTTTTTTACATTTTTGTACTTTATTTGTTCAAATAATGTTGATTATGCTTTCTTTGCAGGCTAATGCTGTTGGATTTTATATAGTTTTAGTCACACTACAATTTGTTGGTGCTAGCATGGCACTTTTATAAGTGATTACAGAAGGTGTGAATCTTAGCATTATGGTTTATGGGGGGATACAGCATGTCCAGAGGTATCCACAAAAAAGGCAAATACTGACATCTAGAGGATTTTGTGTGGAGTTACACTTACATGGCACAACAAAAATATATAACATTTAAGGAACATAGAATTTTTAAAGCTCCTGACCTTTAGGGAGTTCAGTTAAAAAGAAAAAAATGTCTTAGCACAGCTCAGCACGAGGCCAGAAATAACTGGCAATCAAAGTAAATATCGTAGTGGACTCGGTGGACCCAAATAAAGAGCCGGACACAGATACTCCACGTTTAATTAGGTTAGGGGGAACGGTGATGTTGAGCAGATGGGTTGAGTCTTGTGAGGCTTGAAACAGGCCCCGGCAGAAACGGAGTGAGAGGCAGAGTGAGATTAGTGACAAACAGTGTGTGGCAGCCTTAGTGGTGTCTTAGCTCAAGCGTCTTGCAGTGGAGGGTGTACAGAGGAGCGTTGAGTGACAGGAGTGACGGGCTGAGGAGGGAAGCAAAGGAGTTAGTGAAGGGTGGGGGAGGCCAACTGCTGGCGCGTGGGGAAGGCGAGTTGAGATGCGGTCCTCCTCCTGTGCACACCAGCAATAGAGCAGACAGATCCAAATCCTAAATCCAAATCCATAAACATGAGCAGGGGTCAGAGTTCCAAGGAGCAAGAGAGCCGTAAGTACAGAGCCGACAGAGGAGGAAAATCCAGAGGCAGGCTGAAGTCAAAAAACCAAACCAGCAGCAACTCAGTCTTTCCAGGGATGCAGTCCCAGGGCAGGACTGGGGGCAAAATAAGTAGGGAAATCCAGAGTAAAGGTGGTATGTCAGAGGGGCAGTTTTTATAGTGGCAGGTGAGCACAGGTAAAAGCATCCACGCTAATGAGGGACTGAAGCGAGCTGTGCTAAGGGTGGGAGAAACAGGGGAAGTTGCTAAAATAAAAGTCCTGAGCCCTGCATGCTTGACAATTTAAGAAACTTACAGTCTCTCAATCATGAGGAAAAACGCCATTCATGTAGCTAAAAATAATAATATTGCTATTCATAATCTACTATTTAAATAATAGATACAAACAAACTAAACCAAAGGCCCATCAGTTCACAAAACATAATGTAACATATAGACAACTAAACGTGCTAGTGCTGTGGGTGAGTGTGTGCATTTAAACCATTCCTTTTCTGGTTGTGGATACAGCCATCACAACATGCTAGAATATTGTATAACTGCATTTCAAGCAAATTGTTCTACATAAGTCTAATACTCAGTATGGCATTTGACATGTAGAGGAAATCTAACAAAACACAGTGTTAAAATTATCTGTAGGCTAAACGTCAGTTTTAAACTTGTTATTCATTCATTATCCAGATGTTCTTGAATAACTGCTGTGTAAAGTTAAAAGTCTAATGATGAAAACATCTTGACTATCTAGTGAAGACAACACTTATGTTAGGGCTGAGAAAGTTCTGTTTACGACCAACTCAGATGAATCACGTTGGTAACTGAACCGGCTGAAAAGCCATAGCCACACAGATGCTAAGCTCCCAACAGTTCCAGTCCCTGTCCACTGGATGCCAGCAGAAATCAATCATTATCACTCCAACTTCTGGTTAGACGGCTGCAAATCCCATAAACAGAGAAGTGACATCATTTGGATGTCACCTGTAATGCAATCCTGGGTTTCAAAGTGTATATTCTTACATGTCGTGACCGGAAAGATGCTACAAAGACTGCTACATCGCCTGGTAAGTCATACATGTATCAAGGTCAAGTGCTTGTTGTAACAGCCACTCGCTGAATGTATGCTGTAATTTACAGTATACTGGTCCTTCTCAAAAAATTAGCATATTGTGATAAAGTTTATTATTTTCTGTAATTTACTGATTTACTGAACATTAGACTGTCATATATTTTAGATTCATTACACACAACTGAAGTAGTTCAGGGCCTTTCATTGTTTTAATAT